>BCJJ01000011.1:0-140731 GCA_039545355.1 Trichosporon coremiiforme
CTAACCCCCTAACCCTAACCCCCTAACCCCCATCACTCATGAGTCATCGCAAACAAGAAGACCTACCTCAACCATGGATGACTCAACGTGGACTGAGACGGTTCTGGCGATTGAAGACCGACCGTTGCAGCCATTCTCCGCGTGAGCATTGTCGTGCGACACTGCATGCATACAGCGAGACACTGCATGTACTCTCATCTTGTCACGCTGGTGACGTCCTTGCAGGTCACTGCCGACTTAGGGTTGCTGGTCGCCAGGCAGGCACGCGCGGCCGAAGTTTATCCTGCGGAGACGGAGAGCGCACTTCACCGCGCGGCCAAGATGACCTCGCGAAACCACGCCGGGGACAAAGTCCGAGCACCCGGGAGTTCAAGCTCGCGGAGCAGTGAGCTGCGCACGCCCGCTTCGCACTCGCTCTTCCTCGCAACGCCCCGCTCTATACTCCAGTAACAACACCACTTGGGCATCTGGCACGCGAGCATCATTGTTGCTCTCAGACACATAAAACGGGTATACGCGTTATGCATCATGGGCACATTTAAGGTTAATGAGGTGCCGATGGCCGGGACATGTTTCATACAACGGGTGGAAAGAGGATCTAGGCGTCGAGATACTTTTGCGCGCGGCCGAGCGCCCAGATGCAGAAGATGAACTTGAAGGCGGGATAGTCTATGGCACAGTTCTTGTTAAAGATGCCCTCCGTGTCCTCCTGCAGCCAGCTGCCGTCGGGGCGCTGGCGGCTCATGATCAGCTGGCAACCACGGCGTATCGCCGCAGTATCCGGGCAGCGGCCGTAGATGAGCGCCAGCAGCGCCCACGCCGTCTGCACAACCTGGCTCTCCTCGTGCTGCGCGTACTTCAGCGACACACACGACATGTACGTCTCGCCCCAGCCGCCGTCCTCCATCTGCTTGCTCAGCAGGAAGGAGCACGCGCGGCGCACGCTCTCGCTGTTCTCGTACGTCTCGCCCGCGATCGCAAGCGACTCGAGCGCAAACATGGTCGCGTACGTGAAGCAGATGCCCCACGAGCCGTACCACGACCCGTCGGGGCGCTGCACCGAGTGGATCCAGCGGATCGCCTTGTCGACGCACTTTTCAATGTCGGCGGCGCGGTACGTCGAGTCCAGCTTCTTGAAGTAAGTGAGTGCCGAGAGCGCACTCGTCGTGCACTCGGGGTACATGTAGTCGACCATGATGTCGCCAAAGACCTCGGCCGCGTTGAGCGTCTCGAGCCTGGCGCTCCCGCGCATGAGCTCGTACGACGCGAAGCCTCCCGATGGATTCTGCATGCTGAGGAGCACGTCGACGGCGTCGCGCATGCGCTCGATCGTGACGGACTTGTCCGTGTACGACAGGCTCTGCAGCGCGATCACACCCTTGAGTCCCTCGGCCGTACAGTCCGAGACGGTGTACGACTGCTCGGGCGTCGAGAACGGCCACGCACCCTTGGACGACTGGCGGTAGCCGGCGCGGTACCACTTGGGGTTATGGCGGATCTGGCACTTGTCGAGCCAGTCGAGCATCCCGACCACGGTCTGCTTGTTCTCGGCCTCGTCGGCGAGCCCCGTCTCGACGACGGCCTGCGCCAGGAACGAAATGTCCCACAGCTGCGACCCGTTCGTGCCCGTCATGAACAAACCGTCCTTGGACAGCCACAAAAAGTCGTCGACGCGGCTCTTGTGCATGCGGACCGCCTCCGAGTCGGGGCCCTCCTGCGCGAAGCGGCAGATCATGTTGAAGGCCTTGGACACGGGACCGACCGTCTGGTACCCCGTGTTCTCGTCCTCATACACGATCTGGCGGTACGCCGCGCGCAGTCCGGCCTTGCGGATTCCCGGCACGCACGGCAGGTACGGCAACTTCTCGTAGATACCGAGGACGACGTTGAGTGCGTCGTAGAGCGGGTGGTGGGGCGAGTAGAGGTCAACCTTGTGCGTATTGTTGCGCTGGCGTGGCCAGTCGATGGACTCGTACGGCTGCACATAGATCTCCTTCCGCAGGTCTCGTACGAGCTCTGTTTGGGGCGCGACGAAGCGCTTACCCCAGAGCCACGACATCGGGGTGAAAACCAGCCGTACGTGAATCCACCACCGCCACGGTGCGAACGGCACCCAGTCTGGCAAACACCTGCTGTTAGCGCGGCGCTAGTCAATCATCGTACCATAGTTCTGGCGGCGTCGGGTTCACACCCTCCCAGTCGTACGCGCCCAGGATGCTAAGCCACACCTTGCCCCACGTCGGGATCGTGACGGCGCCGCCAAACTCGTGGATCTTAGCCCGGATCGCCGTCATCGGGCCCTCGTCGGGACCCATGCCGAGCATGCGGAGGCAGACATAGTTCATGACGGTGCCATACACCGTCGGGGGCGCGGCCGTGTGCAGGCCCCAGCCGCCCTCGGGACGCAGCTTGTTGAGGAGGTAGCGCTTGAGCTCGTCCTTCTTCCACTGCGGCAGCTCGACGCCGCAGACGTGCAGTGCGATGATGAGGCCGGGTGTGAGGAACAGCGGGCCGCCGTATTCGGTCGCGAAGTGGCCGTCCTCGCTCTGGAGCTCGCGGTAGTAGCGCAGGCCATTGCGCGCAGCCTCAAGGGGCGTCTTGGCCGCGGGCTGGTCGGGCAGCCCGGTCGGCTCGCCCATCGAGTACTTGTCGACTGCGGTCTGTGGCCAGGCATCGCGCTGGGGCCCGGGCGGGAGGTAAACCCACTTGTGTTGGCCGTGCGAGTCCTCGGAGACCTTGAGGCGCCAGCCGGCGGGATCGGTGCGGAGCCGGTCAGCGTGTTTCCTTGCCGTCGCCGTGATGTCGACCATGGTGTATGGAGCAGATGCAAGACTTGGGAGTCGTTCGATCTTTAATGTCGGGCAAGTCTTGGCCCGGGTGGAGGATGTGCGGGGTAGGCGGAGATCGGATCGGCGTCCGTGATCAGCGGACAGATTTGCGAGACACGGACGCGTCGGTCAGCCCCGGTGACTAAATGCGGACGTGTTTCTTACGTAAACCCTTTTTTTATCGTTCGATCGAGACTGTCAATGTCCGTGGCGCCGAACGCATCAATCGCCGGCGAGCGACGAGGGCCGCCTTAAAAGCGCGAACGCCTCGTTGTTGTTGTCTTCTTACCCACCGGCACCATGGCTAACGGCACGAACGGCTCCACCAACGGCGCCAACGGCGTCCGCCAGCGCAAAAAGACCTCCGAGGTCGTCGCGTCCGGCGAGTCGACCCAGATCATGAACGCGATCCCCACCGCCTACGGCCAGGCAATGGACAAGAAGCTCGACGAGCACCAGACGTACGAGTTTGGCGGCCCCCTCGGCGTCACCGCCATGATGCTCGGCTTCCCCGTCCTCATGTACTACCTCTGGATCTGCCTCTGGTACTACGACGGCGCCCTCGTCCACCCGTCCTCCGTCGCCGACATTGGCCCCTTCTTCCAGCGCATGTGGGCCCACTGCGTCGAAGGCGCGTACCCGACCGCGTTCGCATGGGGCACCTACCTCGGCCTCACCGCGATCCAGCTCTTCTTCGCCTGGGTCATGCCCGGCGTCGAGCAGCACGGCCTCCCCGTCCCGTCTCTCGGCTACCAGACGCTCCTCTACAAATGCAACGCTCTCTGGTCGTGGTACGCGACCCTCATCCTCGCTGGCGTGCTCCACTACACAGGCCTCTACCGCCTCCCGTGGATCATTGAGAACTTTGGCGGCATCATGACTGTTGCCATCGTCACCTCGTACACGATCTCGGCCACGATCGACATTCTCGCGCGCACTATGCACTACGGCGGCGCGCCCCTGCGCATGTCTGGCGTTGCGGTGTACGACCACTTCATGGGCGTTTCGCTCAACCCGCGTCTCGGCCCCATCGACCTCAAGATGTTTGCCGAGGTGCGCGTCCCTTGGGTGCTCCTCTTCCTCATCTCGCTTTCGGGCGTCGTCAAGCAGTACGAGGACCTCGGCCACGTCACGTACAACATGTTCCACATGCTGCTCGCGACCGGCCTCTACATCAACGCGTGCGCCAAGGGCGAGCAGATGATCCCCCAGACGTGGGACATGTTCCACGAGAAGTTTGGCTGGATGCTCATCTTCTGGAACATGGCCGGCGTGCCCCTCACGTACTGCTACCCGACGATCTACATGGTTCGCGCGGACCCCTCGACGTACGCATTCCCCACTTGGGCGTGCGTCGCCATGTTCGTCACGCTCCTCACCTGCTACTACATCTTTGACACGAGCATCGCCCAGAAGTCCGCGTTCAAGATGCAGCAGCAGGGCGAGTACAAGCCCCGTAAGGCGTTTCCCCAGCTTCCCTGGAGCGTCGTCGAGAACCCCACCTTCATCCAGACCAAGCACGGCAACAAGCTCCTCACCTCGGGCTGGTGGCGCTACGTGCGCAAGCCCAACTACTCGGCCGACTGGATCCAGGCGCTCACCTGGGGTCTCACCGCCGGCTTTAACACGCCCATCACGCTGTGGTACCCCATCTTCTTCCTTGCTGTCCTGACGCACCGCTGCGGCCGCGACTTTGAGAAGTGCGAGCGCAAGTACGGCGACGACTGGGATGAGTACTGCAAGGTCGTCCGCTGGCGCTTCATCCCCTACGTCTACTAGACAGTAGATCTACTAGACGATAGATGCATCTAGAATATTAGTACTGCTGCATAACCGCTGCATAATCACATGACGACGCAGCCTTCGCCGGCGCCAGCGAGAGCACCGAGGTCGAAGCCCTCGGGGAGCTCGCCCATGATCTCGTTGGGCGGACCGCCGAGGTCCTGCATCTCACCGACGAGACGCGCGACCTCCTTGCCGTCGACCGAGTCTTCATAGTTCGGGCGCTTGAAGACGTCGACGATCTGCTTGACGAGCTCGTGCTGCTTCTTGTACTTTTCAATGTCGGCCGCGCTGACGTCTTTCGGCGGGTTCGCGAGGTACTCGGGGTACTTTTGCGCGAGCTCGGCCATGGGCTCCTCAAGCACCTCCTTGCTCATGAGCTGCGCCATCATGCCGTCTAGCAGGCCGCCGAGCTCGTCGTCGTCGTCGCCGAGCCCCTCTAATCCGTCGAGCGCCGAGGGGTCGCTGCTCAGCTGCTGCAGGAGCGCGGCGAGGTCGCCCGGCATCCCGTCGCTGCCGCCGCCGGCGTTTGAGCCGCCCTGGTTGATGTTCTCCATCGCCTTCTTGATCGTCTCCTCAAAGCTCGTCGGCTTGCCGGCAGGCTTGGCGGGCGGTGCGCGAGCGTTCTTCTTGTCCATGCCGAGCGCCTCCAAGCCCTCACCGCTGAGCATGGCCTCGAGCGCCTGCTGGAATGCCTTCTCCTCCTCCTCGGCGCTGAGCTTCTTGGGCGAGCCCTCGGCCATGGCGCTCGTCTCGCCCGCCATGGGTCCCGGCGGGTTCTCGTTCGCGAGCTGGCGCAGGAGCGACTCCATGCCCTCGATCAGCTGGGCTTCAAATTCCTCGCCACCTTCCTCAGCGCTGGGACCTCCAGGCGCGGGTGCCTTGGGCGCGGGGGAAACCGAGGCAGAGGTCGAGGCCTGTCCGGCGCCCTGTGGCCGCTTGCCAAGCGCAGACTTGGGCTTATTGAACGAGTCAAGCACATCTGCCGTCAGTATGGTCGTGACTGATGCTCACCATCGAGGTCATCGAGGTCGTCGTCATCGTCGTCGTCGCTGTCAACGCGGGAGCGGTAGTCAGTCTTGGCGGGCGGAGCCTGCTTGCTCGGGGACGCGGGGGCGTCCTTGCTGTCTTCCTTGTTCGTGACGCCGGACATGGTGTGGATGGTGATGGCAAGTGTTGGAAAGGGACTTTAGTTGCCGGTAACCGGACCTGCGCGTGGTCGGGCCCCGGAGCTGACACGTGACACAGGTGGGCGGCTCTCCCCGATTCGCCACTGTTTCCGAAGTGGAGGTTCCAAAAGTTGGATCCGCAACATCATGCGCATACGGCCAGCTCTGAGCTGGCTTCGGCCACGACGCAGCTACTCTACGACTGCCGGGGTGCGGCTGCCGACGCTCGAGGACCTCTACCTGAAGAAGGGTGACAATGGTGAGCTGCCTGGGTGACGAAGCTTACCCCAGTCGTCGTTGCAATGTCCGGCGGTGTCGACTCGTCCGTGACGCTCAGCGTTTTGCGAGAGCTCCCGCTGAACCTGTCGGTTCTGTTCATGCGCAACTGGGATCCACTCTTGTCCGAGAATGCAGATGAATTGCCGCTCTCGCTCTCGTACGGCACACCAGCCACGCACTCGCCGTGCTCCTGGGAGCGGGATTGGGAGGACGTGAAGCGCGTGTGCAAGCATGTCGGTGTCCCGCAGTCCGACATTCGGCTTGTCGACCTGTCGAAGGAGTACTGGACGCGGGTGTTTGAGCCGTCGATTGCCGTGTGGGAGGCTGGGCAGACACCGAATCCGGACGTCGCGTGCAACCGCGAGATCAAGTTTGGCGCCCTCATGCAGCATATCCCGCCAGGCCAATTTCTCGCAACAGGTGAGCTAATGACAGTTCTGAGCTTACTCCAGGCCATTACGCCCGCGTGAAACGGTCACCGGAAGGTGCAACACTGCACCGCGCTCTTGACGCAAACAAGGACCAGACCTATTACTTGAGCCAGGTGCGCGAGGAGCAGCTCGCGAAAGCTGTTTTCCCTCTGGCTGGCATTCCGAAACCAAGTGTTCGCGATCTCGCGCGACACTTCAAGCTGCCGACAGCAGAGCGCGAGGAGAGCATGGGCGTCTGTTTCATCGGCGAGCGGGGCAAGTTTGGCGACTTTGTCTCGCAGTACACCTCGCCCGCCGAGCCGGGGCACTTTGTGAACCTCGAGGGCGAGCGCATGGCGCCGCATCGCGGCAACTGCTACTATACAATCGGACAACGACCGCGAGTAGGAGGTCTTCCCGGCGGTCGCTGGTACATTGCAAAGAAGCACGTAAACGGAAACGACATCCTGCTCGTTCCAGGTTCTGACCACCCCGCTCTCTACTGCGAGCGGCTCTGGTCCAGTGACTTTAACTGGATTGCAGGCCGCCCGCCAGACGACATTGGCGAAGCGCTCATCCAGATCCGGCATCGCATGGAGCCTGTACCAGGACGCGTGTCGATTGAGGATGGAAGGGTCCGAGTCGACTTTGAGCAGCCCGTCGGCGCCGTCGCCGAGGGCCAGATAGTTGGTGTGTGGGACGGAGACCGCTGCCTGGGAAGCGGCGTCATCGAGGAGACTAAGACGAGTGCTTAGGCTGTTGTACCACCATGTATGCATATACGCAGTTCACCTCATTCTACGGTTTTGTTTACGTAAGCAGTGGCACCTCCACTTTTCCGCCGCTCTTTGCCGCCCGGATTTCGAGATGCAGCTCTCGACCACCCACACCACCATGTCCCGAATCGTTCGCCTCTCGCGGCCGCTGGCCCGGCGCACAGTGCCGGCGATGCAGGCCCGGGCGTACTCCGACCTGTCTCACACGACACTTCCGAAAATGCCACCCACGATGCCGCGCGAGGACTACGCCTCCCCGACCATGTACGCGTTCAACATGCTTGGCCGGACCGTCAAGTACATCGTCATCGGCGGCGCTGGAATCGCCCTGCTCTCGCTTGCTGGCTGGGAAGCGGCGCACCTCTACATCGAAAAGCAGATGCCGGCTGCCAAGTCGAAGCCGGGCAGCCACGGCTGGGAGGAGGAGAACACGAGCTGGACCGGCGAGAACGGAGGAACGACGTCAAAACTCAGCTGGAAGGCGCGCATGGCCTTGCGTGCGGCGTGGCTGTGCTGGGAGAAGGGTGCCGGAGTCCCTGGAGCGATCTCGACACGGCAGAGCATCCACCCGCAGCTCGGAAATGGCGCCATCGGAGGACTGAACAAGATCGACCGCGGATACGAGCTCGCGGAGCAGTACATCGACGTTGCGATCAAGGACGCAGAGAAGCGCGGCATGGTCTTCCCGCCGCACGAGGGCGCGGATCCCGTCGCTCTCGACCTCGTCACGCTCAAGGCGTCCATCCTCGAACGCATGGGAACCCCGGACACGCTCGAGCAGTCACGCGAGCTGTACGAGGACGTTGCGCGGACACCCAAGCCGCACACCGAGCTGAACCAGGCGCTCTCGATCCGTCTCGCTCTCAAGCTCTCCGATCTCGCGAACCGGGCGGGCGACTCTGCCGACGCAGCCAAGTGGCGCGCGTGGGGTCTGCAGACTGCCGGCGTCATCATCCCCGAGCCGCCGAAGAAGGGCTCGTGGTGGTCCAAGGCGCCAAAAGCGGAGCCTGTGACGGTCCCAGAGCTGAGCGCTCCCGTGCGCCGTGCGGCTGTTGCGCTTCTGCTGTCCGACTCGGCGCTGGCCGCCCAGGGTGGCGACCTCCCGCGTGCCTCGAGCGAGCACGACGTCATCCTTGCCATGATTCCGACACCGGAACGCCTCGTGACCCCGAACAACACGAATGCCCCGGAGATCCTGCACAGCGTGTGGCTGGCTCAGCGCCGCGCTCTTCTGGACCTGTACCGCGGTTCTGTCGCCCATGCGCAGAACCGCAACTCGATTGCCCCCCTGGGCACGATCGCGCTGGCGGCCGAGGAGTCGGACGCCGTCATTTCCGCCCTCGAGCCCCTTCCTGCGGCCTACAAGGGCCCACTCCTCGTCCCCGCCCAGCGTCTGCGCAGGGAAGCGCTCCAGACCGGCGCCGAGGCGCACTTCACGGAAGGCGTGTTGGAGGAGAAGCAGGGCGGCGAGCCCGCGCTCCTCAAGGCGCTCGCCAGCTTTGAGCGCGCCATGAGCCTCGCTGCCCTTGAGAGCGGGAGCAACGACATTCGCGGCGAGAAGGAGGACGAGGGCGTGGGCCGCTCGCCCGAGTGGACGCGCTATGCCCGCGCTTACGACCGTGTCAAGGCCAAGCTGCAGTAAGACTAGGAACCTCTCAGTAATCAGATAGCTAGGAACCGCTCAGTGATAACCGATTATGTATGCATTTAGTACTAGGAAAACTGTCTAGTTGAAGAAACCGCGCTCCTCGAGCTGCTTGTAGACCTCGGGGCGGGCGGAGCGCACCTGCGAGTCGGTGATGCGGCGCCAGATGGGGAGTCCGATCGCCGCGATAAGACCGTAGACGTAGTCGAGGGGACCGTTGGAGGGGACGGGACCACGGGAGACGCTGCGGACGAGGTCGGTGACGAGGTCGTTGGTGATCTGGTACTCGCCGCGCTCGATGCCGCGGATGAGCAAGCCAGCAGCCTTTTCGGGGGCGATGGGCGTGTCACCCTCCTCAATCTTCTTCGTGATGGCCGGCTTGGTCTTCTGCTCGTTCTCGTACCCGGGCGACAGGATTCCGGCGGGCATGTACAGGTGCACCTTGATGCCGTACAGCTGCAGCTCGGACCGGAGCGAGTCGGCGAGACCACGGAGCGCGTACTTGCCCGGCGCGTAGGGGCTGTAGCCCGCAAAGGACGTGTAGCCGAGGAAGGACGAGACGAAAGTGAGCGTGCCGGAGACGCGGTTCTTGACCCAGAGCTTGGTGACGGCGTGCGCCGTCCACGCCGAGACCCAGTACGTGCCATCGAATCCCTGCCGTCAGCACACACTCTGAGGGTATACTCACCTGCTGGAGGTCGTCGCACGACGCGTCGATGAAGAGCTGCGGCTTGCTGAACCCGGCACAGAGGAAGACGTAATCAGGGAGCGCGCCGACGAGCTCGCACGCGTTCGTCAAGGCTCGCTCGCCGGCATCCCTCGACATCAGGTCCGCGCTGACGGCGAAGATCTTCTGCGACGGGTTCGCGAGCGCCTTCAGCCCCTCGACCGTCGCGGCGGAGCGCTTCGCATCGCGCGCAACAATGACGACGTGCGCGCCGCGGCGAACGAGCTCCTCCGCCAGTGACTTGCCGAGTCCCGCGGAGCCGCCGGGGATGTAGCAGAACTTCCGTCAGCACGCATCCATACTCGACAATACCTTTCCCGCGACGTCGAGACGCTTGCTGAAGAACATGGGCGAGATCAGGAGTGCTAGGGCGGTGACGATGAGCGCGGCCACGATCATGGCGGATGCGGTGTCACCAAAAGTTGGAATGTGGAGGTCCCGCTAATACATCATCATCTACATCCGTCGGTCTCTACATCACACCCTCTCTCTACTCATCTCGTTACTCGTTCAGAGCCGCGCGGGCCATGGCGAGCACGCCGTTGAACGTCTCGTTGCCACCGATAAATCCGCTCGCGTGCACAAAGACACCGCCGGGGATGCCAGACTCCTTGCTGAGCTCCTCGTCGCGGAGACCGCGCCAGGCGGCGGGGAGCGACTTGCGGTTGGTGAAGCTGTCGGGCGACTCGGGGACGCACTGGATGCGCCACTTCGAGTTCTCGTTGTCGGGGTTCTCGGGGTAGAGGACGTAGAGGATCTTGGTCTCCTTGGCCATGGTCGGCTCGAGCGAGAAGAGGTGATCCTTCCAGGGGGCGGACTGATTGTCAGCGACATAACTCTCCCACGGACCTCATTCACCTGCTTGAACACAACAATCTTGCCCGAAGGGTCGACGTCGTGGCGCTTCTCGAGCGCCTCCTTGACGACGTCGCGAGCCGGGAGCCACGCGTTGGCAAAGTAGTCGAGCTGCTGGAGGAACTCCTCGCCGGTCGTCTTGGACGCGACGGCGAAGCGCGCGTCGTAGTCGTCGTCCGACGCCGGCTCGTTCCAGCGCGGGTTCAGGCGGCGCACACGCGACGACAGGTCGGTGCGCTGCGCGTAAGCGAGCTCGCCCTGGGCAATGTTGATACCGTTGTCGATACCGTCAATCGACTCGATCAGCTCGCCGTACAGCTGCAGCCACAGCGTCTCGACCTTGGGGTCGTTCTCGGCGACGCCGAGCTGCTTGGCAATGATGTGCTTGCCAAAGTGCTTATAGACAAGACCAGCCGACGAGAGCTTGGTGCGGTCGTAGCCGCCAAAGCCGAAGACCTCGGTGAAGCCGCGCTGGTGGTGGTCGTAGCGCTGCTTCGCGGGGTCGTACACACCGCCGACGTCGACGACAATGTCCAGAGGGTCGACTGCGGTCAGCGCATTCTCACGCCGCACTTACGCTTAGCGGGGTCGCGGCTACGGACGAGGTCGGCGTCCTTGAACTCGTCGGTGAGACGGAGCAGGAAGACGGCGAGGGCCTCTGGAAGTCAGCGTCGTTCGCGGGGAGGTGACTGACCGTCGCAGTGGAAGGTGCCGGAGTGGGTGCCGATGACCTTTGTGGACTTCATTTTCTTCGCGACGGGGCTGGACATGTGTACGAAGCGAGGTCGCAGCGATGTCAACGTCCTGAACATACGGGGAACACCGAAAACAAAAACATTATCGAGAGTGCTATTGGGTGGCGGCATCTTTATGCGACCCGCCGCTAACATGACGTAGAAAGTCGAGAGACGCACCACTGTAATGTTCTGTATCCACCATGTCCCGCGCATTCGTCAGGTCCCTCCGCATCCTCGCCCGCCCGACCGTCCAGCGGGCGTCTGCGAGGGCGATGCCTCGCGCTTACCGCGCTCCCATCGCTTTCCGAGGTGAGGCGTAATGTAGACTCGGCTGACGTTAGGCTACGCCTCTGGCCCGGACCCCATCTCGTCCTCCGACTCCAAGCTGCAGCACGCCCAAAGCCTCCTCGAGGACGGCACCCACGCCCTCGAGCAGGGCGACGTCCAGAAGGCCAAGGACCTCTACCAGCAGAGCGCTTCTGCGCTCCCGACGAGCGGCGCCTTCTTCAACCTCGGCGTGTGCGAGTACCAGCTGCGTGAGTCGGTGGCGCCTCAAAACTAATCCGGTGGCGCCTCGCTGATAACAGAAAACCTCCCCGCCGCGATCGAGGCGTGGAAGCAGAGCATCAAGCTCGAGCCAAGCGCAGACACCTACACTAACCTGGGCTCGGCGTACATGATGAGCCAGCCGCCGAACGCCCCGGAGGCCATCAAGGCGCTGACGGCTGCGCTCGAGATCGCCCCCGAGGACCCCGAGATCCAGTACAACCTCGCCGCGATCCTGGAGGCCAGTGAGTGACAACCCGGGCCCCGGCTGAAGAGAAGTTGACCCGCATTCGTTTTACGGGATCTAGCCCTGGGAACACGATATTTCAGCAACATTTAGCTGACCCGCAGCGAACTCTCTGGAGCAGGCGCTGGCGCTGTACAAGAAGGCGCACTCGAGCGGCATCGAGCGCGCCGCGACCAACGTGCGCAACGTCGGGGCCAAGATCCTCGCGCAGCGCATGAAGGAGGAGGAGCAGAAGAACAAGTAGAAACATCTGTTGTATCACGTGATTTTGATGTCATTTCTGCCCTAATTTCCGAACGCCTGTGGATCATCTCCACATTACACCATGCTCCGACTCCGACCGCTGTGCAGGGCCTGCAGGCCGGGTGCCCGGCTGAAGCACACGGTCGCGCAGCCCGACCCGGTCCACATTGAGGAGACGGAGGACGACTTTGCCAATGTCACCGGCGAGCTGCACCGGCGGCGGAAAAAGATGGAGGTGAAGCGCGGGCGCCAGGGCGGCGATTTCGTCGACTTTCTCAAGGTCACTGTGCGGGGAGGTGAGTAGCTGCTCAGGCTAAGCTAACAGTAGGCAAGGGAGGAGCTGGAACGGCAGCATTTCTGCCGACGAAGCGCGGACTCGGACCACCAAGCGGCGGCAACGGCGGCCCCGGCGGCGCAGTCTACCTTACGACCAACCCGCACCTGTCGTCTCTGTCATCGGTCTCGAAGCGCCTGATCGGCGGACAGGGCGGAAATGGAGCGGGAAACTTGAAGCACGGACGGCGAGGTGACGACGTGGTCGTGACTGTGCCGGTGGGCACGGTGATCCGCGAGGTGCTGCGTGAGGGTGAGGCTGAGAAGGTCGGCCGCGAGTATGACGACCTGGAGCTCCCGCGCGAGGAGCGACACAAGCGGACACGCGAGCGATGGCTCGTGAAGCACCCGAACCTCGATGCGAGCGACCGCGACATTCGCGAGGCGGAGACGCTGCTGCGACGAGCGGGACGGTGGTCGCGAACAACGCCCGGCTTCGACGTCGAGCCGCCGCTCGAGCTCGACATCGCCGAGCCCATCACGGAGCCGATCTTGCTCGCCCGAGGCGGTGTCGGTGGTTTTGGCAACCCCCACTTCGTGACCCTCGGCACACGGCATCCGCGTCTCGCGTCTCGAGGAGTGCTCCCACCGACACGGACGTTCGAGTTTGAGCTCAAGCTGCTAGCAGACGTCGGTCTCGTCGGCCTTCCTAACGCTGGCAAGAGCACGCTCCTCCGCCAGTTGACCGGTCGCCGCGCCGAGGTGGCAAACTACGCCTTCACGACGCTGCACCCGCAGATCGGCGTCGTGCGCGTGCTGGAGGACGACACGTGGGCTGCGGCGATGCAGAACCCCGTCGAGGACACGGAGGAGGAGCGTGCCGCCGACGAGGCCGCGCGTCTTAGGGGCGACTACCAGCCCCTCCCACGTGCAGCGAAGCGCGACGTCCCCGAGAAGACGCGCTTCACAATCTCGGACAACCCCGGTCTGCTCGCCCGCGCCTCGGAGAATGTCGGTCTCGGCCACTCGTTCCTCCGCTCAATTGAGCGCTCGCTGGCGCTCGCGTACGTGCTTGACGCTCGCCGCCCCGACCCCGTCACCGACATGCAGACACTGCACACCGAGCTTGAAGCGTACAAGCAGGGTCTGTCGGAGCGCATCCGCATCGTCGCGCTGAACAAGACGGACGAACTGCCCGAGGACGAGGTCAGGGAGAAGGTCGAGGCGCTCCAGAAGGCGGCGGACGCAGAGGTCCTCGTCATCAGTGCCAAGTACGGCACCGGCCTCGACCGGCTCGTGCACCTCCTCGCGGACGCTGTCGACGCCGCACGGCCGAAGAAGGCCCCGCCGCCGCCACCCGCCCCGGAGCCCGAGCCCGAGCCGGTAGAGAAGGTAGAGGATCTCATTTAATGCATACACAACCATTCATTCTGTCTTCTGATCCTGATTCCTTCTAATCCATGATTCCATCTTGATTAATCCTCACCCACGACAATCGTCTGGACGTTTCCGTCATCCTCGGTGAACTTGTTGACGTTGTTCACAATGGTGGGCGAGCCGGAGACTAGAATAATCTCGCCCTCTCCGAGCGCGTCAATGAGGGACAGGAACGAGTTGAGGTAGCGCTGGGGGGAGGGGGACGCGGGCGAGTCGGGGTAGCCGTCAAAGTCGAGCTCGCCCGAGATGCTCATGGGCTGGGCCTTCTTCCACTGGTCGCGGAACTTGTCGAACCACTCGTTGGCGGCGGGGTCGGTCTGGCCCTCGCGGCGCTTCTCGATACGCTCCTGGATCGCGTCCTGGACCTTGCGGAGGCGGTCGTCCGCGCCCTTGTTGAGCTGCACGAGCTCGTCGAGCACCTTGCTCGCGGCCTGGGCGCGCTCCTTGCCGCCCGAGCCCTCGGGGGAGAGCTTCTGGAAGCTCTGGAGGACCCAGTGCGTTGCGGGGTTGTCGACGTAGGTGGCGCCCGAGTCGCGGATTGTGCTGAGGGAGGCGGGGCCCATGCGGGTGAGAGCGAGGTGGTCGGCGAGGAGGTAGGGGCGCTTGGCGCCCTTGAGCGCGCGCTGGAGGAGCTGGCTGATGTGCTTGTCGGTGGGCATGGCGAGAGTGATGAGGAGGAGCGTGCGCGTGAAGAGGGCGGACGAGGATGATATAGCCGGGACGGATCTGTCAGTCGCGATGGATCGGGGTATGGCTGCTTCACACGGGGGATGATGTAACACCATGTGACCCCCCTCCCGGCCTCGGATATCACCGTTATCCGCCCCTCCCCCACATCACCCCCCCACCCAGCTCATGCAGTGGCGGCGATGGCTGGTATGCTCGTCTACACGTGTTGCGCGACTGCAGCAGACATTCCGGACGCGGAGAGCACATCGGCAACTCTCAGCGAGTTCGGCAACATTGGCGCATGGTTGATCGACGCCGACGACCAGAGGGCGGATTACGTAACATTCTAGCTAACCCCCTAACCCCCTCCCCCCCCTGTGCAGGACATCGGCGATGACCCACAGACAAGGGACTGCCAAGCATCGTGATCGCACTGGCCCCATCTCTTTCATGCGCAAGCTGGAGAACATAGCTTCACGAGTGTGACCGCATGGGGTGCTCTGTCCACTATCCCGGCGCGCTCTGGGCTTGAGACTTGGGACACCGTGCAGCTCCGTGTTCCAACCGTGGCCGTGACAGTTACCTTACCCGGCGAGCGAGCGCACAAGCCCATCACCTCGCCGGATGCCAAGGAGATCCCATCTTGACGCATGCAAACACCTCTGACATCTAACCACATTCTTTCCTATGCCTGGAGATCTCACTCTACAGAAGGCAGCCGAGATCCAAGAGACCCGTGGTTCTCTCGTGTGCCACCGAGTGCCATGTATGTCTCCGCAGCTACAGATCTGACTCCAGTTCCGGCGTTTCATTACACTGCTGACCTCATCGTGGACTTTGTTCGGCTTAGAGTCCCCACATTCCGAACCGAGGATGCCGAGTCCGCCCTTCTCTACTTCTGCGATCCAACATCCCGTAAGGCGTTCGGACTCAAGAACCGGTTCTATCAAGACGCACTTCCGTACGAGGACGAAGATGTACTCCGTCTGTACGGAGGAGCTTGTGAGCTTTCCGACGACTTTCAGTGGACCTTCGACCTCGACGCCTCGTCTGTTCAAGAAGCTATAGGGTGGTATGTGGCGAGGGTTCAGGAGAATCTTGCCGCGTCGCTTGTGGAGCAGTCCCGGTGGGATCCGGTGCAGTTTCCGGGTAGAGACTGGCAAGCCGTGGGCACCTGGCGGAAGACCGAGACAGGTAGGTGGCGGTGAGCACGCAAGCTGACGCACAGTCAAAAGAGGTGGAACGTTCGGAGCGGTCCACCCTCTTCAGCGCAGCATGCTGTTGGAGAGCTGCGGCAAGCCGAGCAAGGGCTCGATGGAGAGGGGACTCGCTCACCTCAGGCGTTGGGCTCCCTACATTCTTAGAATCCAATGGGTCTCAGACCCCGTGTTCCAGTTTCCGCCCATCAGCCACGTCGTTGGCACCATGGTATGCCATCAAGAGTTCAGCGAGAAAGTGGCTTTGGAACTCTATGGCATCTTCCTCAACTGCAACGTACGGCTGTATCTGGAGGCCGACACCCGAGAGGGAAAACGCGACCCCTCCGTTGACAAACCTGTCGCTGGCATCAGCGGCTTGACTGTGTTGTTCCTGGCCTGCACGATTGTCTCGGACGAAGTGGCGTGCGCCAAACTGCTGCAAATGCCCACCGCTGGCCTTCGTATCCTAAAAGACCTCCACGACCAAAAACTTGGCGACTTTTGCTCGAAGGTGGTCCGGCCGCAGGTCAAGGCCATGCTTCAGGCTCTCTTTGAGGGTGAGCGCAACCTGACGACGACTGCCTGGGGTCAAAGATTGTCCCTCCTCGTATCCCTGCACCTCTGCCGACCTAACGGGAAGTTGGCGACCTGGGAGGAAATGGATTATCCCGAGCCACTGCTTTTGGATGTCTTGCGACTCGGCCCTTCGAGAATCAGAAGCATTCCAATTGAGTATGAGGCGGCGGCCATCGGCTTTTTCGCGGGGAACGCTGTGGGGACTCTCATCCAGCTGTTGTCGAAACGCATCATCGAGAGGGAGGCCAAGGGACGAAAGCACAGGAGCCTTGTGACCCTGACCACCGAATGGACCACCAACCTTGTCAGTGTCGGCCAGAGTGTTGCCCCGATGCTTGTCGGCAGCGGCGGTGGTTACGCAACCCCGTTCTCCTTGCAACAAACGCAAGGTCTACTTCACGACTGGATCGACGAACGAACAGCTCGACAGACCAGTTCCCTCCGAAGCGCGTGCGACCATATCCTTGAGCTTTTCGATGAGCGTCTGTACAAGTTCGGCCGCAGATTTGGCGACGATGTGGACCTGGGTCCTTTCCGCACGCAAGGCTCGCAGGCTCTCAAGATTGCGCTGGACGCCGACCCGCAAGCGCACTACGACAAGGCGGTTCGCAGCCGCGCGTCCCCGACCAGATACAGGTTTCTCGCCGATTGTCCCTCGAAACATTGGAACGGGCATCATGAGCGGCTCTGGTCCAACCTCTTCGAGAAGAAGCTGGCTTTGGTCGACAGAGACGACGACGCCCATGGAGCCTACGGTCTTCTGTGAGTAACCGCAAGCTCTCACGCTGACGGCAGTATACGGCGGTCTTCCAGTCGTCGCTCTAACACTAGTTCTCGCCCAGTAGTCGGCGTGGCTTCCAACTAACTCGCTTCGCACGTCACAGCGATTCGGCGGACCTAGCTTTCGCCACATCGAGATGCTGCGCTCCGCGGCCATTGCCCGATGAATGCAAGGCGAATCTGGTTGTGGGTTCTAGTCCCTATTGAAATGCACTGTGGACCATCGGCCATCAATCGGTTAGTGCCGACCTGAATGCCGAGCGACATTTCGAAGACTTCGAATCGGTCGTCGCGGAGCTCGGCTGATGGAGCAAAGCTTTGCAGAACCAGAGTAAACTGCTAACACCGATCCCCACATACGTGAAGCGGTGCTGAATCGTGAGCCTGGCCCTTCGTGACGCAGGTCAGATAAGGGTATTAGAAGCCGTTGGTGGGGCAATGTTACGGCGTCAGCGTGACGCGTGAGAGCATACTCGTCTGCTTGTATTCACCTATTCTCATTACCGCGTACTCACAGATGGGAACTCGCTCGGAGCCTTGCACCGCACGAGTCCTTAATGAGCTCATTCCCACGGCGCTGCATTCTTCTTTGCCCACTGGCGATCGCCGGTTTTCCGTGTATATCCATCGCACTGAATGTGACTTTGCGCCCGCGGGTGCGTAACTCTATCCACGTCATGCAGCGCCGCGACACCGCGGCTCGGCGACGTCGACGGCATTTGCGTCGGTGTTGGGGCAGGTGCCGGCGATGGTATATAACTGAGCAGTCTCCAGGTCAAACGTCTAGTCAAGCCACCAACATGTTCTCTCTTCTTATCGCACTCACCGCTGCCGCCACCGCGTTCGGCCAGGCACTGCCGCAGAACGGCCCGATCAAGCGCCAGGGCGCCAACGTCTGCCTCGACAACACCTGGGGCGACCTCGCCGACGGCAACCAGATCCAGGTCTACGAGTGCTTCGACACGGCGCCAAACCAGCAGTGGACGTGGGAACCGAGCCAGAAGGTCAACAACGAGCAGTTCTTCCACCTCAAGTTTGGCGACAAGTGTGTCGGCTTCCAGATTCCTTCCACCGGCAACGCTGCCGGCGCGCACGTCGCGATCGCCCCCTGCGACAGCGACAAGTGGCAGCTCGACTGGCGCTGGGCGGGGGACAACATCTGCTCGGTGGGCAACCGCTGCATGGAGGTCGGCAAGGGCAACAACGACAAGGTCACGATCGGGTCGTGTCCGACTCCTTTCGTGCAGCCAGAGCAGGCGTAATAGTGAATGCATCCGTAGCCTCGGTCATACGTCAGGGTCCTCCCTCACATCGCTGGCAGCACTGACCATGACTTCTCAACAACAACATGCTCGCTACACCTCGCATCAAGCTCACGCCCGTCGCGCCCATCCTGGGCAACCCGGACCAGGTGCGCTCCGAGGAGACGACCATCATCCTGCGCAAGAATGCGTGGGATTGGGGGGTAAGTGTCTGTGCGTCGCTCGGCTGATGCAGTCCGACTATGCCGTGCAGGACACGGACGGGTACACCATCGTCGTTGCGTCCGCGACACCCGGCTCGGCCCGCGACAAGATGGAGGTCATGAACGAGGTCGGCACGCACCTGTACGACATCAAGAACCGCCTCAGCGTGCACCGCACGATGCAGGGCAAGCGCGACCAGCACGAGTTCTTCGAGGTGCAGAACGAGAAGACGCAGAAGGGCACGACGGACCACGAGTCGGTCATGACCGGCTGGTGGAAGGACGCGAAGAGCACGCGCCGCTTCGCGATCAAGGGCAACTGGTACAAGGGCGAGGCGGTCGTCTGGCTCTCCGAGTCGAACCACCCGATCGGCACCATCCTCACGGCCGACTCTCAGGAGGGCTACCAGCGCGTCGGCGGTGAGACGAAGGGCGAGGAGGACTACCAGGTGCGCGTTGCTCCTGGCGTTGACCTGCAAGTGTTCGCCGGCATCTGCATCGCGGCGGAGACGATTCTCGCCAAGGCAGCTAAATAGAAGGACATAGAAGCTACGTCATGCTGTTTCCGGCGGATGTTCATTATCAAGCAACTGCGCTTCTAACCGCCAGGGTCAGGTGACTATGCTTGTCCTGCAGATCTGATAAGGCCGGGGCTTCGGCGTCGAAGCTTATCACGGCCCTGAGCCCTGAGCAGCTGAGGCGGAAAGAGGTGGCAGCACGCACGAGGACGACACTGACAATTCATGCACATTGGCTCTTGGCCTCCCTCCCTGACGGCATGTCGCGGCTGCTTCGTATCGGCCGACGCCCATCGCGATCCAGTAAGCTTGGCGGCCGAATTGGTGACAACATGTCACCTGGGGCAATGTCGTGCTGCCAAGGCAATTCTCCTGCGCTTGTTCCAGTGGGCCGCTGCACCATATAAGATGTTCGCTGTGGGAAGGGTTATGCCCAAGCACCATGCGTCTCACCTACCTCGCCCTCCTCGGCACCGCCTTCGCGGCGCGGCCCTTCCTCTCCGAGCCCGACACCGGCATCGAGGACGTCCTCGGCGACACGCCGAACGGCACGCTCGCCAACTTGACCCAGCTTGTCGGCCTGCCCGACTTCCAGTGGGCTGCGCGCCGCTACCTCCCGCCTGCCAACTACACCTATTACATCAACGGCGTCGCCGGCGAGTGGAGTGCCCGCAACAACCTCGAGGTCTACTACCGCTACACCTGGCGCCCCCGCCAGCTCGTCGACATCACGCGCATCCCCGATACGCTGCAGACGACGTTCCTCGGCCACAACTTTTCGGTCCCCTTCTACATTTCGCCGTGCGCCAAGGCGTTCGACGGCAACAAGGACGGCGAGCTCGGCCTCGTCAAGGGCGCCGCCAAGAACGATGTCCTGTACATCTCGTCGTCATACTCGTCCCTCTCTGTCGAGGAGATCTTTGGCGCGGCAGAAGAAAACCAGACCATGTTCCGCCAGATCTACCTGAACGGCAACATCACGTATGACGAGGCACTTATCCGCCGCGTCGAGAAGGCTGGCGCCAAGGCGCTCATCTGGACCGTCGACTCGAACGCGGGCAGCAACCGCCAGCGCGCGGACCGGTACGGCGTCGGCTCCCAGTCGCTCTTCTCAGACAAGGCGCAGCTCTTCACCTGGGACTACTACGAGAAGCTGCGTTCCCTGACCCAGCTGCCCATCGCGCTCAAGGGTATCCAGTCGGTGCAGACGATCCGCGAGGCGGCCGAGCACAATGTGCCCGCCGTCATTGTGTCGAACCACGGCGGGCGTTCGCTCGACGGCGCCCCCTCGCCCCTCGAGGTGCTGCTGGAGATTCACGAGGAGTGCCCCGAGCTCGTGAAGCAGATCGACATCTGGGCCGACGGCGGCGTGCGCTACGGCGGCGACATTCTCAAGCTCCTCGCGCTCGGCGCCAAGGGTGTCGGTATCGGCCGCCCCTTCATGTTTGGTAACATGTACGGCACCGACGGTGTCGACCGCGTCATCCAGATCCTCAAGAAAGAGCTCATCACCGACGCGGGCAACGTCGGCATCCCGACGCTGCAGGACATCTCCCCCGACTACGTAAGTAAGCTTTACGCTCCCGCTGACACCAGCTCCGCCTCCAGCCCAACTTCTGGTACAGCTAGTTCAATTATGCATAAACTTTGGGAGCTGTCCCGCTTCAATATTATACTGTTCACAACTGATTCGGTGTCTACACCTTGACGTCCACCTCGCGAATGTCGACCGGCTCCTCGACAACGCCGCTCTTGGAACGGTCGCGGTAGTTGGCGCGGAGAGGGGGCGGGGGCTGCGCGCGCGAGTTGCACAGCAGACGACGCTTGACAAAGTACGGCAGCCACTGCTTGGTCTGGTACGAGATGAAGCGGCCGGTCGGGACGCTGAAGACGTCGTCGAGCTCCTCGAGCGAGATGCCCTTGGTCTCGGGGACGAAGAGGAAGATGAGCACGAGGGCGATGGCGCACAGCCCGGCGTAGAAGCAGAAGGCGCCGAGCGGGGTCATGGCCGTCTTCATCGCGGGGAACGTGAGGCCGAGCACACCGGCGAAGAGCATGTTGACGAACACGGCGAACGCCATGCCCTGCTCACGCTGCACGGTCGGGAAGACTTCGGCGCCGTACAGGAAGCACACGGGGCCCTCGCCGACCGAGTAGAAGCAGGTGAAGAGGTAGATGAAGGTCGCGACGACACCGAGACGCGCCTTGGAGCCGCCCTCGTGGTACGGGATCAAGAACGAGAGACCGGTGCCGAGCAGCGTGATGATCATGAACGGGAACGTCGACAGGAGCAGCGAGCGGCGGCCAAACGTGTCGATCGTGAACAGCGCGGGGATCGCAAAGGTAAAGTTGAGCGCACCAAAGCCGAGCGACGCGTACAGCGCCTGCTTCTCCGAGAAGCCCGACTCGACGAAAACGGTGGACGAGTAGAACGAGATGATGTTGATGCCGCACATCTGCTGGGCGAGCATCACGACGGACGCACCGACGGTCGCGCGGCGGATACGGGGCACGGCGAAGCAGTCGCGGAGACGCGCAAAGTAGCCGGCTCCGCGGGCCTCGGCGAGCTCCTCCATGTAGAGCACGTACGAGTAGTAGAGGTCACGGGCGGCAATGATCTCGCCGTTGCGGATGCGCTCGTAAGAGTGCAGTGCCTTGCGGTACTGACCCTTCTTCATGTACCAACGGGGCGACTCGGGGCAGAGGTAAATGAAGCACGCGAGCGGGAGCGCGGGGATGAAGGCCGAGCCGAGCTGCAGGCGCCACGCAATGTCCTTCACGTTCATGACGACACAGTTGGCCGCGAAACCGAGGAAAATACCGAAACACACGTACAGCTGCCAGCCCATCGTGAGCGCGCCACGGATGCGCGTCGGAGCAAGCTCGGCAGAATAGACCGCCACAGTGGCAGCCTTGGCGCCCATACCGATTCCCATCACCAGACGGATCGCCAGCAGCTGGTACCACGTCTGCGAGAAGCCAGAACCGATAGGAGTCGCAACCAGGATGACGGCAGTGATGAAGATTTCTCCTCTACGCCCGAACCAATGGTTTAGGGGGTCTGAGAGCCAGACACCCGGGATCGCACCGGCGAGGTAGGGAGCAGCGTTGATGACACCGACAATCCAGTCGCCACGGCTCTGGCCGTTGCCCTTGGCTGGACCGGCACGCGGAAGCAGGTCGCGGCGCTGGGCACCCTCGGTCGAGGGCGGGGGGAGCAGGCCAAACTCGACGGGGAAGGAGAGGTTTGCGCCGTTGGAGCCGGTCTGGTCCCATCCCTGGACGGCGGCGCCGAGGGCGCACACGAACATGGTGAAAATGAGCATCTTGGGCACGCGCCACTTGTGGTCGCGCTCAAACGCGAGCTGGTTCTGCTCCTCGGGGGAGAGACACGTCAGGCTCTGGAAGTTGTCGGGGTCGCGCGCGACGAGGGCCGCCCGCTCAAAGAGGTCCTCCTTCTCGGCGAGGTCGTGCTTCGCGGCAAACTCGCGGCCCATGACGGCGACCTGCTCCTGCGAGTAGTGCTGCCGTCAGCTGCGGCCCCGATGTGGCTTACTCACCTGGAGGGGGTTTTCGATGATCATGCCGCCGACCATGTGCGAGCCGCGACGGGCGGCCAAGGCGTCGGCCTTTGCGTCGTCGTACTGCTCGATGTACTGGTCCTCTTGCTTGTCTTGCTTCATGGTGAGAAGGACGAGTCTGGGGAGCCGGATGCGGGGGGGGCTGGGGCTTATAACGGTGGCGCCGGCGGCAGGCGGGGCAGGCGACCAGCAGGCGACCAGCAGGCGACCCAGGTGGGACTGCCGTGCGGGCCCTGCACCATCACGCGCTGCGGGGGCGCAGGAGGGCGCAAGCGACCTGCTAGCGAGGGCGTAGACCCATGGGGCCGACCGCGGCTTGGCGGGCTTGGCTGTGTCATCATTGCCCCCGAGGCCATTCGCGAGGACGCCGTCTGTTTGGCTGGAGTCGCCCGTCGCCAGGGTCTCCTCAGGGTCCCGACGGCGATCCCCTGCCCTGACCCCACCGGGACGTGGGAACGTCGCGACACCCTCGGGTCGCCGTCCCAGCCTCGTCACGTGGGGGGAGGTCGCTTCCTTCCCGTTCCGGTATGTTGCGGGGTGCGCCTCGCGATTCAGTCCGGGGCACTGGACCCTGACACGTGATGCCCACCTGCTGCGGTGACGACCCCTGGCTCCCTTTCCCCCTCCACCGCGCTAAGCGTGAACAAGGTGTGAAATGACTCGAGCCATTCTCTTCGTACGACCATCTTCTGCGATGCGATTGGTGTCAATGAACCGTCTTTCCCTCGACCCGGATCCAGAACCACTGCTCAAAGGATTCGCAGATCCCAAGATAGCACCGGCAGACCCTGATCCCTCGCCCCCGTTTTTGCCGCGTTTACCGGACTGAGCATGATCGCGCGAGCCTGCCCCCCCGATCGGTGGCATACCGCCGGAACGGGGCAAGGCCGCCAAGACCGCGTGACACTGGCATGGCCTTGTCTAAGCCCGCAGCGCGGTTGCAGCGTGGGCAGGTACCGCCGGCAGACGGGCTTGGCAGCTCGGTTTCGTGTGTGAGCTCGAACCGAAAAGCGCACCCGACAACCCGTCTTGCGGGTCATCAACTGCGCTGCGTTCTGGGTGGAGCGTATGCACGTTCAGCTATGCATGTGATGGGGGAAGTCTGTCGCGAGTCATACGCATCACTCTGAGACAGCGACGAGTGCCATGAGGCTGACTAATGTCATTAGTGCCAGGGGCGTTGTCGGGTCCGAAGCCTCTCCGGTATGCGCCGGGTTTACACAATTCGGGTCTAACGGTGACCACGATGACGCTTTGACGCCCTGACAGCAGCGGAGATCCATGCGGCGGTATCCAGAAAAGAACCTCAGCCACCGACGAACTGATGAAAGAACCAGCAATCGATGCTCCGGAGCGGACGTGCCCACAATCCCTCGTTCGGCGAGAGATAAGAGCAAAGACATCGGCCCGGACGCCGGAAGTGTGAGCTGCAGTGCGGCACTCCTCACGTGGACATGACCCACAGTCCAGCGCTTCGAAGCTCCGCATGTGGCGAGTGTCAGTCGTATCAGAACATGCGCACGGCGGCTGCGGGAGAACATCATCGCGCGGCGCCCTTGTTGTCGCTCCGCATGTGCCCCGGTTTCAGCTGCGCATCAATGCTGAAACGGCGACGGCGTCCCAGGTGACTAACACACAGCACCGTTGCGGTCCGCGGGCACTGAGAATCTGTCCGGATCACATCCTCGGTCCGATTCACAGCTTCAGACCTTTTCATTGCTTCTTATCGACCATTCTGGAGCGCACTTGACGGGATCGCCACACTATAAGAGGCGAGGTTCCACGGACCCTCGTACCGGAACACGCCATTGTCCACCGACTCGCTGCACTCACTCCCGAAGTCGAATCTTCGGGTGCAGTCCGTCGCGAATTTGCTCTCGATGAAGCTGTACTGGGTGTGGCAGTACGACGTCTCCCCCTCGAGCGGGCGGCAGATGTATACGAAGAGACCGTCCTTGTCTCGGGTCCCTGTGCTGTGCAGTTTGACAAGACGGCAGGCTCCGGGCAGGAGTCCATTACCACGTCTGGGTACACTGTGGGATTGCACGCTGTACCGCCGGGGATGGGGGAGTACTCGGACAGTGAGGCGGAGGAGGCGGGTGCGGGGAGGGGTCCCGAGCTGCCGGGCCTGGGGACGGCGAAGACCATCGAGGGGAGTGTAGTGGCGAGGAGGAGCATGCTGCAGAGCCGACGGTAGGCGGGTTTGGCGAGGGTGCAGAAGAACAAACGGTACGTCGGAGCTCGCCTTCTTATGCCTCTCAGAAGCGGACGGACTTCGCTGTCAGCTAGGCTCGGAGTTGCTGCGGTGTCCGAACCAGATATCATCCGCAGTCCGGGGAGGGAATAGCGCACCGCTGTCATCGTTACTCCGCACGGTGTGGGTGATATCACGGCGACCTTCCGCAGTTGCGGCCCCACACATGTCATCTGTGTCCGATACTGAAACAATGGTCCCGCCCGAGATCATAGGCGGACTTGGCCAATGCCGACGCCGAGGTTACGGCGTCCGTCCGTGTCTCAGCCTCTAAGGGAGGTCGGTCCAACCGCTCGGCGTCTAATGCCTTTGGAAAGTAGGTTTCCCAGAATAGCTTAGCATACGAGATGAAGGTTGGTGCCCTTGTATCCTCAAGGGAACAACACTGCTTGCGGCCACCCGCGGCATCGACACGGAGTTCGGCATTGACACCTACATCGACGAACCTTCACCCTGACAATGCCCTCGTCATTGGTCCGACACCTCCGCCCCGCCGACGGCGAGGCATCGTCTACGCAGGCTCCCTGGCTTCTCGGCCTTCTGAAGCAAGGATCCATCGCTTCAGCAACTTTCTGAACGCCACCGAGCTTGGCGACCCCAGGGAGGCATGAAATTCCACAAAATACTCCGAATCACGGTTTCGTCCTCCAAGACTGCCGGGCACGCAACACGCCAAGCGTCCGCCTGATACACTAATCGTCGCGCCTGCCGTTGATCGGCACGGATGCCCCTTCGGTCGGAACCCCTTCGTCCATATCTGCAGGTACGCACCTCTGAACTATGTGCGCGTCTTCCGCAGTGGAGATCCATGATACACGAGAAGGCGTTCGCGGTGGGCTCGCCTCTCGAGCCTGGCGATGCGGCATCCTCATCGCAGTCGTACCCCTCTCGTGCTGGCCAGCGTTATACATTCACAACGTCCTATTCAGTGTCCTTGTTCTATGTCATCGGATGCGACTCCGAGGTGCGCTTGTCGAGGAGCGACACTACCAAGTAGGCGACCACGGACAGTCGTACTTGTACAGCTCTCCGTCGCGCGTCTCCTTACACTTGTCATTGTTCCGGAGAGAGGGCCAGTCACAAGTCGTATTGTATCGGTGCTCAGAGGGGCGGTACTGCTCTTCGCACCGGTGTCCAACGGGCTCAAGCGGGCACGCGTACGTCTTGCCGCCCACAAAGTTGTCGTTCGCCTTGCAGTCGGGCCCAAAGGGCGCGGGCCCCAGGTCCGTGTTGCACGACAGCATCTGCGTGTCGTACAGCGGCACGAGTGTTTTGTTGCAGTATGCCACGGTCTGGCCTGCCGTCGGCTCTGGGGCGTGCGCGGAGTGCGCGGCCGTCGCGCTGCCCGCCGCGCCGGGATACCAGAGACTGCCGGTGAAGACGTGTGACTGGGCCGCGACAGCGGACAGCAGAGGGAGAAGCGCGGTGATGAGGAGCATGGCGGCTTGGTCGTAGACAGTCCATCGCGGTAGTGTTTATATATCCCCGCGCTCGATCATCTGAAGTTATGCATGTTAATGAATGCGAGGCAAGCGCACAGCTTCGCCACACGCGGCCACATGCGGCACCCAGGGCTGGGAGTTCCGGCGGAAGACATGTGGACTGTCCCACGTTCCTTTCGGACGTTTCTGCCAATTGCACGTCGAGGACGGACCCAGTTGGGTGGGATGGAACACTCGGCGATCAATGAGAAGAACGGAGCGACCCTCGAACCTGGCGGGAACGCACCGCTTTGTCTTCGGTGCTCTTCACGTTTCTTTAAGGGTCACGTACGCTCATGCGATCAGAGTCTGTGAGCGGGAGGCTGGTGGCAATGCACAGCAAAGCACAGTGATGACACAGCGGCCATTGGAAGCGTGGAAGCGCAGACCGCAAAGTCACACGCGTCGGATTCCGAGACACTCAACGGCTGAGCATTGACCTTGATCGTCTCGACGCTGTGTCCTTTGACATCGGCTTCCATGCCGAATACCGCCATGTCCACACTGGACACCTCGCGTTCGCATCTACGTCTGCCTGGACCTGCACTACTTCTTCATTTGGGCACATCTGAGCCGGCGGAACTGCATTCTGGGGTCGTCCTGGAATGCGCTCCCCCTGTTGTGAGCTGTCAATCGCTGCACCATCGGCAAACGTGACTGTGGCTGTCAGTCGGCATGTCGTTGTCGTCAAGCGTGAATCATTCATTTGGCCGCCACGGGGAGATCACAGCTAAGCCCCGTTCATCCTACAGTAGGTCACATGCATCGCCTCTTCTCGATAGCCCACTCAGGCAGGAGGATAGTGCCCGCTCCAGAGCGCGAGCCCCACAGCAGCCCACAGGAAGCACCACCAGACCCAAGCCTTGCGCATGCCCGCATTAGCAGCGAGGGTCCACCACAGCGTCGGGTCGGTGACGGCGAGGCGGAGGGCGATCTGCGTGTGACTCGTGAACAACAGCGTCAGGGCGAGGAACAGGCTGAGCGCGTACACGGCGTCGAGCAGGGGTCCCCTCGCCACTTCGTCGCCCGCCGTCTCCTCCTGTACCTCGCCCTTCGTCTCCTTCACCTCCGTCTTGGCGCGGATATTGTGCGCTGACGAGATCGCATACGTCGTGGATTCCTGGATCGACGCGAGCGAGTCGGCACGGTGTGCCGCTTCCGAGTGCAGACTCAGCGTGCGGCCGGAGAAGTATGCCCAGATCCCCGCCAGAGTCGGAATCAACACCGGAAGCGCAATGAGGAGGTTGGGTACCTGCTCTGGCGTCCAGTAGTGGAACAGGCCGATGTTCCAGTACATCTTCTGCACGGCGGTGTACGCGAGGGGGAGGGTGCGCTCGCACCACTCACGGCCGGGACAGGCAATCTTCCAGAGGTATCCGTTGAAGGCGACGAGGGGGGCGGCCACGATGCCGGCGAGGACGACGGCGACGACACCGCGAATCAGCGTGCGGCCGGGGTTACGCAGCGCGGCGCAGACGTAACTCGTGAACGGGACTGAACGTCGGACGTCGGGCGAGGCGGGACGGCGGGGAGCAAACACGAGCGCCCACACCAGTACGGCGGTGGAGAACACGCCCGTAGCTCGGAGTGAGGTGGCGGCAGCGAAGCAGAGCGCGGCCCCGAGCCATCGTCTCTTTGAGCAAGCGAGCAGACCGGCAAAGTACGCCGCCGCAAATGCTGGCTCAGTGTACGTCAGCATCGCGGCGGGGGAGGGCGGGTACGCGTAGAGCAATCCGGCGGCGACGGCCGTTTTGCGGTTGAACAAGCGGCACGTGAGGCGATACAGCGCCAGACTTGCCGCGATTCGAGCGAGAAGGTTGATGGCAATGGCGGCGATCTCGATGTCGCTTGGCGTCGACGTCACGCCCTCGACCCAGAGTCCGCGTCCGCCGCCGGCCTTGCTGATCACAGGGAGCTCGATACCGAGCCATTGCCTGATGCGCTGGACGGCGTTGGCGCCAGAGTGGAGGAGTGCGTGCCAGCCGGGCTGGAAGGCGACTTGCTGTTCGTATTCGTAGCCGTTCTTCGCGACTGAGAAGAAGTGGACAGCGTCCCAGCGCCCAAAGACGGAGCCGGATGTGTCGAACCGGGGCAGGTAGGACAGCGCATTCAGAGCGAGAAGCGTGCCGATGTAGCTCGTCGCCGTGACTGCTGTCAGGAGCCACTCGTCTGTCGACCTGTGGCGGGACTTGGGCGAGCCGGGCGTCGCCGTTTGCGCGGCAAAGGTGCGCGACATGGCGGTGACTGTTGGATGGTGGATGGACAGGTGACGCGAAGTCAGTTGACGTTAACGTGGGGGCCCCGGCGACGGACCTCCACCGGCTTGGCTCAGCTTCCGAGATGCTTCTGAAGCTATGGCTCTAGCCTCGACATGCAGCAAGTGATTCCCTACTAATGCATATGCTTTGTACTTTTGGTTCTGCCAGAGTTCCAGTCAAACAAGAAACCTATCAAGATAATCTTCTTCTACTTTCCGTCCTTATCACTTCTCTCCATGCCGACTAGACCATCCGCTTGTCGCCCTCTTTGACGTCCTTCTCCCACTGGTCCTTGCCCGTCGCGGCGGCGGTGGCGTTACGCGCCGCCTGGCCGGCGACGGCGGTGCCGAGACCACCGGTGGCAGGACGAGCCGCAGCGTCAAGCCACGAGTACCGCTTGACACGCTGCGCATCGGCCTCGAGGTCGGTGACGGTGTCGCGGATCTGGTCGTTGGCCGCCTTGCTGGCCGCCTGGAGCTGGTCGGCGGCGTTCTGCACCGCGTCCTGACCCTTGCTGGCGAGTTCGGACGCCTTGGCCTGGGCCTGCTGCCACTGCTCCTGCGCCGTCTTCTGCGCCTGCTCGGCCGCCGACTGGGCGTCCTTGGCCGCCTGGGAGGCGTAGGACTGCACAGTCTGCGACGCCTGCTGCGCGCCCTCCTTGGCCTGCTGGCCGAACTGGGACGCCCAGTCCGAGGCGGACTGAGCCGCGTCCTGCGCCTGCTGCACGCCCGACTTCCAAGCAGCAGACGCCTGGTCGGCCGCGCTCTGGGCGGCAGACTTGGCCTGCTCGGCCGCGTTGGACGCCGCGTCCTGCGCCTTGTCGACGCTGTCGCCGAGGCGCGAGCTGGCGGCCGAAGCGAACTGCTCGGCACGCGACTTGGCGTGCTCCGCGCTCTTCTCGACCTCGTTCACGCTGTCTCCGATGCGAGACGAGGCAGCCTTGGCAAAGGCCTCGGCACGCGACTGCGCCTGCGACAGGCCCTCCTGCGCGTTCTCCTTCGCCTCCTTACCCCACTGCTGGGCCTGTGCCTCGGCCTCGTTCGACACGCGGCGGCCGGTGCGGCGCCACGCGTCGGCCTCCTTCTCCGCGTCGCGCAGCGTGCCGTGCACGCTGTCCTGGACGGAGGAGGCGGTCTGGCGGCCCGCGTGCTCGGCCTCGTTCAGACGCGCGTGGAGCGCGTTCTGCGCCTCGGTCGCCTTCTTCGTCGCCTCGCGCGAGAACTGGGTCGCCCAGTCCTCGACCTCGGCCTCAGCCTTGGAGACGCTGTCCTGGATCTGCTGGCCCCACTGGGAAGCCTGGGCCGAGGCGTCCTTGCTCCACTGCGACGCCTGGCGCTGCGCCTCGTCGAGGCTGTCGCGGAGCGAGGCAGAGGCCTGCTTGCCCTTCGCCTCGGCGTCGTTCAGAGTCGAGTGCAGAGCGTCCTGCGCCTTGGAACCGTAGCGCTGAGCTTGGCGCTGCGCCTCGGTGAGGCCGTCCTGCGCCTCCTGTCCAATGTCGCGCAGATTGGCGTCGACCTGGCGTCCCCACGACTTGGCCTGCGCCTTGGTGTCGTCGACAGTGTCCTGCGCCTGCTGGCCCCACTTCTGGGCGGTGCGCTGGGCCTCGTCGGCGCCGTCGCGGAGCGTGGCGTCAGCCTGACGACCCCAGGTACGCAGGCCGCGCTCCGCCTCGTTGAGGGTGTTGTGCAGCTTGTCCTGCGCCTGGGAGCCGGCACGGGAAGCCTGGTCAGCAGCAGAGCGGAGACCGTCCTGAGCCTCCTGCCCAATGTCGCGGAGGTTGGCGTCGACCTGGCGTCCCCAAGACTTGGCCTGGTCCTTCGTGTCCTGGACCGTGTCCTGGGCCTGCTGTCCCCAGCGCTGGGCCTTGCGCTGCGCCTCGTCGAGGCCGTCACGGACTGTCGCGTCAGCCTGGCGACCCCAAGAGCGCGCCTTGCGCTCGGCCTCGTCGGCACTGTCACGCAGCGAGGCGTCGGCCTGGCGTCCCCAGGACTTGGCCTGGGTCGCGGCATTGTCCGCCGCGTTCTCGGCACCGGCCTCGGCCTGGCGGCCCCAGCTCTTCGCCTTGGCTGCCGCGTCCTCGGCACCCTCCTGCGCCGACTGGCCCCAGGAGCGGACAGTCTGTTTGGCGTCGTGCGCCGAGTACTTCGCCTGGTCGGCCCAGGAGCGCGCCCTGCGCTCCGCCTCGTTGAGCGTCGAGTGCAGCTTGTCCTGCGCGTGCTCGCCGTACGACTCGGCCTGGCGGCCGAGCTGGCGCGCGTGCTCCTGCGCCTTCTCGGCGCCGGCACGGACGGCGTCGTGGGCCTGCTGTCCGTACTGCTCCGCCTTGCCCTTGATGTCGGAGGCCGAGTCGATGACGCGGCGGCGGGCGTCGAGCTCGCGCTGCTTCTGGCTCTGCTGGCGCTGGACGTCCTGCAGCGAGCGGCCGAGGGAGTGCGCCTCGTTGCGGATCTGGGCAGCCTCGGCGGCGACACGCGACTCGTCCCACGGCAGGTTACGGGCCGCGTATCCCAGGCCGACCTGGTCCTTCCAGGACGAGGTGACGGCGAGGCCGTTCGGCGACTCGAGCAGGGACGAGATCTCATTCTTGATGAGGCGGGGGGTGCCGACACCGCGGTAACCGAACGAGGTATACAACTGCACCATCGAGGCGCCGGCGTGCGCAAAGTCGAGCGCGTCCTGGCCCGTGAAGATACCGCCGCAGCCGATGATGGGGATGTTGGGCGGGAGGAGGGGGCGGAGCTGGCGCACACCATTGAGCGCGTAGGGGAACAGGGGCTTGCCGGAGAGACCGCCGGTTTCCTTCGCGTTCTCGCTCTTCAGACCAAGGTCGCGGCGGATCGTCGTGTTCGAGATGATGACACCGTCGACGCCAGCCTTGCGGACCGACGCGGCCACGTCGGAGAGCTCGTCCTCGGACAGGTCGCAGGTGACCTTGACGGCGACCTTGGGGAGGCCATCGACCGCGATGGCGTCACGCTCCTTGACGACAGCGGAGAGGAGGCGGGTAAGCGAGTCGCGGCTCTGGAGAGCGCGGAGGCCGGGGGTGTTGGGCGACGAGACATTGACGACGAGCACGTCGGCGTAGGGGCCGAGCAGCTGGACGCCCTTGATGTAGTCGTCGTCCGAGTCGGCGGCCGACGCCTTGTTCTTGCCGAGGTTGACGCCGAGGACGTGGTCCTTCTTCAGCGAGCGCGGCACACCCTTGGGCGGGACGAGGTTGGCGGCGTCCGGGTTCGGGAAGAGGTCGGGGTTCTCCTTGGCGAAGCGGTGGACGCGGGAGCGGAGGTGGGTGAGGGCAGCACCGTGTCCGAGAGAGTTGAAGCCGTAGCGGTTGATCGCGGCGTCGTCCTCCTCGAGACGGAAGAAGCGGGGCTTCGGGTTGCCCGGCTGCGGGAGCGGCGTCACGGAGCCGACCTCGACGTAGCCGAAACCAATGTCGAAGAGACCATCAATGCACTGCGCATCCTTGTCAAAGCCGGCAGCGATACCAACCGGGTTCTGGACCGGCAGGCCAAAGATCTCGGTGTGGAGTTCCGGGCCGTCGACGCCCATGTCTCCAGGGCGGGCCCAGGACGGCAGCGACAGCAGCTTGACGGCAAACTTGTGTCCCTCCTCGGGGGTCAGGAGCTTGCGGAGCGCAGGCATGATGAGGTGCTCGTGGGCGATGCTCTCCGAGTCGTAATAGTACGCGAGGAGGAGGGCGCCCGTTCCGATGGCAAAGGTGCCGGCGACGAAGCGTCCGGGCTTGGAGCGACGGAAGTTTGAGGCATGTCGGATCTGGGTGAGCTGTGTTGAGGCTGCTGATGATCGAGCAGCCACGGCCCTGTGGGCGAGCGGCCTTGATGCTTGCCTGAACATGGCTTGTGGGTTGGTGAATGGTTTTTTTCAAGATCAAGATGGGGTCGCGAGATGGAGCTCGGTGAGTCGCGAGGGGGTGTGAGTCGCGACCGCGAAAGAGGCCGGAAATGACGATATCGGACGGAAAAGTAGCCTATCCGGGAGCTGCTCCGACGTCATTGATCGCCGCATGGTGTAGGCGGGCGTGGGTGCGGGACGCTAAGGCGTGCGGGGAGGTAGGCGCCCAACCACGCGACACTCACGCTTCCAGGCGTGCCGGAGTATCCTGGCCGAGCCTGACTAACGGTTCACCCAGGTAGAGCGGATGATGACGTCCGCCCGCCCGATCCGCCCTCTGGCGCTGGGGTCGGAGCGGAGCCCGGGGACTTAACTGGGTGACTGACGTATAACATGCCAAAGCCGACAACGTTCTCACCTCTTCCTCATCCTTCATCCGTCCCCCCTTCATTCACCATGTCCAACTCCCTCGACGCCCTCAAGGCCTCTGGCACCACCGTCGTCTCCGACTCGGGAGACTTCGGGTCCATCGCCGCCTACAAGCCCCAGGATGCCACCACCAACCCCTCCCTCATCCTCCAGGCCGCCAAGCTCCCCCAGTACGCCCCCCTCATCGACTCGGCCATCGAGTACGGCAACAAGGCCTCGGGCGACCTTGACCAGAAGACCGACGCCGCTCTCGACGCCCTCCTTGTCAACTTTGGTACCGAGATCCTCAAGATCGTCCCCGGCCGTGTCTCCACCGAGGTCGACGCCCGCTTCTCGTTCGACACCAAGGCCACCGTTGCCAAGGCCCGCCACCTCATTGAGCTCTACAAGGAGCGCGGCGTCGACAAGGACCGCGTCCTCATCAAGATCGCCTCGACCTGGGAGGGTATCCAGGCCGCCCGCCAGCTCGAGCAGGAGGGCATCCAGTGAGTGGAGACGGAACTGTGTCGCCTTCGAACTTCCGCTAACATTCCAGCTGCAACCTCACCCTCCTCTTCTCGATGCCCCAGGCCATCGCCGCCGCCGAGGCTGGTGTCACCCTGATCTCGCCCTTCGTCGGCCGTATCCTCGACTGGTACAAGAAGGCGACTGGTAAGGAGTACACTGCCGAGGACGACCCCGGAGTTGTCTCTGTCCGCGAGATCTACACCTACTACAAGCAGCACGGCTACCCGACGATTGTCATGGGTGCCTCGTTCCGCAACACTGGTGAGATCAAGGCGCTCGCCGGCTGCGACTTCCTCACGATCTCGCCCAAGCTCCTCGAGGAGCTCAAGAACTCGTCGGACCCCGTCCCCCAGGTCCTCTCGCCGGAGAAGTCCAAGGCCGCCAAGGCCCTCGAGAAGGTGTCGTACATCAACGACCAGCCCCGGTTCACCTGGGACCTGTTCGAGAACCAGATGGCCTTTGAGAAGCTCTCGGAGGGTATCCGCGGCTTCGCCAAGGACGGCAACACGCTCAAGGAGCTCCTCAAGGGCAAGCTCTCGGCTTAAAGCAGCGAGCGTAGCGAGTGCATCCCGAGTGTACGCAAGGAGTCAGCAGTTGTTTTTAATGCAGAAAAGCAAAATCGTAGTCACTGTTAGTTTAGTCGCTATGAAGCGTGATCGCACACAACACCCGATGCCCACGTCGACTCGTGCCCGCATGCCCGGGACGTGATTTGAGTTTGGAGTGGTCGGATGGAACGTTCGCTGCATTCTCGGCAAGTGACCGTGGCGTCTGGGCCTCCATCCGAGTTACCCCACATCCCACCCGCAGCACTCATCCGGAATCATGATGCAATATAAGTTGGGCTGCTGGACCTCCACATACCCTCTCCACGCCCGACTCACACGAACTCTTCACTGCACTGAAAGCGACATGCTGAGGACGATAGTCAGACGCGCGCCGCATGTCCGCCTGCCGGCCAACGCGACCGTGTTTCCCTTCGGCACGGGGCGGGCAGACGCGACAAAGGCGCTGCTCCGCTTCCCAGACGAGGGATGGACAATAGATGATTCGAATACAGAGGGCTGGGCCATTGTGGGCGACAGCGAGGGAAGACGTCTGGCCGTGGAAGTAAGCACCTCGCTGTCACAGCAGCTGGCAAGAATGAACTCGAGCTAATGCCAGACCCTGCTGGGCCGACACAGGATTCTCCCCTCTCAACCCGGCGGTGCGCTGCCCGTCTCCCAATCGCAGCCTCCGGGAAACCTAGATCCCGACGCCTGGCAGGCCGTCCGCTACCTCGCCTTTGCGCGTCCCGCCTCCTCGGGAGAGTTTACAGACTACACGGCCCGCTACGGCGCCCTGCTGGACGAGGACAAGCTCTCTCTCCGCGAAAAGCTTTCGCGGTCAGCCGCCGCCTTGCCGGGCCAAGAGGACAGGCCTATCCCGGAAGAAGCGATGAACAGCGCTTTCGGTCTTATGGGGCTGAATGAACTGGCCGACCTGCCCGCCATTGCGCTGAGCAGTGGCCAGACGAGACGGGCGCGGATCGCCCACGCGCTCATGTACCAACCGCGCGTCCTTTTGCTCGAGGACCCGATGGCTGGTCTCGATGCGCCCAGTCGCGAGCGGGTTAGGAGTCTGCTCGGACAGCTTAATGCCAGCGGACAGCCACGCGTGGTCTTAGTGTTGAGGGATAGGGGGGAGGACACTTTGGCCGACTGGGTTTCCAACGTCGTCGAGGTACGCAACGGCAAAGCCTGGCTCGGCACTCGTGAGCAGTGGATCGCCCGCCGGCGAGAGAGAGGAGAAAGGGAGGCGGCAACGTACGCGGCCACCGACAGCACCGAGCCGCCGATCATCGAGCTTAACGGCGTGTCAGTCTCTTATGGCGAGGGATCCAGACCAGTACTGAAGAATATCGACTGGAGCATCCGCCCAGGCTCCAGGTGGCATCTGCAGGGTTCCAACGGCAGCGGCAAGACGACCTTGCTGTCCGTCATGCTCGGCCTGCACCCGCAATCATACTCTCTTCCCGCCTCGAGCCTGACCATCTTTGGCCAGCCCCGCCGTAAAGTCGCGACGACGATTCTGAGGCGCAAGATTGGCCATTCGTCGCCCGAAATCTTTGCCGCTTTTCCACGCAACATGGCCCTCTCGGCTTACGACGCGATAGGAACCGGGTTCGAGGGCGTGTTTGCGCGCCGCAGTCTTAACGCGGAACAGAAGGGGCGCGTGCTCGATTTGATTGAGCGGTTCAAGCCTCAACTCCGGGCTGCCAAGGATCCCGAGGACATTCCCACCCGAGAGATTGCGCTTAGGGAGTTTTCCCACTTCACGCCCCCGCAACAGGCGCTCCTCGTCTTCCTCCGAGCTGTTGTTGGACGGCCCGAGCTGCTGGTGCTCGATGAACCGACGCAGGGCATGGATGAGGAGATTTGGGCGACGTGTCGCGCGTTCCTGAAAGAGGAGTGGGAAGGGGGCGTGAAACAGGCCGTCGTCGTCGTGAGCCACTATGAGGACGAAGTACCGTGGAATAATGGCCGGGTTCTTAGGTTGACCAACGGTGTCGCGGAGATTCAGTAGCCTTTTAATGCCTTTATGCATCTGTTCCTTACAACTTGGAGTGCGAGCCCGAGCCCCGGGGCGACATTCGACGACGGCTCAATCAAGACTGCCCACCTCTTTCGTGTACTTCCTCTCCAGCTCGCGATGCTTCGCAACGAGCGCATCGAGCTTGGCGCGCGTGGCCGGGATACGGATCTCGGGCTCGACGTATGCGTCCCCCCGGCGTTCCTTCAGCCACGCCTCGTGCGCGTCCTCGCTCTCGACGAAACGTTCCAGGTCAGTCGCGAAACTGGGGTCGTTGCGGTATGCCAGCGGCTCGCCTTGCGCTTTCCCCTAAATGTCAGGTCGTGTTCTCAGAAGACTCAGGAGGTTATTCACGTCAACGATACGGTGGATGAGCGGCACGCCGCCCCCGCCCCACGCGTCCAGCGTCCAGTTCGCGTCGCTCATGACCCTGTGTTGTGAGCTACACCCATCAAAGAAGGGCTCACTCGTCCGTCTGCATGCGCACCACGATGCCGTCGGCGTCAGAATTGGGGAAGAGATCCTGAATGAACGGCTCCATCTGGGCGCAGGGCGGGCACCAGTGCTGGCCGTTGACCGAGGCCGAGGTGAAGATGACGAACACGGGCAAGGGGGCTTTGGCCAGTTCGTCCCGGAGGCTCGCGATACTGGACGTCAGCGTTGCTCAAGGCCAGTGACTCACTCCGTTTCGATCAGAGGCATCTTGCTTTTCAGTTAGTGGTGGGTGAGTGAGGAGAGAGAAGGAAGATGCATGAAGTTTGAAGGAGATACGCCAGCGATGGGTACTTGGTGCATGCATGGGTGGCCAAGCACGGGTCAGCTGAGAAGCAGCAGGCCGGATAGCACGTCGCGTCGCCGCGTTCGCTAGCGCAAGAGCTAAGTTAAGAAAACGACGCTATCGCCTTCCGGTCTCTGGATCGCGAACAGCTAGCTGACTGTGGGTCGGAGCCCCACGTGCAACCACCCACCCATGTCCGGTCCGGCGGTCCGGTGTCGTAATCCTTTGGGCTCTGAGTGCGGAGGATGCACACATCTCCGGGACGCTCTGCAGTGCTGGCACATCAAGTGCAGTGACCGCTGGAAGGCGGACGGGCTGTGCCTGGAGTGCCCGGAACAGAAGATCGAGTTCGTGCTTGGGACGGGAGGTGGCGGTCGCGTTTGCTCTGCACTGGGCCCGATGTCACAAGGTAGAGACCGATACTGGACGATACGCCGTCCAGCACTCGGTGCGTCTGTCAATACGGGCCAGCGTCGAGCGTGCTCGCATCCATGACTGGTGTCCACAGCCCAGCACTGATGTCTCCGCCTCTCTCCGCAGAATCGCAACGCCCCGCAACCTCGCCCCTCCAGTCAACTCTGCGGTAACAACCAGTGCCCAAGAAGTACCCAATGCATCACATATGGCTCTGCAACCACGACACGACCTCCCAGCTCAAATCCGGCCTGACAGAGTCGCCAAGGAACGTGCCCACGCCATCGAGTCCCTCATACCGGAGCCCAAGGCAGCACTGTGCAATCCGTTCCAAAGCGTCTTCGTCTTCCTGCTGTTCCTCACCACCCCGTCCACCAGAAACAATCTCGAGCGTCATGCTGTTGATAACGCCGTGCTTGCTCTCCACCTCGCACTTCACTTCTCCGCAGGACAGCGAGCCAGAGAAGTGGTTCTCAAACTGCGGCGTCTGGCCGTAGGCCCACTCCCACCCCTGCAGCTCGGCCATGCCGTCCCGAATCCCCGTCTTGCCCTTCGTGTCCACGAGCTCTCCTCCAAAGACAGTTTGCTCGTTCACAATCTGCACCTCGCTCTCGCCATACACCTCGGCAAACTCGCCCAGCACGGCAGACACGAAGCTGCCGTGTGTGATCGCGCGGGTTTCTGGAGAACGGTGCAGATTGATTGTCGACACGGGCACGCGCATGCTCTCCACACCCTTACTGACCATATTGGGCGAGGAGGAGCGGAGCGCGCGGCCGAGCGTAGACAGGTCGGACGAGATCAGCATCGTGCCGTGGTGGTAGGCGCGGTGCTGGATGATCTTGTACGCCGAGCCGGAGACCTGGGTGTCAGCTTGGCTTACGGGGAATGTGCAGCTCGCTCCGCTCGCAGCATACCTTCAGCTCTTCCGGGTCGCGCACTACGACGTCGTGCCGCGCGTTCGTCGTGCAGGGGGGCACGTCCAGCCGCTCCCTTACCGCTTTCGCGACCAGAATCGCGCCAGCGGAGCGCGTAAAGGCGAGTCGGGGGAGGACGATCGAGAAGTTTGTGTTGCCCATGTCCTTAAGGTCAGCCGGCCACCTTCCCATATGTCACTCCGAAACTCACATGGTAGACCGTCCCTCCGCCAGATCTCCGCCTGACCATGGGCAGCCCCAGCTCCCTCAGTACCCGCGGCGTGGTCTCCTTCCATGGATTCTGGTTGCGCCCGATCACGACACACGGTTCGTTACGGTACAGGAAGAGAATGGGCTGGTTCCGTGGTGTCTTTCTAAGAAGCCAGTCCTCGAATGAGAGGTTGAAGTAGATGTCATTGCTCGTCGAGACGTATGTCGCGGGCTGAGGTCAGCGGGGAAGGTGCGGGGGTGACCCACCGCTGTGAGCTCGACAGTGTCGGGAGCTGCTTCGCTGTGTCTCTGGACTGTGACGGAGAAGGATCGTCGTCCAGAAGCGTATATCCGAGGCAGTCGTATTGATCTGAGTGAGTTCATGGTGGTGTCGGAGATGGGTAACGGAGATGACCACCTGTGGACGGAAATCAGTGGTCGCAAGGGGAGGGGATTATCCGAGACTGGTCCGACTGATAGGAGGGGGTCACGTGGTCCGAGGACGGAGATTAGACTGAGGGTCTCCCACGGTCGGCGTCCATTGCCAAGCTCCAAGGAACGAGCATCGGCTGTGCGCGGTGTCTTCCTTGCCCTTGTACCGGCTCGGACCATGGAATCCAGGCGGGGCACAGCGGTGGATGCGGCGCATGTGCCGGGGCTCAGCCGCCGACTGTGGGGGGGGGGGAGGGCAGGGGGAAGGGGACAGCCCGGGACTTGACACACGCAACAAAGGAACAAGGCAGACAGCGTCATGCATCCATCACCGGAGCAAAAGCATTCATAACTGGACACACTGCAACGACGGTGCATCTGCATCCTCGTCTCTCCTCACTCTGCTCTCACCACTCTCCCCTACACACACTCGTCCATCGTCCACCGGGATCGCATCGCCGACCGCGGACATCGACGCATACGAGCAGAGCATATCATATCATATCACCCAACGGCTGAGCGATCAGGCTCGAGGCTCGCAATCATCGATCAATCGCATTAGCCGAAGTCGGCCGTCCAACCACCGCCCACCAGGCTACCACGGACACCTCCACCGGGCCACTCCACCCTCCCAATACCCGAATCTCATCCACATCCACCATGCGCCTCCCCATTAAACCCTCCCAGGCTACCCGCATCGCTCGCTCATCTCCCTCCCTCCCTTCTCTCACACGCTCCTTTGTCACAACCATGCCCGCGAAGAGCAAGACGTTCGAGAACCAGGACAAGCTCCCCCGCCTCCCCGTCCCGCCCCTCGAACAGTCCCTCCAAGGATACATCAAGTCTCTCGAACCCCTCGTCGAGGCAAAGGTGAGTAGTAAAGCTATCAGTGGCACCCTTGAAATTGTTGGTCGCGCCCGGATCAACAATTCCCGGTGCCAACACACACACGCACACACACATACCCGGAATTTGCTGACACCATCCCAGTACGGCCAGCATGGGTTCCAGAAGGAGATGGAGAAGCGCAAGCTCTACGCCAAGGACTTTGCCAGCGGCCTCGGCGCCAAGCTGCAGGAGCGCCTGAAGGACCTCGACCACATCTCGGCCAACAACTGGCTCGACGACAACCTCTGGCTCGCGCTCGCCTACCACACGTGGCGTGCCCCGCTCATCGTCAACTCCAACTGGTGGCTCACCTTCAAGGAGGACCCGCGCAACCCCGCCCCGCCCGTCGCCCCCGGTGCGACGAACAAGACGGTCGTGCCCCTCGACCCGAACCCGGCCAAGACGCTGCCGCCGGGCGCGCAGGGCGGCGGCCAGGCGTGGATCGACGCCCACCCCAACAAGAAGGACTACTACTACCCCGTCAAGTACGAGGAGGTGACGCAGCGCGAGTGGATCACCGAGTGGCAGGTGCGCCGCGCCGCGTGGCTCGTGAGCCGCTTCGCCAACCTGCGCATGATGGTGCAGAAGGAGGAGGTGCCGCCCGAGGCCTCGCGCCTGGGCCCGATGTGCATGAACCAGTACCGCATGCTGTTCAACATTTCGCGCATCCCGCTGCCCAACTGCGACGCCTTCTCGGCCCAGGACAACGACGCGCGCCACGTGACCGTGCACATTGCCGACTTTGTGTACAGCGTCGACGTGTTTGAGAAGGTGCCGCAGGGACAGATTGCGAACCCCCTGCCGGCGGGCGAAATTGAGGCGCTCCTCCAGGCCGCCGTCAACGACGCCAAGGCCCGCGTCGAGAAGGGCGAGAAGCCCGCGCAGGTCGGCATCCTGACGGCCGACGACCGCGACACCTGGGTCGTCAACCGTGAGCGCGTGCTGCTGCACTCGCCCAAGAACCGCGCGAGCATGGACATGATCGACCGCTCGCTCATCGGCCTCTCGCTCGACACGTACACGCTCCCGACGCTTCCGGCGCGCGACGACCCGCTCCGCATGGCCCAGGTCGATGCGCAGATGCACAACGCGCAGGGCGGGCTGAACGGCGGCGAGAACAGGTGGTTCGACAAGTGTCTCACGGTCGTCGTCGAGACCAATGGCCGCGCAGCCATCATGGGCGAGCACTCGCCCGTCGACGCGCTGATCCCCTCGTACGTCGTCGACTATGCGCTGAACGAGCCCGTCGATGACTCCAAGTTCACCGGCGCCAAGTCTGATGCCAAGCTGGGCGAGGGCTTCCAGCGCGAGGACTTTGAGATCTCGCCCGAGATCGCGGATGAGATCGAGGCCTGCCGCGCGCGCAACCAGGCCATCCTGGATGACTCTGACTGCCAAACCCTTTGGTGGGCCGAGTACGGCACGGACTGGATCAAGAAGAACGGCAAGGTGGCACCGGACGCCTTCGTGCAGCAGGTCCTCCAGCTCGCCTGGTTCAGGGACCAGGGCTACCCCGTCGCGACGTACGAGACGGCCTCGACGCGCTTCATGAAGCACGGCCGCACGGACGTCATCCGCTCGCTCTCGCCTGAGAGCCGCGCCTTCGTCAAGCTCATGCAGGACAAGCAGGCGACCCCGAAGCAGCGGTACGACGCCCTCGTCGCCGCCACCAAGGAGCACTCCAAGCTCACCATGGACTCGTCCTTTGGCAAGGGCTACGACCGCCACATGATGGGCCTCAAGGTCCAGCTGCGCCCCGGAGAGGCGCACCCGCTCTTCGACGATGAGCTGTACAGCAGCTCTCAGGCGTGGAAGCTGTCCACCTCGGGCCTGAGCTCTGGTGTCCAGTTCCACGCCACCGGCTTCGGAGCGCCGTTCGCCGACGGCTACGGCATCAACTACATGGCTGGCCCCAACCTCATCAAGTTTGGCCTCGAGTCCAAGGTGTCGTGCGACACGACGAGCTCGACGCGCTTCAAGCACGAGATCGTCCAGGCGTTCCGCGACATGAGGGAGCTGTGCGAGGCGCAGACCGACGCCCCGGCCAAGCTCTAAGCAAGCGAGCGAAGCGAGCGTGCGTATCCGAGCAGCCGAGCGGCAGCGAGGAGTGCGAGTCCGGCTTGGAGAGTAGTTCCGGATTGCGGACTGAGCTCAGTCCCCGCTGGCAGGCGGCTTGAGCGTGGCGCGGAGCATGCGGACGGAACTCGGGGGCCGCAAGGAAGGAACGAGCGTCGCCGCGTCTGCTCGGCAAAAAACAAAACATTCGTTCTAGATCATCTCTTTTTCCATCCCATATCAACAAGACGTTTTCACACGTTGTATGCATACATTTTCTGGTCCCACTGGCCGAGGCCGAGGCCGCTGCACTTTCGCATCGCTTCACTAGTGAATCGAGGGCTGATCAGTGACCAGACACGGCCGACTGCGGCCGACCAGGCCGGCCAGTAGTGGCTGGCCATGATCCTAATTAGATGAATGCATCGACACACGCAATCATAGAGAGAAAGAAAGTATTGTACGCCCCGTATCTGTCGAGCCGCCTATACTCGCGGAGACTCGTCAATCGAAGGGCACTGGGGTTTGTCTCGCTTTTGGTCCGTTGCATCCTGCTTACATCCGGAGATGTGGGTTGCGGGCGGTCGCCGTGCGCTCACTTACAGAGCGACGGCGTGGGCCGGGACCATTACGTATTACGTTCGAGCGAGCGGAGCGAGCGAGAGGTGACTCGCGCAGCGTGAAGAGGAGAAGAGGAGGAGGTCAGTACTGTGATGTGGGGCATCTTGAGAAGGGATCAAATGGCGGTCATCAGTACATTTCCTGTCTTCGTTACATGTCTATCCTGACTGTCAGCTATCTCACGTCCCACGTAACTCACCAGTAGTCTACGCTTCCTCTCCCTCTTTCACCCACACTCTCGCTCACAGCAATCCAGCAGCTCAGAGGAGCAATCTGAAAGCCCGCTACGCCCTCCCATTCAGCAGTTGCCCCAGCTGAGCCACACCCAACTTGAATCGTTCGCTCTCAAACCATTCTGGCCGGATATCCACCGGATCAGCGCGGAACATGCGGTTCTGGGGGATGGGCTCGTTCCGGAGGGCCTGGGGTCAGCTAGTGTCCAAAGCCACGCAGCTGGGGGAAACATACCTTCTCGGCCTTGCCTTCCTCCTCGCCAGTCTTAAGCCCATCCTTCGCGATGTCGGAGGACGAGACAGCTTCGCCTGCCGGCTCATCTTTCGGCGGCAGACCCGCTAAACTCTCCTCGGTATGCCGCACCGCCTTAGCAGGCGTGGCATGGAAACTCTTCGGCAGGCTCAAGAACGGATTGCTGATCACCCTCAGAAGTAAGTTGTGCAGCGCCCTGAAGACCGACACAATGTCGCTGTCCTTGATCGCCGCGTCGACTAGGGCGACGCTGAGGACTAGTCTCAGTTTCGTCGTCGTCTGGAAGCCGTAGCTGGTCATTAGCTCGTGCGATCGCCGAAGCTTCGTTGGGAGGAGGGGGGTTAGGTAGGCGTAGGAAGTGTAGGAGACGCTCGCCCCGCTCGCATGTCATACACTCACAAGGCCATGTCCTCCATGCAGAACAGGAGACCGAGATAGCTGTCCGCAGGCCGTGACGGCGTGCTCATCATGACGACTGTGGTCAGCCCAGACTCGCGAGCGCAGCGAGCCCTGATCCCGTCTCGCTGCCTGCTAGTACGCGAGAAGCGCAACAAGGTGCCCGCTCGCGCTTCCCGCCCCCACGCAGCACCTCGCTCCGCTCGTTGCTTGCTCGGTGCTCTCTCGTACTCACTTCTCTCCTCAATCACGTCCACGGCCGCATGCGCGAGGTGGTACGCGCGCATCTCGTCCTCCGGCCCCGTGAACGCGTGCACGTACAGGGGCGCATTGTCTGGCCCCAGAATCGCGACGGAGGTGAGGTGCAGGGGCACGCTGGGGGGTTTGTCTCCCATCGTTTGCGCTGTTGGGTCGTTGGGGGATGAGTGAGTTGAGGGTTGGATGGATCGAGAGGCAGGAGAGGTGCGGTGGAGGTCGATGACATGGCTGAGGACACGGCGCGTTTGATCCCGCTCGATGGCCCGAACGCAAGACGCCGATCCGGCGACTGACTTTGCAGTGGGAATCCGCTGCGCTCGCCGCTCGCGGCACTGCTCCATGCTACTCGCTCGACGTTGGTGCTGTTGAAATGCATGCTAGATATTACAATTCGCCTGGGGAAGGCGGATATTTCTATGAGTGTTAAAATTGCAGGTTTTACTTTTTGTGTTGTGTAGTCTAAGTGGGAGCTGCCTCGCCGCGCTTAGAACAGTCCCAGGATGTCACCCGTCTCCGCGTCCAGGTCAATGTCGTAGAAGCCAGGACGGGTGGTGAGGCCGGGCATGGTGCTCATGTCGCCGACGAGGGGGTAGACGAAGGACGCGCCGGCGGAGAGACGGACGTTGCGGATGGGCAGCGTGAAGCCGGTGGGGACGCCCTTCTTGCTCGGGTCGTCCGAGAGCGACAGCGCAGTCTTGGCCATGCAGATGGGGAGGTTGCCGTAGCCCTGCTTCGTGTAGCGCTCGACCTCGGCCTTGGCCTCGGGGCTGAGCTCGATGCCGTCGGCGCCGTACATCTCGCGCGCAATGATGCTCATCTTCTCCTCGAGCGGCAGCTCGGTGTCGTACAGGAACTTGAACTGGGACTCGTCCTTGCACGCCTCGACGACGGCGTTGGCGAGCTCGACGGCGCCCTCGCCGCCCTTCGCCCAGTGGTTGGCCGGCACGGCGTAGTCGGCACCTTGCTCCAGCGCATACTTCTGCACGAGTGCCATCTCGGCGTCCGTGTCGTGCACAAACTTGTTGATCGCGACGACGACCTTGAGGCCAAACTTCTTCGCGTTCTCAATGTGCTTGCCCAGGTTCGCGCAGCCCTTCTCCAGCAGCTCGAGCGACTCCTCGGTGTACACCGCGTCGAGCGGCTTGCCGGGCGAGACGGCGGGGCCGCCACCGTGCATCTTGAGCGCACGGATGGTGGCGACGAGGACGACAGCGTTGGGCGACAGACCCGAAACACGCGTCTTGATGTTGCAGAACTTCTCCATGCCAATGTCGGCACCGAAGCCGGCCTCGGTGATGACGTAGCCGGCACGGTCCTCAGAGTCGCCCTCCTCGGTACCGGCGAGCTTGAGCGCGATGCGGTCCGCGATGATGGACGAGTTGCCGTGGGCAATGTTGGCGAAGGGGCCGGCGTGCACGAAGACGGGCGTTCCCTCAAGCGTCTGCATGAGCGTCGGCTTGATCGCGTCCTTCATGAGCACGGCCATGGCGCCGGCACAGCCAATGTCCTCGGCGGTGATGGCGTCGCCGTTCTTCGAGGTCGCGACGACCATGCGGCCGAGGCGCTCGCGCATGTCCGCGACATCCTTGGACAGGGCGAGGACGGCCATGACCTCGGAGGCGACGGCAATGTCAAACTGCGTCTCGCGCGTGAAGCCCTTCTCGGTGGGCGCCTGGCCGACAGTGATCTTGCGCAGGTAGCGGTCGTTCGTGTCGAGGACGCGGTTCCAGGTGATGGTCGACGGGTCGATGTCGAGGCGGGCGAAGCGCGCGGCCTCCTCCTCGGTGAGCTCGTTCGGGTCCGTCTTGTTGATGCCGAGCTTCTCGAGGCGCTTCAGCATCGGCTTGGCGAAAGTGCGGACACCCTTCTTGGGCGGGCAGAGACGGTTGAACAGGCCCTTGTCGGACTGGGTCGACTCGTGGAACATGCGCGCGTCGAGGGCAGCAGCGAGCAGGTTGTTGGCAGCCGTAACGGCGTGGATGTCACCAGTCAGGTGGAGGTTGAACTCGGTCATGGGGATGACCTGCGAGTAACCACCACCGGCGGCACCACCCTTGACACCGAAAGTGGGGCCCTGCGAGGGCTGACGGACACAGGCGATGGCCTGCTTGTGCAGGTGGGCGCCGAGGGCCTGGGCGAGACCGATCGTGGTGGTCGACTTGCCCTCACCGAGGGGAGTGGGGGTGATACCGGCGACAACAATGTACTTGCCGTCCTTGCGGTGGGCGAGGCGGTCGAGGAGCGCGAGCTCAATCTTGGCCTTGTACTTGCCGTACGACTCCAGCTCGTCGGCCTGGACACCGATCTCCTTGGCAATCTCGGCGACGGGCTTGGGGGTCTGCGCAACAGCAATCTCAATGTCCGAGGGGACCTTGTCGAGGATGTTGAGCTTGAGGGGGGTGAGCTTGCGCTCGCGGTTGTGCTCCCACTGGCGCTTGGCAGCGAGGAAGGTGTTGTTCATGAGCATGGCAACGGTCATGGGACCGACACCACCGGGAACGGGGGTGATGAAGCCGGCGACCTCGGAGGCGGGGGCAAAGTCAATGTCGCCGACCATGCGCTGGCCAGACTTCTTGCTGGCGTCGGGGATGAAGTTGGTGCCGACGTCAATGACGACAGCGCCGGGCTTGATCCAGTCGGCCTTGACGAACTGGGCCTGGCCGATGGCAGCGACGACAATGTCGGCCTGCTTGACAATCTGCTCAATGTTCTGGGTGCGCGAGTGGCACTGGGTGACGGTCGCGTCGCGCTTGCGGAGGAGCGCACAGACCGGGGTGCCGACAATGTCCGAGCGTCCGAGCACGACCACGTTCTTGCCCTTGAGGTCGGTGCCGGTCGACTCGATGAGCTTGACGATACCGGCGGGGGTGCAGGGGGTGAAGTACGGCTCCGAGATGCGCGAGTTGAGGAGGCCAATGTTCTCGGGGTGGAAGCCGTCGACGTCCTTGTGGATGGCGATGGCGTCGACAACGTCCTTCTCCTCCTCCTTGGTCGCGCCCTCGAGGGGGAGCTGGACGAGGACACCGGCGACCTTGTCGTCGGCGTTGGCCTTGTTCACGAGGTCGAGGATCTTCTTGACACCGGTGCCGGCGGGGGCGCCGGACTCCTCGTCGGAGGGGACCGAGATGTGCTCAACCTTCATGCCCGACTCCTCGGCGGCCTTGAGCTTCATGCGGATGTAGGTCGAGGAAGCGGGGTTGGAGCCGAGCTGGTAGATGTTGAGGATGGGGGTCTTGAAGGAGGGGTTCTGGGCCTGAATGTCCTCGATCTGCTTGTTGATGTCGGCACGGATGCCCTTGGCGATGGCGGTGCCATCGATGAGCTGAGCAGCCATGATGGATGATGAGGATGAGAAGAGACGAGACTTGGTGGAAAGGGTCAAGTGGTGGGCGTGGGGTCGGATGGACCTGGTCCTGCGGTTGGCGGATGCGAAAGAAGCCGAAGACGGAGAGTCGATCGATCGAGCGGTGACACGCGTGATGTGCGTGGATGCGGTGCGGAGGCCTCGGCTAGTAGGTGTACTAGGGATCCGAGATGCAGGGATGGAGAACACCCGAGCGTTGAGCATGTACAGCGATGGTGACGGCGAGGTCGAGCGTGCTTTGAGCAGCGATGCCTGTATCGTTTTTGAAGAGGAGGAGGGAGATGGTCGCAGCAGCATGGTCGTTTGTCTCGCTCGACTTTTTGGAACCGCACGCGTCTGTATGAGACGGTTGATGTTCCGGGTGATGTCCGGGTAGATAGCATCTCATTACAGCGTGTCCCCCTCCCAGCCTAATAAATTTCCAACGATACCGCGCGTTGGAAAAAAATTTCCCCTCAGCCAGTCACCACCGTCGCTGTCCACGACTTCGACTCAACCCGGCGTCCATCCCTGTCCTCCTAGCAACCACCCATTGGCCCATCCCTCAGCCACCCGCGGTATCCTGCTCGATGCATTTATCTGACTCAACCACTCACCCGTGTCTGCCATTCCGAACCCATTGCACCGCGCTGCCCGTGGCGTGATCACAACCGCTTTAGAACACCGGCGTTTGCCCGATCTTTAGTGCCCGCATCATCCTATGGTGTCCTATGGTACACATGCATCGACAGGCGACTATTAACGGGACTATTAACGGCGACTCACTCGGTCCCGGTCCCACCGGCGCGAGGGAGGCCCCTCTTTACTACAAACAGGTACAACACGGGAGAAACGTTGCTCCGCCCAGACGAGACGGCTCAGGCGCACGCTCACTTCTTCCACCACAGCGTCTTGCGTGAAGCCCCAGACTCGAGACCCTCGAGATCCTCGATGCGAGGCTTCTTCAGCGTCAGCTCCTCCTCTTCAATCGCAGCCGCCGCTGCCTTGCGCTTGCGCTTCTCCTCCTTGCGCTCACGCTTCTCCCGCTTTTCGCGCTTGCGACGCTGCTTCTCCGTCTCCTCAGGGACAGACTCAACCTCCAAAACAGGCTCAGGCTCAGGCTCAGGCTCGGGCACCGGCTCGGGCACCGGCTCGGGAGCAACGAAACTCTCTTCCTCCCCCAGCACAGCGGCAGCCTCGGCCGCGCGCTTAGCCTTCTTGCGCTCCTTCTTGTCGAGCTTGCGTTGACGCTCAGCGGCCCGCACCTTGGCGTCCTCGACGAGCTTGGCCTGGGCCTCGCGGCGCTCCTGCTTCTTGCGCTCCTGCTCTGCCTTGCGCTTCTCAACAGCAGCCTGGCCGTTGACGAAGACTTGCAGCTCGTCCAGGATTGCTACGACGTCAGCAGAATCATAGATGGTTACTCACCCCTGAAAGTCTTGTCCTCGCGGTTCTCGACCTGGCGCACGATCACGCTCCACGTGCTGCGCAGCGTCGCCGGCTTGACCTGGTCGTCCCACGGCACCTTCATCCACTCAATGTCGCGTTCGTGCTGGTAGTCGAGCTCGCGGAGGCGGTTGATCAGCAGCGCATGGTCGACACCAACGCGCGTCTTGCGGCCGACGGCACGGCCGCCCTGCAGACTGTCCTGCCACTTCTTGCGGCACTGCGTGCGGGTGCGGGTGCCGCCCATGTTGGTGACGACGACGTCCCACGGCGTGTCGCCCGACAGCGGGTCGAGGCCAGCCGCGACGTTGGCAGACTTGACAGCCTCGATCAGCTTCTGCACCTCGTCCTCGGACCAGGCGCCCGTCTTGCGGCTGTCACGGCCCTTGAGCTCGCCCTTCCAGCGGTCGCGGCAATCAAACTCGGTGCGCTGCACCTCCTCGGCAATCTTAACCCACTGGTTGGGGTACAGCTCGTACGCGTGCTTAAGCTTGTAGTCCTCCTCCATCGTCCACTCGCCCTTGCGTCCGCGCGGGTCGTACATGCGCTTCACGACCTCCTTGACGTAGCGCACCGGGCGGCCGGGGACGGCGCCGGCGAGCTCGGGCCAGAACTTGCCGTAGCGGTTCTTCTCCGTGTTCTTGCCCTTGGACATGAGGAGGTCGACGAGCTCCTGGTCCGACAGCTGGTGCACTTCCTGAAAGTCCTCGAGGTACATTCTGAGTGACCTCTTCTCGGCATCGGTGAACTTGCCGCGCTTGTACGTGAACACGCCAAACGACTCGAGGCGATGCAGCTCCTTGATCGGAATCCAGCGCGAGGCGAGAAACTCGTCGATTGCCTTTTGCGTCGGCAGGGCGGCACGGAGTAGTTCAGGGGTGTAGTCGCCCCAAGCCACCGACTTGTTATGACGGATTTTCAGCGCGACATGCCATTGTTCCTGGGTGATGCCATCCGGGGCCGGTGTCTTCGATGGGTCCGTCGGGTCGTTGATCGTCGACCACTCGACGTCCCCGGCCGGCGGCTCGTGGACGCTCGCAGGCTGTGCAACCTCGGGCTCCTCGTCCTCCTGCCCGGCGGGCGACGGCGTCTGCAGCACCTCGACTGGCTCAACGGGCTCCTCCTCGGCTCCAGTGTCATCGGCAGTTCCCTCCCCGGCACCAGTCGACTCTGGGGTCATTCCCGCGGGTGGGTCGAACGCATTGAATGCGGTGAAAGAGTCGTTCGCGGGCAGGTTGCGGACAGACACCACTCCAAGGGAAAAGCCTTCGTTGTCGCTGTGGTCGGGCGACACGATGGACTCTGGTGCGGGCGGCGGCTCAAAGGCGACACGGTTCTTCCTCTGCTTCTTCTTGGCGAGGGGAGTTTTCGGCGCAGAGCGGGCGGGAGACTTGGGTTGGCCGCGGAGGGAGAGGGAGTACGAGTTTCCGTAGTACTCGTCGTTGTCGCTCTCGTCGTCGTCGTAGGCGGTGGTGCGCATGGCGCTGACGAAACCAGGGCTGTTGTCGACATGGTCGTTGGGGGCTCTAGAATGCCTCGGGCGGCTCGAGGTCGAAGCCTCTGCGGCGGCCATGAGCATTTCCATGGTGACTAGATGGTAGCAGTGGCAAGAGATGGAGGAGGGAAGGATTGGGGGGTTATGCATTCGCGAGGCTGGGCCAAAACTTTATGTGGGGGGCAGACACAAGGGGAGGGATAACGTCAGAACCGGGCTGGATAACTGTGTTTCGTGACCCAAAAGTCCTCATCGAAACCAAACAGCACACCATGCGTGCTCCACTCTGGCCATGCATTTGAATGCATGTTCTCACGGGGGCGACATGGTCGACGTCGGTTGCAACGTGGTGGGGAACAGTTGAAGTGTACCGTGGAGCCCAGTGCCCGCGGGGGGGGCGTGACCACCTTTGAGGTTCTCGCGATCGATCGGCGCTTTGTGAAAGAGTACCCTCCAGTCCAGTCGACACGGTCTCCGCGATCACGAGCCGGTCTGGTCCCCTTGCAGCTGCTGAACCTTGTCATCCCGCACCCTCGCGGTCACAGACAACAGTTGCCTGCATCGCTCGGCATGCACTTCCTCATAAACAGAAGATCGCTCTTCGCCGTGTGCATCTCGATCTGACTCTTGTGTTGTGCATTGTCCAAACGATGGAGAGAGCACAGGCCGTCGTCGATGACGCACGATTCGCCACCCAACGAAGGCTGGGAGGCTGGTCGATTCCAGCGATCGGATCCCTTACTCACCTCCACCACATCCACCATCCATCGTCATGCCCCTCCAACCATCATCCGATACCGTCCCCGACCTCCAACTCGCACTCACCCCCTCCCTCCACCCCCACCTCGTCATCAACGCCGACGCCCCGCCAGGAAACTGCAGGCTCTACCTCGCCCTCAGCCTGCCGGATGCACTCTTCCCCGACCCCGACGAGCTGACCGACCTCTGGGGCCCGGCAGACAGCAACGGCGCAGGTGTGCGCTGGTCCCTCTCACCGCGGCGGATCGATATTGAGCGCCCCGTCGACTCGTCTTTGAAGACTGTCCGACTCGACGTGTCTGTGCCCTCCCCGCCCGTCGCCGGACAAGCAGTCGCCGACATCCCGCTGCACGCACGCTATCTGCCCCCGTCAGAGAATGACGGCTGGGACGTCTCCGTGTTCGACGTCGAGAACCCTGTCCGAGCCGCGTGGGCATGCAACGGACAATGTAAGCTTGCCAGAGGGTTTCAGCTGACACCCAGCACCAGAGTTCCACGACGTCCCCGCCCAACTGTCGCTGGCGCTCCCCGCGGCCCGGCAGAGTTACCAGATCAAGATCGAGACGATCACGACGCTCGCCGTCTGGGCCGCGGCGGGATACATCGCCTACTGCGTCGTGAAGCTGCTCCGCAAGCGCGCATGAATGTTGTATTATCGCCCACATGTATTATAAGGTCACATGAGCTCCGGAATCGATATCGACATGGCTCCGGGATCCGGGATCACGGGGTCGCCGTGTCGTCATCGCTGCGATCGCAGGGGGCATGCAGGACAGATTCCCCGGGCCGAACATACCCCGTGTCTCCCTCTCCCCCGCTCTCTGTCTGTCTCGATGGCTGCGCATACCTCGTCGTTTATACGACGAACGTGGGGTAGAGCTACCCCGCCCCGGTACCCCGGAATGATCAACACCGAGACAAGCTCGATAGCGAGCGTGGGGGAGGCGTTCTCTCGTCAATTGAACTGCGGTTCGTCCCCGGCAGATTGCGCTAGCGAGACTTCCTGGGAGCTTCCGAAACACACCGGCAAACATAGGAGTGTTGGCCGGAGGGCAGAGAAGAAGAAGAGATTGATGTGACGTCGTGACGCTGTGTCGGAGGAACGAGTCAACTCTATCTCTGCCTGCCTTTCCGGTCGGACGCCGGTCGGACCTGTTATCTCTGCTCCAGTTGCCCCAACGAATACTGACGGCTTGGGCGGGAACTCTCTTGTCGAGGTTGCTCCAAGTCTGGAGTGCGTTTCCTCGGCTGTGCTGCTGAGAGGTCGACCTTGCACCAAACTCTCCTCCTTTGAGCCCTGCTTTGAGCCCGGGGTTTCGCACCAACTTCGTTTCTGGGTCGCTTCAGCCGCTCAGCCGTGAACACGCTCCTCGCCCGAGATTTCCATGGGCCATGGGCGTGGGCTTGGCCGGGCTCGATGCGAACACGCCAAGCGCAGACGACCCGAGCGTATCTCTACTCTCTATTCTGGCGTATCGTGAATGCTCCAGAATTCGATATCTGTGCGCTTGATACTTAGGAGACCTCCCGATCGCGGAGAGTGCACGATGTCGGTGCACGATGCCGGGTCGATGCCGAAGATCGCCCCGCACTCTTGATGTCACTCTTGTGGTGGGTGCTCCACACAAACCTCTCCGACTCGCTTGCCCCAGCTTGCGCCTACTGAACGTGCCTGCGGGTGCTCCAGCGGCAGTGGAGCGGTACTCGAGCGGCAAGAGCTGCTGCTGGACCAATGGGAGGCTCAAATCGGGACTCTTCGAGTTCTTGGCACTCCCACTCCACAGCACGCGCAACAGGCAAAGGACCACCTCGCAGCCTCGCGTAATGTCTGGACGCGAGAGAGGAACGAGCACAATGACACTGGCGCCGGACTCTCCGCCTCTCCCACTTCATGTCAGGCAGGCCAGAGCAGGCGGCGCTCAGCGCCATGATCCCAGCTGAGATCTTGGGAGTACGCCAAAGTCGCCAATGTGCCGGATGTTCGAGCGCGACGTATCGGGGACTTTGACGACAGGCACGGGGGCCCAGATGTCGAGCCCGGAGTGACGAATGAAAATGCATTCCAGCCATTGCGAGGCACTCGTGACATTCGTGCCAAGACTTGGGTGCTTAAATGTGGGCAGTGGGCCGCTGCGGCTGATACTGGGCACTCGGCAAGTGTCAGTGGGCAGTACTCGACATAGACCCCATGCCAAGACAATGCAAGGTTGCACGCGGTACATGGGCGCTCCTCACGATCCCTCACGGGGCTGCACAGGGTTTCACGGGGCTCTTCCGGGACAGCGAGGAGATTACACGGGGCTCACGAGAGGCTCACAACAGATTCACGAGCCCACACGACCCTCCACGCCGTGGCACGGGGGTCACCACGGGGCATGCGGGGCCGAGACTGAGGCATGTTAGCGAGCCTGATTGCGAAACACCCCCACTGTCGTTCACCGGCGACTTTGCGCCTCAGCGCCTGCCCATCTATCCACTGCATGCATATAAAGCCTACCTTGTGCCAGATGTAGAAGCCCCAAGCCCACGGGTGGAACTCCAGCAACATGACAACGCCCACGCTCACAAACCGCCCGGCCTCCCCGGCCTCGCTGGACCTGGAGAAGAAGGAGGACTTCCAGGTCGAGACGGTCACCGCCACGATGAGCGAGGACGACGCCGCCTTCCTCGCCTCCTTCGACGACAAGCGCAAGGCGCGCATGTACCGCAAGATCGACGTCCGTCTGCTCCCCATGCTGGCGCTGCTGTACTTGTTTGCATGTGAGTGGGGAGGTGGAGGCCGTGTGGCACTTTTGGCTGACGAAAGACATCGACCGTGCCAACATCGGTAACGCCAAAATCGAGGGCCTCACCGACGACCTTCATCTCGACGGCACGAAATACAACACTTGTCAATCTATATTCTTCGTAACGTATATCTTATTCGAGATTCCAGGTGCGTGATGCTTCGTTTTCGCGAAAGGAACGCGAAAGAAGCGTTGAAAACGGTGTAGAAACGCGCTGACACGACCAGGAAACATCATCCTCGAGAAATTCTTCAAAAAACGTCCCTCCTTCTATCTGTCTGCCCTGACCATTCTCTGGGGCACGTGTATGACCCTGCACGGCGTAGTTCAGGGCTACGGCGGCATGATTGCCGTGCGCCTGGCTCTGGGAATCTGCGAGGCGCCCTTCTTCCCCTCTGCCGTCTTCCTGTCCTCGGTCTGGTACCCTCGTGAGATGCTCAACTCTCGCATCGCCCTCTTCTACACTGCCTCGGCCATGGCTGGCGCCTTCTCCGGCCTGCTTGCCTTCGGTATCGCCAAGCTCGGCGGTGTCGGTGGCATTGCGTCCTGGCGCTGGATCTTCCTCCTCGAGGGCCTCGCGACTGTGGCCCTCGGCATCGTCGTCCCCTTCATCCTCCCCGACACGGCCGAGACGAGCAAGTTCCTCGACGCCGACGAGAAGCGCTACATGGCCCTGGTCGGTGCGGCGCAGGACACGTCCGCACACGCCGGCGACGGCGACCACGAGCACGTCTCGCGCTGGAAGGTGTTCAAGAGCGTTATCACCGACTGGCAGCTCTACCTCCAGGGCATCGTGTACTGGTCCAACACGGTGCCGAACTACGCCATGAAGTTTACACTCCCGACGATCCTGAAGACGATGGGGTACACGAGCGCCAACGCCCAGCTGCTCTCCATCCCGCCCTACGTCGTGGGCGCGACCACGGCGTGCCTCGCTGGCTTCTTCAGCGACCGCTTCAGGAAACGCATGCCGTTCATTGTCGCGTCCCAGGCCGTCGTCATTGTCGCGTTCATCATCATCATGCCGCTGCGCTTTGACCCGAAGAAGTACATGGGCCCCGTGTACATGTCCCTCTGTCTCGTTTGTGCTGGTGTCTACCCCATTGGTCCCGGCTGCAACACATGGACAGCGAACAACCTCGCCGGTCCCGCCAAGCGCGCCATGGGCGTCGCCTTCGTCATCTCCCTCTGCAACGTGGGCGGCATCATTGGCGGATACATCTACCTCGACCGCGAGAAGCCCCACTTCACGACGGGATACGCCGCCTCGTTAGGGTTCGCGGCCGCCGGTGTCGTGGCCGCGCTCACGCTCGAGTTCTGCTTCACCCGCATCAACAAGAAGAGGGAGGCCATGACCAAGGAGGAGATCGACGCCAAGTACACGCCCCAGCAGCTTGCGCAGATGGGAGACAGGTCGCCGTACTACAGGTACATGCTTTAAGGTGCTGATTTGTAACAGTTGTGGATATGAGAAGTGTAGGACTTCCTCCTCAATGTAATATGGTTCTGAGTGCCACGAGCAAGGAGTCGAGCGAGAGCCGAGGTTGAAAGAAACGAGGTAAACTAACAACTCGTAAATATGCATCATCGGGCCAAGCAACTCATCAGGTTATCGACCAATCTCCCATTATCACCGCCATGACCATCGACGTTCGCCGGCATGAGGACATCCCGACGCTCCCGAGGTGTTCCCCGAGACAGCTGGCACATCGAGAGTGACTTCGGCGCCCCACCCTATGGCCCAACTGAGTACAAATACGAGGTAGCTGGGCAGCGCGAGCCGCGGGCATGACGTGGTCGCGCCTCCTGGGTCGACCAGTGGATGACAGGCGGTCTCTGATCTCAGAGCCGGTCGAGGGTGACAATACATGCTTCATGCTGGCGATGACTGACAAGGCTCTCGAGTTCTAAGTCGGTGTGCAATGCAGATACTGATCCCAGTGTCCGGTACGCTCTCCGAGGGAGCCGTATCGTCCGGGGCTGCCCCGCCCGATGTATCTGCAGTGGACGAACGCGACTGACAATGCGATCCATTATGTGTACGAGATTGTGAGTTCTCAAAGTGAGCTAGCGCTGACCACAGGCCTGCGCGACACTCCTAGGGACGCCGGGGCAAGGATCCCCGCCGCCCATCACCGACGTGTACTGGTTTGTCCGCGAGGCGCTCGATCTCTGGGCCCGACCATGGCGTCTTCGAGCAATGCCTCCCCCGCGTCCGGCGGGCTATGTTCCGTTCCCACCATGCGTGCTTGGGCGTTTCGCGGCCGCCTGCACTGAGCACTGGGTCGGAATTCTGTGCGAGAGCAGCCCGGAAGACTCGGATCGGCGCGTTGAGCATATACCAGCGACGCGGAGTCCTGTACCTCCTGGTTTGCCTGTGGAAGAGGAGGTCGTGTACCGTGCCGTCGGGCTGATGGATGCGCTGGCGATCAAGGACGAGTACAGGCAGACTCGGAAGGAGTTTCTCGACGACCTTGAACGGTCTGATCCGAAGCCTGGACCGCAGGTTGTCTCGTTCTCGTCGGTGGTCTCGTCAGTCTTCCCTTAGTATCGGAACGCCGAGTCAGTTGCCCCATCATACGGATCTTAAAGGAGGCAATGAAGAAGCCCTCGCTTTCCTGAAGCTGAGTGAGAATGTAGACCCACCTACTCTGGGGCTCGTCGCACTCATAAGGCCTTTCCTCCCGTACAGGCACACACGTCCTGTGAAGATGGGAGTCAGGAGTAGAGCAACCAATGCCGATCACAAGCTGTAGATGAATGTGTTGTAGTCAGCGCTATGTAACATGAACGGAGCAAACACGAAAGCGAAGAAGTTGAGGACCGATACGATGACGGCTTGGACGGCCGTGCCTGAAGATGGGCGGCGCAAGCGACGTCATGTGCCGAACTTTGGACATTCTCGACATTTCACCGTTCACCATCTCCACTCTCGACTCCTCTCTTCATCTCACAGCATGCTACGACACGCGCGGAGCATCTCCACGATCCCACCACGGCGGCTGTCGCTGCTGGCGCATCGGTCGAGCTCCTTCTTCACCCCTCCCCCGCCACCACGGCCAGGCGCACCAGGCGAGGACCCAGAGGACCTCGAGGCCGAGGTCAACGACCGCGAGTGGGAGATGCGCGTCGCACGCGGCATGATGCACCTCCGCGAGTCGCTGCCGTTGCTGTTCGATCCCGGGGTGGGCTCGCGCGACCTTTTCCCCAAGGACGTGTACTCGCGCAATGTCAACTTGAAGCTGCCGCATCCGCTCGGCCTGCGGTTGCCTGGGCTGCACGCTTACGGGCTCGCCTTCACGATCGCCCGGAACGGGCTGCAAGGTATGTCCTGATGAGGTGCGCAAGCTGACTTCAGCTCTGCATCATGACTGCGGCGCGACGCTGGACCGGTTGAGCTACTCCCCGCACTCGTCTCTGCAGACGAAGGAGCCGGGCGACTCGTCACCGCCAGACAAACGTATGCGCCAGATCCGCGTCATGCTCACCATCCACGGCACGCCGCGGCTGCCCCCGCACAAGGTCGCCGTCTGGCACACAAGCAATCTGTACACGTTCTCGCCGTACTCGGGCCTCATTGCCGAGCACGAGGTGGAGGCCATCCGGCCGTTGCCAGGCGAGGGTGTCATGGAGTGGATCCAGGGCGCGATGGGGGGATGGACGAAGAACGGAGCACCGGTGCCGAACACGGTGAGGACGTTGAGGGCGAGTGCGCACGAGCATCGTCGCCGATGAGATCTGACAAGTTGTACTGTACACTATGCATTCACTACTTCTACTATCCCCGCAGGGCGGCGAGCTCGTTCTCCATCTCGGAGACGCACTCGTCGAGCAGCCCCTTCTCCCACCGCCCCCACAGCCAGCCGATGTAGAAGCTTGTCGCACCCGCAATACCGAACACGAACGCAAGTACAGTGAAGATCGGCTGGATCCACGATTTGGGCTGCCATGCGCTTCCGACCGCGAGCGCGATCACGAGCAGGATGCACGCGATCGCAATGTCGACGAAGATCTTGGACCGCCGCGCCGCCTCGGGGTAGTAGTCGCGCATGACGCCGAGCGCCTTGCGGATACTCTGCGCCTCGGCCCCGTGGCCTTCAGAAGTGATGTGCGCGGGCTCGTCGTCAGAGTACGGCACCTGCGCGAGAGGGTGGGCCTGGCGGCTCTGCTCCTGCGCCTCGCCGCGACCGCTAGCCGTACTGCTGTCGAGCGTGAAGGTGGACGCGAGTCCAAAGTGGTCGCTCATGCTGGTCGTCTCGTCGATGAGCTCCGTCATGACGACCTCGGAGCGCGCGACGCGGAGGCGCGGCTTGCCCGCCGGCTCGGCGTAGAAAATGTAGTCGAGTCTCTTGCCGCCGTTAGCGAGCACAGAGGCGGGGATGGGCTTGCCGGCGCTCCAGGAGTTCAGCGGCGAGTCGCACGTCATGCCCAGCGTCGTCAGCGCATCCTCTGCGCTGAGACCTGCCGGGGCCGCGTCGTCGCATCCAGGGTGCGCTTCGCGGAACGAGTCCTTTAGCCCGCCATGGTTCTTCATCAGTGCGATCGGGACGCTGAACGGCTGCGAGTTGAAGTCGCCCATGCAGAAGAGATACCGTCCCCCGCGGACTGCCTTGCGGCATTCGGATGACAGCTGCCAGGCCTGGCTGATGCGGTGAGCTTGCCGCGTCTCCGGCCCGCTTTCTCCTGCAGCGTGCATGTGCGTGTCCCACACTTCACACTCGCCAAATCCGGGGACGTTGACGACGACACGCGCCGCAGCCTTGTTCACAAAGAAGTCGCCATCGACGGGATGGCTCGGCAGCCCGCTGAGGTGGTAGGGCAGCGCCTGGCTCTCGACAATGGGATACTTGGAGAACACAGCGAGTCCACTGCCGAGCGCTCCAGTGTGGAAGAAGCGCGAGTACGCGAATGTGCCCTCGACATCGTCCCGGAACTGCCGGAACTCGGCGTGCACCCACAGCTCCTGCAGGCACACAATGTCGTAGGTCGAGTCTCGGAGCGAGGCCGCGATGGCGCGCAGACGCCGCGGCCGGTCCTTGCTAATGAACGCGAGGCCCCTGGGGTTAGCTAAGCGTGGGGGGGTAGCGTACCAGACGTTGAAGGTCAGGATCTTGAGCTCGGCCATGGTGGATGGATCGAAATCAAGAGCATGACGTCGTTCCACCGAACTCAACCAAGGCCCGTGCCTGAATCGGGTAGCCGGCGTCGTGGTGGCGAGCGACGTGCAATCGTGTCAGGTCGTAACCTCATGGTCTTCCATCGCCATGCATGCTAACAGTACAGAATCACCCAAACACCTCCATCATGAAGTAGTACTCGATGCGGGACCCGTCCTCTCTCCCACGCGCGGTCAGCAGCCTGCAGCGGTCGGCCAGGACCTCGCCAACCTTGGGCGCGCCGCAAAAGAAGACGCCAACCCGGACGCGGTCATCGCAGTCTTCGCCCAGCTGAGCGCGATACCGGCGCATGTCGTCGTAATGCTGATCGAGGATACCTTCAAAGTCGGGCCGGCCAAACTGCGTCTCGTTCGTCAGGCCGGTCAGGGGTGACCTGGGGCTTTCCTTCGTGCGGTGCTTCTCGAGCAGGTAGCGGTACACGTGCGGCACGAGGTCGCGCTTCTGCGTGACGTGCGTGTGCACTCGGATATCGAGGTGCGGGTGCTCGAGGCCATCATGTGCCTCGTGCCACTCCTGGGACCGGCAGACCGAGTTCAGCAGATCCGTGAACCAGCCGAGGTGGTTGCGGCTCCGCACGACCCAGTGCAGGTCGACGCGGCGGTAGTCGTCGGGAAACTCGGGCGGCGTCGGGTTGCGCGCGCGGTCCGACTTCATAGACTTGTTCGAGAAGGTACGCGTCAGGAAGAGGCTGGATCGCGACCGGCTCCGATCGCTCGACCGCCGGGAGCTCGTTACTTTCTCGACAGAGATGTTCGGTCCGCCATGTCGTTTGTCCTCTCGCGCCTGGAGGTCCGCGAGAATGCCCGAGAAAGGGGTGAACCCAATCCCAGATCCGGCGAGGATCGTGTGCGAAAAGTCGTAGAACCGCTGTGCCGGCGCGCCGTACGGCCCATCGAATCCGATCCTGACCTCGCCCCGGTCAGCGAGGGAGCGCAGGCGTTTGGTCCAATTCCCGTCCGTCTTGATGTTGAGCTGGATGTCGTTGCCCGAGCACGTGCTAACTGTAAAAGGGTGCCATTGGAAGAAGCTGAGCTCCGGAACCTGCACGAACACGTACTGCCCGGCACAGTAGCGATGCTTGAAAATGCGAGCTGGTGGGATCGTGGCTTTCAGTTCGACCGTCTCTGAGTCGAGTGTACGGATTTGCGCTTGGATCGAGTGGAAGCCAGCCGCGAAACGGTGTACGCGCTCCACGAGAACGAGCAGCGTCGGGAACGCGAGGAAGTACCCCAGCATCGGCCACTGCAGCAGCGCTACGGTTCCGTGTGCCATCAGGCAGCCGATGATCACGTACATGAGCAAGTGGCCGAGCTGGAAGACCTCGTAGTTCTTTCGCCTTAACCATGGCGTCGACGTCACTCCGATGAGGTAGAAGCAGAACAGAGCGATGATGCCGGTGATGCCTGGCCGGGACTTGATTAGGCCGCTATACGTCCACGGCTGGGGCCCGAGGAGGCTCTCAAGCTGCTGCGGACGGTACGCGTTTGCGATCCAGATGAAGTCGCCGGCCAGGTGCGCGATGGCGTGCAGCGTACCGAGGAACGTGGCGAAAATGGCCATGTAGATGTGGAATGTTTGCGACAGGTCCCAGTTGATGAACCGCGAGAGGCGGTACGAGCTGCGCATCGCTGTCGAGAAGATGCGCGACATGGACAGCAAAAGGAAGAACAGCGTCGGGTAAAGCACACCGGCACACGTCTTGGCAACGACGACACCCCACCCGAGCGCTCCACGGTAAGCTGGACCGAGGTACTTGACGAGCTGCCAGATGCCGAAGACAAGCATCATTCCAACGACAATGCAGAGGAAGAGGATGGACGGTCCGTGGACGGCCCAGTAGCTGCGCAGACGCCGCCCCAAGCCCATCTTCCGTATGTACTCGTTCTGCAGTCGCTCCTCGTCCTTCTCCTGCTGCAGAGACGGCACCTGCCATTCCTTCACCCGCTGCACGAACTGATCGCGCGGGATAAGCTTCGTGTCCGAGCCGATAATGGAGCGGAGGAACGCATGCCGGTCGTGCCGGGCCTCGATGTCGTTCTCGTCGGGCTGCAGTTCCTCGTAGGCCGCGTCGAGCTTTGCCTCGACTTCGGCATAATCGATCTGGCCGTCGTTGTTGTGGTCTAGGTCGTCAACAAAGGACTTGATTTCTTCGTCGTTCAAAGGAGTAACCATTGCGTGTGATGAACGTTGCAAGCATCGTGCCGTCTTTTGAGTGCATGCCGTGGAAAGTGGTCGGAGTGAGGTTAAAGAAATGACAAGAAGTTGCCAAGACGAATAACGTCACGGCGGGTCGTTCTTGGCTGCAGGTTGATCGGCCCTTGGCGTTCTGCCGAGAGATAGCAAGCAAGGGGGCCTCATCTGCATCCCATCATGGCTGGTCTGGACACTATCGCGGTTGCGATGATAGGTGAACGGCGAAAGCTGCTCCCACGTCAGCGGGTACGCGTGCTTCGGTGCAACACCGTCGCCGAGTCTTGGCGGGCCGGCGGGCTTGGCTTTCATCGAGCAAAGGTCCTTAGGATGGATGGTACCTTCTCATGTGCCGCCGCCGCTGTTGCTTCCGCGTCTGCGAAAGACAGGCCATGTACCAGATGCAGGTAACCCGATGGTATGAGGTGGATACGGCCTCGAGAGTGTCTGAACCTCGACGCCCGGCGTTGAGAGGAATCAAAGAAGCAGAGCGGATTAATGCGGAGCCTACTGCACACCTTTTCGCGTGCCACCGCCGGCCGGGACAGCTGGAGCCGGAACCTGCGGTCGGCGTGCTGGTTGCGCAGTTGTTCATACATAGCCACATAGCCGTTGGCAAGTGGAGCAATTCACACTACGGTCCGCCCCATTAGCTCTGATCAACTCGACAGCTTCGGGTGTCACTCGGCTCGGTCGTCTACATCGGCTGCGTGAGGTCAGGCGATTGTCACTGACAGTTGTAACCAGGTCAGCCAGCAACACCCAAGCACCCTTCTAGAGAGGCGCCAGGAGATACCTTGGAAGTCAGGGGTTCGGGAGAAGGAAGAGGAGCCGGTAAGGTGGCAAAGCTGTGACTGCGGGTGCTCTCATCCAGTCACCATGGTGGCAGTGAACGCCGAGGCTGATGACGATGGACAGGGGGTCATTCCGCCATGCCAGGAGTCAACGAGTTTTAGTCTTGGGGGTGCCGTTGCCTTCATTCAGCTGCGCAGCACTGGTAGACGGCAGAAACGGCGACTGTTTAACAACGGTGGAAGCTTGTCGGTGTTGAGTTAGGTTCGAGCGTCATAGGGCACCGCTTCGGACGTTACCGCGGGGTTACCTGTGGCAGCAACATTCCACGAAGACTTCACGTTCGGCCGCCGAGACGTAGTGGAGTCTGCCGCACTGGTACCCACATGGTGCATCCCCTTTACATCGCGCTTCACATGCCCCACAGCGCTAAGGGTCGGAACGAACCTACAAGCCTTAGCTTCCGCTGTGGTGGCAATGGCGCAGGTGCAGATCGAAGCATCGAGTCTAGTATAGAACACTCCCGCACTCCCCGGAAGAGTGAGCCCTCGTGCCATGGGGTACCCGTCCCATGCCTCAGCTGCCTACCTGCAGGCCCCCCCCCCCCAGGTGTGGGTCAGCCCCGTCGGCTGCTTGCCCTCCGCCGGTAGTTGCTGAGGCGCTCAGTCCATGGTGTGGCACACCCGCCTGCGACGACTTGGAGTAACGGACAGACGTGATATAATATGAATGAGTACGCCTCGACAGCTTCTACACAAGTGAAGGCTCGCGCCAGCTTCCATCGATCGCACAAGGCACCCGCCGCCGTCATCAACTCTCCGAAGCCTCTAGCCTCCGCGTCGCGTGGAGTATTCTTGTCGCGTCCAATATCGTCAGTGTACGCTGGCGATGTCCTTCTTCCTGCCGCTGCGGGGCACGCGGGGCACCTGCATTACAGTACAGACAGTGTATCCGATGGCAAGCGGGACATTGTACTGGTCTCGCGGAACCGGCAGTGCTAGCGTAGTAGTAGGTTTGATCGAGCGAGGTCTGGGTGTTGAAACCTTCCAAGCGTTCATTGGAACAGCTAGCTGCTAAACGTCGAGGCGCCGGGCATGTCTGGGCGTTGAGTCTCACTCGACGCGTATCGGGAACAGGGTCCGTGGCATCTCTCGGTCATTCAACGCACATAAAAGCAAGCGCAGGAAATCTCCTTCCCATCCCAGCAAGTTTTCCACAAGCACAATGCTCGCCCTCTTCACCGCCCTCCTCTCCCTCGTCGCGGCGTACCCCTCCAACGTGGCGCGCAGCAACAACCCCCTCCCGGGCTACAAGGACGCCCCTCAGGGCGCGATCTGCAACCACACCATGGTCGAGCACGCCGTGCTGAACAGCTGCGAGCAGGCGACGGTCCTCCTCGACTGCCAGTTCCAGACCTCCCCTCCCAACGGGCCGTATCTGTACAAGTGCCCCGGTCTGCCCATGGGCACGCCCTACTGCAACACCGAATTCCGCCCCGCCGAGCACAAGTTTGTGGCCGCTTGCACTGCGCCCTTCGCCTACGAAATTGGGTGCACTGAGACGTACGACAATGGTGTCTTCCGCTACGAGTGCCCTTGGGATGGGCAGGCTTAGGCACCCTCCGGTGCCGCGGCCGCCGATGGCATACAGCCTTGCTTGTCCCGTGGAATCGAGACAGTTATGAGTTGTGTAATGCAAAAGCTGAAATGAAGTTCCTATTTTGCGGTGATAAGCAATGCTAAGCCACATCGGATTGTTGCAGCAGGCGTGTAAGGCATCGAGTCAAGATGGAGTAGCCAATGTTTCCCACTTTGTGAGGGCCCACCGCGTTGTTATCGTCACGTACTGTACGCTATCGATCTCACCGCCGCCCCTCGGAGACTTTGAGATCTGTTTCCAGCGGTCGTTGTGAGCCTGGCGCCTGCGGTCTTCGAGAGCACACTACGGCCCGGAGGGCATACTGCCTTCGCCCCAATGGGAAAATCTCAACGGGGATCGAAGCTCTAGCCTTCGTGCTAGTGCAGCCACCGCCGCCGCCGACGTCACATCGCTCACTGATCGTCGATTGAGACTAAGCGACTCTGCAATGGCATGCATACCAGCTACGAACACGGCTCCCGCACTCACGCTTCCCAGTACGGACGCCAAGGGCAAGAGTACACGAAAATCTCGCCCTTCATGAAGTGCCCGATGAGGGGGCATCCTTCGAGCTCCATCTCGTCGAGCGCTCGGTCGCAGTAGAGCTGCGGACTCCGGCTTCGACGAAGAAGGCGACGTTGCAGCGTTCGTAATCCTCCTCGGCAAGAGGACACTTGTAGCCCCAGACGCCGTCGTGCTTGTCTCGTTTACTTGTACGGCAGTTACGGGAGGTGCCTTCCTCCATACGCCAGTCGTGGTTGCAGGAGAAGATGCGCCAGGTGTCGTCGTTGGTCGAGTAGCATTAAGGGCCCGGATTGCGTACGGCGATAAGGGAAAGCAGAGCGAGTGCGATGATGAGCACCATGGTGGCTGCTTGTGAGTCAGTGAAGTGTGCAACGGAGAGGAACGATAAGGACGGAGCAAGCCCTTGCGACCATCAGCGAGGGAAGGAGGCGAGGCACTACATATCATCTAGCAGACGCCAGGCAGATCTGACAGTGGACGGTGTGGCAAGAGTACTGGCCTCGCCGCTCTAACTACCGGCCGCGCGGCTGCGTAGAAGGAGTCATCGAGACGCCCTCACAGTGTCGGCACTAGACCGGGTGCGAGACGGTCTCGGCTTCGCTAGTGAGATCCATCGACGGCGCGGCCGTTGCCAGGGTGCGACCAGCACTGAGACGCACCTGACGAGCAGACCACCTTTATTCTACACGGCCCGAACACTCCATCCTCTTACCTATAAGCCTTCGATCATCCCCTCCGGCTAGTCCTCACGAGATATCGTACAATAATCGCTCTCCTCCGCCACACATGATCAAGTGCGCAACACGTGACCACAAGGCAGTCAACGACGAGGTTCTTCCGACCCCAAACTCTGTTTCCATCGATGTGCACATAACAAGTTCATCCGATCTCCCGTTCACCATCGATCCCTGCGTGTATTCTTTCATTCGCCTTCTGCAGTCTGCACGAGGACCCTACTCGAATTGCATACGTCATGATCGAGCACATGGGCTTGAGCTAGTCGACACCGCCGCAGGGCCGATCGACGTAAACGCCTTTCTCCGTTACTCCCGTGTTGCCCTTTGCTCGTCGCTACACTCGGCATCGCAACAGGCACAGTCGGGCAAGCGTCCGGCTATCCATGAGTACGAGATGCGAAGGCTCGGTGGGTGGTGACGTCGTGCGCGACGCTAAATGCATGGGCTACGGCGCGATCGGAGCACCGGAATGTCTGTGGAGGCTGTTTGTGCGGAGGAGCGTTGACGCTAAACTCTCGGAGCAGCACAGCCCCGGCCCCGCTAGTGCACTCCCGCGACTGCGACATCGGCGCAAGAGAGTGCGAGGACATTGGGACCCACCGCTCGTCGTCACTCGAGATATCGAGGATAGCCAGGGTAGAAGCTTCCGAGTGGGATCGATTCCGACGCAGAAGATGCGGAATAGTGCATACTTAAGGCCACAGAGAACTGATCTTTCTGAAAACCCAACCCAGCTCTCTTGACTTCTTTGCTTCTCCTCACACCTGCAAGCAAGACCACCATGCGCTTCTTCACTGCCCCCCTCCTCCTTTCTGTCGCCGCCAGCGCCGCTGTCATTCAGGGCCGCAACCGCGAGTTCGGACCCTGTGCCCCTGGCCACGACAGCATTGAAGCTCGCAACCGTGAATTCGGTCCCGGGGCCCCTGGCCACAAGGACTGTCCCGACCTCGAAGCCCGTAACCGCGAGTTCGGCCCTGGTGCTCCCTCGCACAAGTGCAACGACAACGAGAAGCGCAACCGCGAGTTCGGCCCCGGTGCGCCTGGCCACAAGGACTGCAACGAGCTCGAAGCTCGTAACCGCGAGTTCGGGCCCGGCGCTCCTGGCCACAAGTGCGGCGACCACGAGAAGCGCAACCGCGAGTTCGGCCCCGGCGCCCCCGGCCATGGCTGCAACGACCTCGAGGAGCGTAACCGCGAGTTTGGTCCTGGTGCTCCCAGCCGTCACTGCCAGGAGGCTCGGAACCGCGAGTTCGGTCCTGGTGCCCCCGGTCACGGCTGCGGTGATCTCGAGGAACGCAACCGCGAGTTTGGCCTAGGCGCTCCCGGCCACTCCGACTGTCCCCCCATCGAGGCCCGTAACCGCGAGTTTGGTCCCTGTGCGCCTAGCCACGGAGACGTCGAGGAGCGCAACCGCGAGTTCGGTCCCGGCGCTCCCAGCCACCACTCGGCCACTCCCAACCTCGCCGAGCGCAACCGCGGTGTCGGACCCGGCGCCCCTGTTCCCGAGGGCCAGCAGTACTGCAACGTGACGAACACGCCCGATGCGCGCAACTACCGCTGCAACTACGACCACCAGTACCTGCGCCCGGACTGCAAGAAGTCGAACGACGGCCCCGTCCGCGTGTACTCCTGCCCTCCCGTCCCGAAGGACCAGTCCTTTTGCGACGAGCAGTACCGCACTGACGTGAACGAGTACATCGCTAGCTGCACCAAGGACTACCGCTTCAACGACGGCTGCAAGAAGTCGCGCGACGGTGACCGCTACGTCTTCACCTGCCCCCTTGACACGATGCTCACCAACGAGTAAACGAATGGACGCTTAAGCCGAGTCATCCCGGTAGTCCGTACACGTTCCTGTAACTATTCAACTTCACATGCATACATTCTTCAGCACATGAGCAGAGCACATGAGCAGCGTTCGAGCTGGCACGGCGACGCAGCCACCAGCGGGTATCAGTCGACGCTTCGGCCACTTCGGCGAGTCTCCCTACTGTCCCTCGACACGTGCTGGCCGTGAGTCATCATCGCATAGGTAGCGGAAACGGCCTGGTCTTGCACTCTGCGCTCCCGAGAGCCGAGAGGCGATGAACGGGAATGTTTCAAGTCTTCGGACTATTCTGACTCTTCGCTACTCTGCTGGAATGGGCCTGGGGTGTCACCGAACAGCGGACCTGGATGGAACGCTGGGTGTGCCTCGGTGTGCCATGGCAGAACTTTGGGCCAAACTTTAGACTCTGCCACCTTGTTCCCCAGGCGGTTCGTGACTCACTGCACCGCCTCTGTTTCGTGTCACGTTCGCTGACAGCAACACCCGCCCATGCCGCGTGGTTCATTCCCGATGACACTGATGGTAAACTGGAAACGCAGACCTTCTGTGCTTGGCGCGTCACTCATGTAAGGTGCAAGGAGGTGCTCGGAAGCAGCTTTGTTGCTCCCTGTGCGTTTGGTCGTCGCCGGAACGGCCCCCGGAATGTCTCCCGGAGGTGTCGGATGCCATAGCTAGTGGCACTTAACTGATCCCGACAAGCCGGAGGTCGACGTGGTTGGCCTCGGTTCGTTCCGATAGCGACTAGATGGGTGCTCTTTATGCATAACGAGATGGCTTGTGGCACCTTGACTCTTTCCAGAGCCACCGAACTTGGCTATTGACGACTCTGGAGGGCATATTCATGCATATATAAGCATGCCCAGAGGCCCCTCTCCTCATCTCACCAACAACTTCCAACTTCTCCAACCTCTTCCAGCTCTACCAAGCTCCAAACAACAAGATGCGCTTCTTCACCGCTTCCCTCCTCGTCGCCCTTGCGACGGGCGCATCTGCCAACCTCCTCACCGTGCGCTCCCTGGACGCCCGCGGCACTGCCGAGTCCTTCTGCGACATTCATAACAAGGCCGACGCAACCGTCTACAGCTGCAACCACGAGCAGACGTCCAGCGTCGAGAACTGTACGCACTCCAAGGATGGCGACCGCTTCGTGTACAGCTGCCCCCCTATCGCTAAGGGTGAGGACTTCTGCGACGCCGAGTTCCGCCCCGAGTCCAACGAGTTTGTCGCCAGCTGCACCACCGAGGCCCAGTTCAACGACAAGTGTGTCAAGGCCAAGAGCGGCGACAGGTGGGAGTACTCGTGCCCCCTTGACTCCCTTGACCAGTAAGCGAGTCTGCCGCGTCGTCGCACCCGCGATGCCATGTTTCGATCGAAAGTGAATAGTGGATAGTGAATGTGAATATTCCGTAGTCGTATGTACATCTCAACATGCACTGCGTCTACGCCGCTAGAGCAAAGGTCAGTTGCGAGATTGCAGCTGTTCAGAGCAAAGCTCGTGCCACTGGGTGCCTCAACCACGTGGCGTCCTACTTTTGCCCAGATTGCGTGACGTTTGATAGCCGACCGACTCGGAGTCGGAATTGTCAACTCCTCCAAAAATCACCACCATGTCCGCAGTCGCTCCCCGCCCCGTCCCCGTCGCCCTCATCGGTCTCGGCGGTGTCGGAAAGGCCATTCTCCAGCAGCTCCTCTCCCCCCCTCTCTCGAACAAGTTCAACCTCGTTCTCATCGCCAACTCGAAGCTCTCGCTCTCGCTTCCTCTCCCCGAGGGCCAGCTCAGCCCCAACAACTTCCTCCCCATCCTCGAGCAGCACGGAAAGCCCCTCGATGTCTCCTCCGTCATCTCCGTTCTCCAGGCCCACCCCGACGGCAACGGTGTGCTCATCGACTCGACCGGCTCGGACGCCATCCCCTCGCTCTACCCCACCATCCTCGGCATGGGCGTCAACCTCGTGACGCCGAACAAGAAGGGTTTCTCGGGCGACCAGTCGCTCTACGACCAGATCCAGTCGCTCACCTTCCCCAACTCGTCTACGCTCGCTTACGGCGAGTCGACCGTCGGTGCCGGCCTCCCCATCCTCTCGACGCTGAAGGACCTCGTCGAGACCGGCGACGAGATCGAGAAGATCGAGGGCGTCTTCTCCGGCACCCTCTCGTACATCTTCAACGAGTACTCGAAGCCTGAGGGCTCCGACGTCAAGTTCTCTGACGTCGTCAAGGTCGCCAAGGACAGCGGCTACACCGAGCCTGACCCCCGCGACGACCTGTCGGGCACCGACGTCGCGCGCAAGCTCACGATCCTCTCCCGCCTCGTCCCCGGCGCGCCCAAGCTCGAGAAGGGCGCGTTTTCCGTCCCGACGCAGTCTCTCGTGCCCCCCGCCCTTGAGGACGCGAAGGACAAGGAGGACTACCTCGCGCGCCTCCCCGAGGGCGACGAGTACTTTGCCAACCTCCGCGCCGAGGCCGAGAAGGAGGGCAAGGTCGTGCGCTACGTTGGTGTCATCGACATGAAGACGGGCAAGGTCGAGTGCAAGCTCGGCAAGTACGACAAGGACCATGCCTTCGCCACCGCCCTCAAGGGAAGCGACAACATCATCTCCTTCTCCACCAAGCGCTACTCGCCCCGCCCCCTCATCATCCAGGGTGCTGGCGCCGGCGCCGACGTCACTGCCATGGGATGCACCTCGGACCTCCTCAAGATCTACGAGCGTGTCCGCACCCTCCCTACTCCTGCCAAGTCGGCCTAAACGCGGAGAGTCTAGGCAGCAGCTAAGAGAGAATCGATAGATGCGCAAAGCGGCATGAAGTCTATGTTCTAAAAAATGCATGAAAGTGTCCGGCGATTGTACCTAGTGCCCAAGACTGAATATCGATACTCTAAAGACCCTTGTTGAAGTAGACCTTCTCGTGGTACTTGTGGAACTTAGATTCGAGCTTGTCCGTGCTCACGGAGGCGCGCTGGGGGAAGTACGCGATAGCGGGGGGCAGGAAGAGTCCGAGACTGAGGCCAATGAGCGTGAGCTGGGTGAGGTTGCTGAGCGTGTGTCCGCGGGGACCGACGAAAGCCCCCCGGTGCTGGAGGTACGTCATGACCATGGGCGGGATGATGAGCGTGGGGATGTTGGTCAGGACACGCGACGCGGCAGACTGCATGACGGCCATCTGGCCCGCGCGGGGCGACTTGCCGAGGTCCGTCTTGGTCTCGTCGCCGCGCGCGTCCTGCGTGATCTGGAACACGTCCACGCCGTCGCGCATCTCCTTCCAGCGAATGCAGGAGATGTTGACTACTCCGGCGGAAGCGACCGCGGCGAAGGGGACAAGCTTGGAGAGAATGTTCTTGGCCGCGGCTGAGACCCGCAGGCGGGGGACGAGGCGCGTCAGACCGACCGCGAGACCGACGGACGTGACCGTCGCCGCGACGTAGGCGGTGCCGATCTCCTGCGGGGACATCTCGATCGACTTGTTCGCGTTTGAGAAGTTGACGGCAACCTGGGCGTTAGCTGGCGTCTATGGTGACATTCGAGCTCCTTGAGGAAGAGACACGATCAGGCGGGCAAGCCCTTGCAGGCATAATGCGTAAAGCCCCATCGGCAGAAGGAACTCATCGCGTCGAGGACATGCTTGCTCCGCGCACATACGGCCCAGCGCACGTCTATGCGCATGCTGGACTGACCGCATGTAGCTTGCCCGAGAAGACGATGTGGTGAGACATCGGTGCCGTCATGCACGCGTCAAGCCACAAAGGTACCAGCGCTGTCGGCGACCTCCGTCTCACCGCTGCTTCACGAGATCTCTAATCCCTCTTACGGCCCTGAAGCTCAACTTACGTTCAGAGTCTGGTTAGCCCACTGCCAGAAGATGATGCTTCCTAGGGACGGGTTAGGCTTGAGCATACCCGCGCAAATGAGCAGGTTGGTCGGCACGAACGCGCTCATGCGGAACGGCAGCGGGACCGGCTTGCCGGTATCGGGGTGGATAGACGAGTTAACGAGCTGCTTGGCCTTGTCGTACTTGTCGCGCGTGTCGGCGTCGACCCACACGCCGTCCTTGCCGGCCGCCTTGATCTTGGCGTCCCAGCCGCGCGCGAACGAGACGGCATCGTCGAGCTGCTGGCCCGAGGCGAGGAGCGTCAGAGGGCTAGTCGTGCTGTAGAAGTACGCGAGACGGCCGCCATACGTGCCCAGGTCGTACTTGGGCTTGGCTGGGGGTCAGCCGGGAATGAAAGGGTAATGCTTACAGATGTCGAAGAGACCCTCGGCGTTGGGTGTGTCGCGGCTCATGGTCGTCGTTGGTGAGGTTGTCCGAAGCAACAAAAGAATTCTGACTCGGCAATGTAAGTTGCTGCGGGGTCATGCTCCGGGCCAGTGCCTGGGGAAAAACCTCGGGTGCAACCAGCCAAGCCAGGCACGGCAGCTGCACACCCGGCCCGGGCTCCCTTTCGGCCCAGGGCGGGGGCCACCGTGGGGAATGCGCTCTTCAGGGTCTTGCCACGCCGAAGCCACGCGGACCACGCGAGTCGTGCCATCGTATCGTTCGATGTTCAAAGTGTTGCCACCTCCGAAGTGGGACGATTACCAGCCAGGCAGTCGTCTCATCACGTTTCTCACTCACGACTTGCTTAAACTCCACTACACGACACCTTTGAGCACCACACACATCCACAGCCAACTTTCACCATGTCGGCGACCATGTCGACTGACCTCTTCAGGTTCGACGACGACGACCAGGTCTCCCCCTCCGACGCACTGTTCCCCCCCAACCTCTCCCTCCCTGGCGACTTCCTCAGCCCCGACTCGCTCTCCATCTCGCCCCGTTCATCCTCCAACCCTTCTCTTTCGACTTCGGGCGACTCCCCACTCTCCTTCACCACTGACGAGTACCTCCTCAACAACTCCTTCGGCACCGACGCCCTCGACCTCCTCATCTTCCCCGAGGACGACAACAACATCCTCAACAGCAACCAGAACCACGCCGCCAATGCGAACCCGCCCAAGCCCCAAATCCAGGAGACCATTCCGCTGCTCCCCCAGCAGACATTTGACGGTCTCCTGAACCAGTGGCGCATGGAGCTGCCCCAGGCCCCCTTCTTCCAGCAGCAGCACCAGATGCCCCAGCTCGTCGTGCCCCCGCCCGTGCAGCAGCAGGCTCCGCCCCAGCCCCAGCCTCAGCCCCAGGTGCAGGTCCAGCCCGCTCCCGTCGTCAAGACTAGCCCCGCGCCTCCTCCTCGCCGAAGTGCGCCGAACGCGCCCCTGAACAAGCGCGCGACGACTCCCCCGACCAACGTCGGCAAGCACAACAAGACCGAGCGCCGCTACCGCCAGAAGGTGCAGCAGGCGCAGGGCGACCTGCGCGATGCCGTCCCCGCCCTCCGTGTGCTCTATGGCACCTCCACCGAGGAGCAGAAGGCGACGACCGACATCCGTGCCCCGGATGGCACCGTCGACGGTCTCGGCGAGGTCACGCGCCCGAACGCCTCGGCCAAGGCGACCATCCTGATCGGAGCGCGCATGTACATCGAACTTCTGCAGCGCCGCACCGCCACGCTCCAGCGCAAGGTCGACGAGCTCGAGAACTTCCGTCTCATGGCCGAGGGACCCGTCAACTTTGAGAACTGGCGTGCCGATTTCAACCAGCGCGAGGCTGTCATTGCGGCGCAGGCTGCCGCTCTCGCGGCTGCGCGGGAGAAGGACGAGTCGGGCGAGGACGACGAGGACTCGGACGACGGCGAGGCGCCGCGCAAGCGCAAGCGCGTCACGAAGAAGCAGCCGGCGTCCAACAACGTCCGTGCCTTTGCTGCCTTTGCCGCCACCTTTGCCCTCATCCCCAGCTCAAACGTGTACACACCCTCCACGGCGCATACCGCGCAGCAGCTCAGCGAGATGTCCAAGGGCAAGGTCCTCGCGCGTCTTCCCTTCATCACGGCGGAGCACTCCTCGCGCCTGCTCGCGCGTGCGCTCCCCACTGCGCTTGTCCCCTCCCCGAACCTGATCGTCGACTGGACGATGCGCATCTTCTTCACCATGTTCCTGGTGTGGCTGTTCGGCCCGCTTGTCGAGCGTGCAGCCCGCAAGCACAGGCACAAGGAGACTGGCGCCGGTTCGCTTCGCAGTATGGCTAAGGACGTTGTGTCGATCAACAAGCCGGAGAAGCTGTCGCCAGAATGGAACGCTCTCGCTGCCCAGATTGTCGGCGGCATGCTCAAGCCCTCACCCCTCGTCAAGGCGCACGTCGCGCTTCGTCTTTACCGCGCCAACGACGCGTACTCGCTCGCGATGCTCGCGCTCATGGCGCCAGAGTACTCGGGCAAGATCTGGGTGCAGGCGCGCGCCAAGGCGGAGCCCGGAACGCTCGCCACGGTCCTCGCCCTTCCGCTCGAGGAGGCGGCGCGCAGCCTCGAGCTCGTGCCGCCCACCACGGCCCCCATCGCCGCGATCAGCGAGCAGATCAACCTCGTCCACCTCTACGACCTGTACAGCCGGTTCTTCGTCCGTCTCGTTTCTGCCGTCGGCAAGGCGTCCACGCTGTCTGGCATGCTCGCCGCCGTCAAGGGCAGCGACATGGCGCTTGACGGCTTCGACGCCGAGATCCGCGCGGTCCTGAAGGGCGTCCCGCGTCATTCTACCTCTCACGCGCTCGGTCTCGTTCTCCTCGGTCTCTGGGGCCTGTTCTCAGGCTACGCCTCGCCTGCCGTCCTCGTCAGTGCGCTCGCGAACGAGGAAGTTCAGGGCCCGCCCCTCCGCAGTGTCTCCGTCATGCTCGAGCTGCTGTACCCCGGCAGCTCGCACCCGCAATCCAGCGAGCTTCCCATCCCCTCAAACGCAAAGGCGATCGACAAGCTCGCGGTCGCGTGCATCGGCTTCGTCGACCTCATGACGGGATCAGCCGAGCAGAGGCGCGTGCAGAAGGAAGCAGCCCGTCTCCGCCTCATTTTGACGCAAGCGACGTTCGTGGGTCTCGACGACGGCGAGGACGGCGTGTTCGAGGACGCGAGGCAGAAGCTCGTCGGTATCCTTGCCAATGTTGGACGGGCGGCGAGCGGACGCGGGATCAGGGCGGATGATTCCGGGTTAGAGACGGATGATGAGTGGTAGTTTCGGGGTACCGAGTATCATTAAAATGTTTAGCTAGATACCCTTTCCCTTATAGATGCGTTGTATGGATAGTTTGATTTACTGCTGTTTGCTGCACGCGTTGCGTTTGCGCTCCCAGGTTGGACCCCATCGTTGATTGCCACTTTGTGCCGCCACCTTGTGCCTCCACCCCATGTCAACAACCCCTCCACCTCAACCTCAACCTCAACCTCATCCCTCCTCTTCCTCGAATCTACATCCTGCCGCTATCCTCCCGTCATCCTCCCACTGTCCACAGCTCGGATCAAGAGGAAGAATGGAAAAGGTCTCAGACTACGACGTCCTCCGCCAGCATCACCGGTAAGTCTTCCTCTCACCCCAGGTGCCGAGTACATGTCCACAAACTGACACTCAGCTTCGTGCGTGACGACGACGCCAAAGACGAGAGTAGTTGGGAAGACCGCGTCGCGCGGAACTACGAGTCGAAACTGTTCAGAGAGTATGCCCTCGTAAGTTTCCTACTCTTCTGTTCCATCCTCCCATCCCTTCCATCATGCCTTACTTGCTTTCGTCCGTCTCGCTATCTCCCCCCAGCCTGGTTCTTCCTCCCCTCCTTCCTCTCTCCCTTTCATCACAGTCACAGAAAACAGAAGCTGTAATGCCGTAAGAGTAGAGCTGACGCCCAGATCGACTTGAAACACTACAAATCGAACCGGTACGCGCTCCGCTGGCGCACAGCTTCTGAAGTCGTCGACGGAATCGGGGACGAGACCTGCGCCGGGCTCCGATGTGAGAAACACAAAATTCCTACTCGGACTGAGGCGTTTGAGTTGCCATTTGTGTATATTGAGGATGGGGAACGGAAGGAGACGGAAGTCAAGGTGCGGTTGTGTAAGCGGTGCGCGGCCAAGTTGACTTGGAAGCCTAGGGAGGAGCGGGAGGAGAGAGAGGAGAGGGGCCGTGACAGGGAAGAGAGAGATAGAAGAGACAGACGGGAGGGTGAAAGGGGAGAGAGGAGTAGAGAAAGGGATAGGAACGAGAAGAAGGACAGGGACCAGCGAAGGCGAGACAGCGGACACCGCCGCAGAGAGGACGACCGGAGACGGAGAGACGGCCGGGAACGCAGCCCACGACGACGATGACAAAACTCTGATTCCACGACTCGACCACAACCACACTGTACACTACACACAATGCATGAACTACGACGAACCCTACTCCTTATCTAGTGGACAGGCCTGGCAGGCGCAAAGTTGCGCCTGTTGAGGAGAATGCCCTTGATCGCCCTCACCTCGCGGCGGACAGCGTCCCACTCCTCGCTCTTGGCGGCGGGCAGACCGAGCGGCGAGTCCGTGTTACCGCCCGCCTTGGCGAGGTTGGCGCTGAGCGTGCCGAGGCCAACGGAACTCGTGCCCTTGCTCCACGGCGACGAGTTAGCGCCGCGGCTGAGGAAGAGTTCCCGGTGCAGGCCAGAAGTGTACCCCTCGAGCGTGGAGAGGAGGGACGTGCGCGTCGTCGCGGTCGCCTCCATGCTCGAGGCAAGTTCGCGGAGCGCAGGGCCGAGCACACTCGGGTCGGCGTGCAGCTGCGAAGTCGTCGGGGGCGGGGGCATCTCCTCCCCTTCCGCCGTCTCGGCGAGACTGATGCTGGCGCTCTTAGGGCTGTCATCGGGGGCGGTGAGGAGTTTCCGCTCGTCCTTCTCGTCCTTCTCCTCTCCCTCGCCCTCTTCTCCCTCCTTCACTGACTCCTCCTCCCCGACCTGGCTCGAGTGGGAGGCAAGCTCCGCCTTGTGGGCACGCACGAGCGCGCGCGTCTCCTCCTCACTGCGCACGGGGAAGATGGCGAGTTCGCGAATGCCCTTCAGCTTCTCGACGAGCTGGCCCCAGCGTTCGGACTGCGGGAGCGCGAGCGCGTTACGTGCGCTGTAAGTCGCGTGCAGGAGGGGGAGGAGGAAGGCGCTCCACAGGCCGGCGACGACCGCTCCGCCGCCCAGAATCAGAGAAACAACGTAGGCTAGCCGCTTCAGCTGTTGCGGCAGAGTGGAGACACGGTGCGGCGTCGGTGCATGGCTGAGGTGGTGCACGGCGGGCGCGGCCATGGCTGCTGTCGCAACGGACGCTGACGGTGCGGGCGAGGGCGTGGGGGCGGGGGCGGAGCTCGCCGCTGGAGCGGATGTGGTGGTGGGTGGTGGTGATGGGGCCGCGGGAATGTCGGGGGCCGACGCAGGAGCCTCAGTCGGTGCGGGCGGAGATGTCGGGGCTGGCGGGGCTGGCGGGGCTGGCGGCGAGTTGTCGTCGGGCATGCTGGATGAGATGAGAGAAGAAGTGGTCGAGAAGATGGAGTTGTGATGGGCACGGCCGGCGCACAGAGGGAGAGATAGCCGGTCACGGGGGCAATTTGCCGCTTGCTCCGGGTCCACCAAGATTTCGAAACCGCACCCATCCTCATGACCATGACGCTCGTCCGGCGCTGCCTGTCGACGGCCGGCGCGGCCTCGACGTCGGCTGCGGCGGCCGCAGCGGCAGTCTCGGCGTCATCAGCTCCATCCTTCCCGCCACCAAGCCTGGCCTCGTCGCGGCCATCCGTCCTGCTCGAGGCGTATGTCAACCAACCCCTCCCCCCCGCCCCCGAGCCCGACAATGCCTGGAAGCGGGACATGTTCAGCACCATGGCCTACAGCCCACAGCGAGAATGTGCAGTGACGAAAGCCAACCTCCCGAGTGCGTTCATGGTCAACTTCCGTCTCGCCGAGGATGGGAAGGAAGTGCTGCCCGACCGGCTCGAGCACCCGAAATTCAAGCGGCGGAGAACGGGGCGCTCGTTCTGGGCCGCGCTGCACCGGGACGCGGTGGAGAGTCTGCAGGCACCGAGGGGTGAGTTGGGGTGCTGGTTCGAGAACTGACAGCAGGTAATCATCTGCGGTATCTGCGCCGGATCTGGGGCGATGTCAACGTCGGACCTGAGGCTACGCGGATAGTCGAAGAGGGCGTGCTCGAGAGGACGTTACAGGAGGCGACACTGCTGGCTGAGGCTCTGGCGGGCGACGAGGGGCAGAGACACATCCTCTCTCTCTCAGAAGTAGAGCGGAAGGGACCCCGTCTCCAGCCGACGGAGGACGGCGAGATCGTCGCGATCTTGGACCTGCGACTAACAAACGAGCCTGGAGCCAAGCTGGAGCGGGACAGCAAGCCGACGCCGCTTGTCGCCGAGGACCTGTCGTCTCTCGCGACCGACGGTATGCTGAAGCGACACGGCGGTGTGCCTAGTATCCCTTTCTTTCGGCTGCGGGAGGAATACGGCGACCGCGCAACGGAGTTGGAGAAGCTGCTCCGATCAGTGAAGGACGAGGACGTGCTGGTTCTCCAGGCGCCGCATTTTGGAGAACCTCTGTCCGTCCCGCTCGCGATCGCGCTCTGGAGGCGGCTCCTCTTCACCGGTAGGGGATGGAAGCGCACAACGCGGGCCAAGTAATAGACATGAGACAAATCATCTGCATTTCACTGTATCATTCTTATTCCTACAACAACCTAGTGGGTAATGTGGGTGATGAGCTTTCCGGGGCGCTTAGTGCCGTCATAGAGCTTCATGTACGTCTCGGGGATCTTCTCGACGGGCGTGTCAACGACCTCGTCGGTACCCTCAGCCTTGATCTTGCCCTGCTCGACCCAAGCGGCGATCTCCTTCCTAATCTCCGTCGCGCGGGGCATCCAAGTCATGACGCTGTATCCCTTGACGGTGAGGTGCTTCTGGACAATAGTCAAAGGCTTGTCAATGACCTGCGTGCCGCCGTTGAGCGCCGCCACATTGCCACAGACAGCGATGCGGGCGTCCTTCTGCATATTGTCGAGGGCGGCGTTGAGGACCGATCCGCCGACGGGGTCGAGGAACGCCGACGCGCCATCGGGCAGCGCCTTCTTCAGGTCCTCGGCAAACGTGGCCGACTTGTAGTCGACGCACTCGTCTGCGCCCAGCTTCTTGACCCAGTCACACTTGGCCTTGCCGCCCGCGACGCCGACGACGCGCTTGGCTCCGCGCACGTTCTTGGCCATCTGGACGAAAGCGGTGCCGACTGCTCCAGAAGCGCCGCCAACGAGCACGACGTCCTCGGGCTTGACGTCCAGCGTCTCGATACCGCCGTACGCCGTGATGGAGGTCGCGCCCAGGTCGGAGAGCACGGCCCAGGGCTTGCCCTCGAGCTCCTGCGCCGGAGACAGGGAGGCAGCAGGCACGACGGCATAGTCGAACCAGCCCAGACGGGTCGAGACGCGGTCGCCCTTCTTCCACTTGCCGCTGTCGGCGAGCACGGTGCCGACGGCGGCGACGTTGGGCGAGGAGCCCTTCGCGTTGAAGGACAGGCGGGTGACGGGGTCGTTGGAGAGGTAGTCTGCCGAGACGAGGACGCTGTCGGCGTCCGGCTTGGGCAGGGGGCGCTCCTCGAGCGCAAAGATGGAGGCCGACACCTGGGTCGGGTTCGGGTTAGTAACGACCCAGATGCGCTGCTTGGTCGGGAGGGACATGGTGCTGTAGTTGGTCTTGAAGTTGTGTTTCGTGACGCGGGGGAAGACGCGGGAGCCGGGGGCGGACATGGATGACTTCTTGCTGAGGACGGTGGGAAGTGGGGTTCTTATGGACAAGCGCAAGATGATGGCCTGCAGTGGTGATTGCGGAATGCGGAAACGGGGGTCGTGAGCGAGTGCCTCGATTGTTCCATGACTTTGGTGCGCACGCTGCTGCGGGTGTACGCAATTGCGCTTCCGCAGGCCGCACGCCGGACTCCCGGGCCTGCGCGGCTGCCTGTTTGCTCGGTCGAGAGTTGCACCGCACACCGTCGTCGTGCGTGTTCAGTGGAATCAGTCAGCGCGGTGGGACCCTGTCAGCCGGGTTCCGTCATCAATTCTGGTTTGTAAATTCTGCCCGAGGGAGACGCTAAGAAGCGGGCCCGGCCTTGTCACCGAGCATCGCGCGTGCAGCCTCGGCAGTCGGCCTGCAATCAGCACTCAGCTCTCGACCACTCAGCCGTTCAGAGTACACCGTCAGTCCGCCAGTCCGCCAGAGGTCAGCGAGTTAGCCCGATTATATATTCTCGTTGCATAGAATTCTCTAAGTCATCTTGATGAGGTCGTTGATCTGGGGTCCGTTCGCGAGCACGTCGGCGCGGACGGGCCCGCCGAGCGCCTTGCTCTTCGCGATCATCTCGTCCCACCACGGGAACAGGAGGTCGCGCGCGATCAGCTTGAACCACGGCGTAAACTTGTGCGCCGGGTCCTGGAACATGGCCTCGAGCTCGGCACGCGACACGTAGCGCGCGTCCTTGACCTCGTTCGGCTGCAGGTCGAGCGTCACGTCCTTGGTCGCGAAGAGGATGTAGTCGATCTCGTGCTCGCCCCACATGCCGTCCGAGGGAGCGAGGTAGTGTATCCTCGTCAGGAAGGTGAAGTCCTCGGGCGACAGCTGCTCGGCAGGGATACCCAGCTCGTGGGGCAGCTTTCGGATCGCGGCGGCACGCACACCGGCCTGGTTCTCGTCGACGAGCTCAGACTTGATGTACAACGGGTGCGAGCAGCAGGTGTTCGTCCACATGTCCGGGAAGGTGATCTTCTCCTCGGCACGCTGCTGGAGGAGGAGCCGTCCGTCGGACGGGCGGAAGAGGAACACGCTGAACGCGCGGTGCAGCAGTCCGTCGTTGATGTTGGTCATGAGGTGGCCTGGCGTCAGCTTGCCGAGTTCCTGCTCCACTGGTTCAAGCATGCTTACACTGCTTCTTGGAGCCCTCGCCGTAGGTCTTGTCGTTCTCGTCGACGAGGATGCAGCGCTCCTCCATGAGGCGGACCTGCTCCTCGTCGTAGCCGTCGAGGGTGGGCTCCTGAGCCTTTGTCTTGGTCTCGGTGACGGTCGCCATTGTGCTTGTGGGCTGGGGGTGTAGTGGGCGTTGTCAAGAGTGTTGTTGGCGGTCTCGTGCGGGGTTCGCTCGATGGTACGATGGGCCTGCTCGCCAGCTCGATCAGACGCCCGGCCGCAGGAACGCCGCCCGCCCAGCCAGCCAGCCGCGCCCCCGCCCCGGGTGAACCCTTAATATTTTTCAGTCGGCCAATTCCGTCGGGAGTAATCCACACCCCTTTGCGCTCTGCCTTTGTTCTCGTCCCCCCCACGTATTTGCTTGAGTTCCTGGGCCCCTGTGCAAAGGAGACGAGAGCTCACCGCGACGCGTCAGACGAGCACAGAGTGAACGGCGTATGAAGATATCTCCGCAAGGCTCCATTCACACTCGGCGGCGATCATCTTCTGAATGTGGAGGTGTGCGGATCGCGTAACTGAGTCAAGGCTCCCGACCCAACTTTTTTCCAGAACAGCAACAATGATCCTTCTTATGCATCAGAGCAATGCCATGCATGCATGTCGTTTTGTACAAACGCTATGCATACAACTGTTAACTCGCCTTTGTGCACGAGTCGAATGCGAGTCGGCTGCCACACGGAACACAGGCTTTAACGCCGTCAGCCGTTGTGGGCCCCGCGTTCCGCTCTCGACTCGATATCGATAACGGGAGACGGGCGATAACAAGACCTATGTCAGCGACGCTGTTCCGCATCTTCGCCCACCACAAACCACTCTTCACCATGGCCATCCTCGGATTGAAGTCAAAGGGACCCTCTAAGCCCGCCCACTACGACATTGAGCGCATCGTGCGCCCCAACATTCTCGCTCTCACGCCGTACCGCTGTGCCCGTGATGACTACTCTGCCGGCGTGCTGCTCGACGCCAACGAGAATGCGTACGGACCCTCAATCGCGATCGAGGAGCAGAAGGACACCCCGGCAGCCTCTACGCTCGCTTCCATGAGCGCGGCCGACATTGCCCAGCTGAACCGGTATCCGTCCCCGACCCACGACGAGCTGAAGCAGGCGATTGCCAAGCTCCGCGGTCTGCCGAGTGAGGACTGGGTCTTCCTCGGTGTCGGCAGTGACGAGGTCATTGACATGCTGTTCCGCTGTCTCTGCATCCCCGCCAAGGACAAGGTCATGGTGACGCCCCCGAGTTACGGAATGTACGGCGTGACGGCGCAGGTGAACGACGTGGGCATCGTCAAGGTGCCGCTCGACGAGGACTTCCAGCTCGACGAGGCCGGCATGGACGCCGCGTACGCAGACGACGTCAAGATCCTCTTCATCTGCTCCCCCGGTAACCCGACCAGCACGCTGATTCCGCTCGACGCCATCCGCCGCATCGCCGAGAACCCGCGCTTCAAGGGTCTCATCGTCGTCGACGAGGCGTACATCGACTTTGCGCCCGAGGGCACCTCGGCCGTCGAGCTCGTGAAGGAGTACGCCAACGTGTGTGTGTCGCAGACCCTGTCCAAGTCGTTCGGTCTCGCCGCCATCCGCCTCGGATACCTGATGGGCGCGCCCGAGCTGATCCAGGTGCTCACAAACGCCAAGGCGCCGTACAACGTCTCGCTGCCGACTGCGTCGCTCGCGCTCGCTTCTGTCTCCGAGTCGGGCCTGAAAGTGTGGGAGAAGAACACGAAGCAGCTGAACGCGAACCGCGACCAGCTGATTGCGGACCTGCAGACGGTCCCGAACATTGGCCGGATCCGCGGCGGGAACCACGCCAACTTTATCCTCGCCGAGGTGCTGACGGACGGCAAGCCGGACTCGAAGCGTGCATTCGACGTGTACAAGAACATGGCCGAGAGCCAGGGCGTCGTCATCCGCTACCGCGGCAGCGACCACGGGTGCGAGGGCTGCGTCCGCATCACGGTCGGCACGGAGGACGAGTGCAAGCAGGCGGTCGAGAAGCTCCGAGGTCTCCTCGCATAGAGAGGTCCCCGCCCGCTTAGTAGAGCCGTAGCCCATAACATTAGTAGAGATCACGTGATGCAGTGGATGATTAGAAAATGATGTGTGCAAGTTTTCGGGATGGGTTTGGGTGGTGGAGGCTTGTGATAACGGGCTCTCGACGAAAAGTCCGAGTCCGCCCTCTCGACTATCACTCGACCAAGACAGAGCTAGACAGACCTCATCTGACCGCCTCGAGCACGCCGACACCCAACGAGAACGACGAGCCCAACATGACGGTTCTCGACAGGCTCCCGAGGGGTGCGTATGTCCCCTCCATCCTTCCCTCGCCATCAACGCACTGCTAACGCCCAGGCTTCCGCCACATGGAGGTGATGAACAAGGAGAAGTTCGTGAACCAGCGGTACGCTGCGCGCGCGCCCAAGCCGCCCCACAAGTACACGGCGCAGAAGGACCGTATCCGGCGCTGGAACGTCGTGCCGGGCGACAAGGTGCGCCTGATGGTGGGCAAGCCGGACGAGAAGTTCGACACCTCGAAAGGCCCCAAGGTGTGGCGCGTGTACACGGTGACGGGAGTGGACATGGCGAACAACCGCGTCTTCCTCGACGGCTTCACGCACGTGAGGTCGACCAAGATCCACCCCATCCCGTCCGAGGAGGAGCTGGCCAAGATGACCGACGACGAGCGCCAGTCCTACATCCAGCAGCGCAACTTTACGCGCATCCGCCGTCCCGTGCACTACTCGAACGTCCAGCTGTGCGTGCGCGACGCGGGCGCCGACAGTGTGTTCGCGACGCGTGTCGCGACCAGCGCGCCCAAGTACAACCCCGCAGTGGGCCGCCTGCAGTGGCAGCGATACGCGGCCGCTCTCTCTGGAGAAGCGTCGGCCAGCACCGGACTCGAGCGCGACCCCGCCCGCGACCAGGTCAACATCCCCTGGCCCATCAGCGAGCCGAAGGAGCCGGCCGAGCCCCAGCCGCAGGACACGGCCGAGCGCGCCTCGGCCTCGTCGTCGCTCAACCTGCAGGGCGCCTCTCGCATCCCGCGCCCCCTGATTCCGACCTCGCTCCGTGGCCCCGCCCCGGGACCGGAGGACCAGGACTGGGCCGACGAGTACGTCTTTGCGCCCGAATCGCGCACGAGCCCGGAACTCGAGGCCGCCCTCCCGCTCTACCTGCAGGAGGAGCTGAGCCCGCGCTTCGCCCGCGCCAAGATGATCAAGGGCTGGAACCAGCGCCGCGAGGCCGAGGCCGAGGCGCGCGAGGCCTACGTCCACGCCGCCGTGGGCGAGTGGGAGGCCAACGGCCGCGACAAGGGGATCGAGGAGCTGCTGACGCTCGACGCCGTCCGCCTCGAGGGCATCACGCTGCGTCCGCGAACCCGCGCCGAGATCCGCGAAGCCGCCGGGCGCGAGTTTGACACCCAGCTCGCGCACAGCGCAAACTCACCCGTCGCGCCGCCGCTGCGGGAATGAAGTTCCAGCTCGCTACGGGCCAGTGGGTGCCGGGTGCCAAGGGAGAGGAGATTCTGCGCAAGAAGAACCGCAAGGAGCGCAAGCTTAGGAAGATTGAGGAGCGTCTGAGCAGCATCAAGCTCGAGGACGCACCGAACCAGGCTATTCCGGCTGGACACTAGGCAACCACTACTAGCACATCCCACTGTAGAATTTCTGATTATTTTATCCCATGCATTGACCATTCTCATTCTCCACTTCTACTTGTCTAGGGGCCTATCGGAGAGCGGGTGGAGGCGAGGAGGCGGTCGAGCGTGGTACTAGAGGTTGGTGGTGCCGAGACGGTTGCAGTGTACAGGCTCGTTACAATGTGTGTGCCGGCATGCTGGGTCGTGGGCTGCTCTGCAGAACCTCGGAGAGTGGTCGGCTGCATGCTGGGATCCGCCGCTGTGGAGGCGGCCGCACCGAATGCTGGGAGCAGACCCCATCCTCTGAAGAGCGAGTCGACCCGCTTCGTGTACGCTACCTCGAGCGACTCTCCCTCCCGCTTCAACCCAGCATCGAGCATGAGCGCCAGTCGTCGCAAACGCCACACGACGTTCGGGATACGTTCAAGCGGGCGGACAGAGTTCTGAGCCGCGGGAACCACGTTCAATCGCTCAAGGTAAGGCAGGAGCATCTTCAGGTCGTCCGGCGTCTGCGCTGCACCGGCGAGATATGGCGCGGATCGCCAGCCCTGGACGGGAAATGTTGTTGCGGCGCACAGTTGCAGTGTTCCGCTGAAGTCACCGGCACGCGCACAGGCTCGAGCGAGACGCGTAAGACACTGCTGCGCGGGATGCTTTGTGGTTCGTGCCCAATGCACTGCCGCCACGGAGACTGGAGGGTGAATTTGAAGGGAGAGAACGGGGTTGGAGTCGGATTGAAGGGTGAGGTTCGTGTAGTGGAAATGCTGCAACGAAGATGATGCTGATGGGGCTGTCGATGCTGATGAGGCTGTCGATGCTGATGAGGCTGTCGATGCTGAGGATGATGGGAGTGATGATGATGATGCTGATGACGATGGGGGCGATATTGAAGTGAGTATGGGAGGAGAGCGAAGGTGCGTTTGCTGCTGCCTAGCCGTTTGACGGCGTTCCTCAGCTGCGACAGTTTCTCTTGGCCGCCGCCTCCGCTGGAAGATGTCGGTACCAGAAGCGAGCAGCTTGTACGCCTCAATCGCGTCGGCGAGGTCAACCTGCTTGCCTTGCGCGTCAACGAAGCCAGGCGACGTTCCGAGCTCGAGCACGTCGACGATATGGTTGAACGCGGCATTAAGCTCCTCCATCTCTATCCGCACGTCCATGCCGAGGTCCGCGCTGACAATCTTGTCGAGGAGGCTCGCGAGTAGCGCCGCCCTCGACTCTCGGGATGCCTGAAGCGCGGGCTCGAACCGAGTGTCACCCTTCGCCACGGCCTTCATGACCTGCCAGTCGACGCAGTGTTGTAGCTTCTGCAGCTCGATCTCATGATGCCGCGTACCAGCGCGGCGGCGCAGGCCAACGCGACCGAGCAATGTTCGCCGGAGCATGGGGTGGAGCTGGAGTGCGACCCTGTCCAGCCCTCCAAGCGACTCGAACTTGGCGTTCTGTAATCGCTCGGCACGGTCCAGCATCTCCCCGATCGGCACCTGCTGCAGCGCAAGCATGAGTTGGAACGGCGTCGGGCGTAGGCCGAGCTCGTACATCGTCTTGAAGACGTGTTCGACGTCGGGCTTGACAGTTCCGTCTTTCGCAGCACGACCGTCAAACCAGCTCTCATTTCGTATTGAGACTAAAAGAGGCGTAAAGTCGTCCGCCTTCAGACGCGAGTGTTCGATATCGGCAGATCGCACGGGGAAGGCACCTACGCCATGCAGATGCTGGACGCCGTCGAGCCAATGGTTCCACAACTTCATTTTCGCACTCCACGACCTCCAGCTTTCCTTCTGCGCATTTCGGGGTTGCAGGTCCTTGATCAGCGCGTAGACGTTGTCGAGGTGCTTGTGGCAGGCGCTCGTCGTTGTCGGTCGTTCGCTTAGCAGCTCGTCGGCGCGCTGCAGCAGCTCGGACGTTGCTAAAGGTGGCCGCTTCGGGTAATGCCGCTTCAGCAGCGCCTGCCGCAATAGGCGCTGTGTGCCGAGCATTGGGCAGCGTTGTGGGTGTCAAAAGGTAGGGTGGACGGTGGGTTAAAGCTCAGAGGGAAGGACGAAAGTTGGACTTGTTGCTCGACGCAAAAGTGGAGGTGCAGTGGAGGTCTGGTGGAGGCAGGATTATGTAACAGGACGGGTCCCAGCGACCTCACACCCAAGACGAGACGACAGCTAAGCATACAAGCTGACAGGTGCGCACAAGGAAGAGAGTCTTTGGTACCTGTGAAAAGAGGCATAGTCCACCGTTCATGCTGTGTAAGCCGTCCGCAGGCGACTCGGGTGAACGCCGAAGGTTGCTCCGCTGAAAATACGAAGTCCGACCACTTCCGGCGGCAACCCGATGTTGTCTAGCGCTACGCGAAAATGCATGTCATGGAATGGTACAACGGAACAGTGATGTGGATGAGAGTTAGAAGTCCTGTATCGTCAGCTGGTTTACATCGGCTCAGCTCACCGTCGCCCTTCCGCCGAACTGCCAGTCAGCGTCACCGGCGATGAACGGGTCCTGCTTCGGGCCACCGATCTCGCCCGTCTTCGGGTTGACGTCTCCCTCGAACTCGGGCTTGGGGCCCTTGCGGAGATCACGGTGCTCGAGCTCCTCGGCGGCGGCCTCGAACTCTGCCTCTGTCAGGGGGTCGGCGGTCGGCGCAACCTGGTTCTGGCGGATGAGCTCCTCCATCTCGGCCTGCTCCTTGGGCGGCAGGGGCAGGGGTCCGGGACGGCCGAAGGAGCCAAAGTCGGAGCGGGCGACGGAGGTGGTCGCAAAGGAGCGAGCGAAGACCTTGGTACGGAGAAGACGGACGAGCATAGTTGATGTTGCGGAGGAAGGAGGTCGGAGCAGATCGAAGCCGACTTTCCATCGCCGCCGAGCATGTCTGGCGGAGGCAAATGAGATGACATCAGGTAGTCACCTGCGTTTATTTTGATCCAGTCGCGTCAACCGCCGTCAACTCTACCTCTCCCACCATTCTCCGTTTCGCACGCCCATTCAGCAGCATGCCGGCCCGCAAGCGTGCCGCGTCGGCGGCTTCGTCCCTTTCCCCGCCACCCCCTACGAAGGCGAAGACGACCAAGGCTACAGCAAAGGCGCCACCGAAGAAGAAGGCTCCCAAGTCCAAGTTCCCGGCCGCGATCGACGTCGCGAACCACCCGCCTCGACAGGGCTTGCCGGCTTACGTGTTCCCCACTCCGCACAATACGAACGGCGCGATCGTGCCGCCCGACTACACCCAGCCTCTCTTCGTTGGCGCGCACGTCTCCATCGCTGGCGGCGTTGCCGGCGCGCTCCTCCGGGCAGGCAAGATGGGCGGAAACGGTCTCGCCATGTTCGTCAAGGGCCACCGGACGTGGAAAGCGAAGCCGCTCGAGGCCGACGCGATCAACGACTGGAAGGCGCTCTTTAAGCCGACCTCGGAGGGAGGTCTGGGCTACGGCCCGGAGCACGTCCTCGTGCACGGCAACTACCTCATCAACCTGGGCAACCCGGACGAGGCGAAGTGGGCACAGGCGTACGAGTGCTTCCGCGACGACATTGCGCGCTGCCACCAGCTCGGCATCAAGCTGTACAACTGGCACCCCGGTTCGACCGTTGCGGCATGCACGAAGGAGGAGAGCTTCGCGCTCGTCGCCAAGGCGATCAACCAGGTCCACAAGGACGTGCCCGAGGTCGTGACCGTGATCGAGAACATGGCGAATGCTGGCAGCAACATCCTCGGCACCGCCTTCTCCGACTTGGCGTCCATGATCGATCTCGTCGAGAACAAGGACCGCGTGCGCGTGTGTCTCGACACGTGCCACCTCTTCGCGGCGGGCTACGACTTCCGCACCCCCGAGGCATACGCCAGCATGATGGAAGACTTTGAGCAGACTGTCGGACGCAAGTATCTCGGCGGCATCCACCTGAACGACTCCAAGGGCGAGCTCGGGTGCAACCGCGACCTGCACGAGAACATTGGGCTCGGCTGTATCGGCCTGAGCGGGTTCCGGAATCTGATGCGCGACTCGGGCATGGCCGGCATTCCCATGGTGCTTGAGACGCCAAGCGGGCCGGGGAAGAGTGTCGAGGACGGAGAACTCGACATTTGGACGAAGGAGGTGGGGCTGCTATATGAGATCCAGAAGATCGGGGACGAGGAGTGGACGGAAGAGAAGGAGAAGGAGGTCGCGGATCGGTGGAGGAAGGAGCGCGATGCCATTGACCCGCCGAAGGGCAAGGGCAAGCCGCCGCCGAAGAAGAAGGCGCCGGCAAAGAAGCCCGCAAAGAAGAGGGGAAAAAAGGACGAGACGTCTGAGTCCGAGTCCGAGGCCGACTTTAGCGATTAGACGTAGACGTAAGCCAAAAGTACTTGATGTCAGCTATAGCCGTGTAAATGTACATGTGTAAGATGCATATGATGTGATGCTCTCTAAATCTATCGGCACTCCTCCCATGTGCCCGTGACCCACTGTCCCGCCTTCGTCTGCTTCACCCACCCCAGCTGGTCCCATAACCGCTTATACACCCGCGTAAGCAGTCGCGGCGTGATGACAGTCGCCGGTCCCCACGTCCTCGGGTTCTCTCTCGTGTGCGCAGGTCGTGGGCGGGGATACGGGTCCGGGGGCTGTCCCCTCCTCCTCCGTCTGGGATACACGGCCCTCAAAGACGCTGGCAGATTCTCAAACGTCTGCAAACTCCGCGTGTCGACCGGTTCGTTGACTGTCGGGGGTGCGTCCCCCCTCTCCCGTCTCGGCAGGGGTAGCTCGAACCCCCGTCCCTCCAAACCAGCGAGGACGCGCAAACTCTCCGCGACGCCCTTTCCCTCCCACCCCGTCCTGGCGCTTCCCTTAATAGTGAGCGGGACGGCAGTGATGGAATCCCACTCCCGCTCCCATTTCCGCCTCTCCTCCCTCTCCAGCACCTTTCGCGGCGTCTCCGTCCTCGCTCTTGCCGGCTTCAGACTCCCGCCCTTGACTTTCAACAGCGGCTTCAACGGAGGAGGGACGGGCTGGAGCGTCCTCGGCGGGAAACGGGGGGCTTCACCCCACACGTTGGGCGGGAAATGGGACGAAAGCGTGATGTTCTTGACCAGATGCCAGCGCACGCTTCCGCCTTGCCCGTAGGAGTACTTCAGCAGGCGCTCAAGGGCGTGGGGGTGGCATGCGACTGCGGCGCGTAGTTGCCGGAGAGCCTTTGAGGCGTGCTTGTCTTTTGATTCGCGGAGAAAGGTCCGGAATTCCGGCACGAGGACAGACCACACGTGCGGGTCGGGGAGGTACTGGAGGTTCTTGAGGTAGCGGCGGTAGAGCTGCCGCGGGGTCGTGACTGTGGTTGTCGACATGGCGGCTGTCTGTGCGCTCGTCGATCGAGTTCCCGCGGTCGTCAAAAGTCTCGAGGGATGTCGCGGCCGCCGTTCAAGTTGTCAAAGCCGTCGTGCAAGGTGATGTAGTGACGTCGTTGTTGTCGGTGGACCACCTCTTGAACTTCTCGACATGATAATATAGACCACGTGACCTGACGAAGGTAGACCGTGCCTGAATCTCGGCTGCCTGGCCGCGCGGCCGGATTTTGATGTCCACCAATGGTCTTTTCCTGTATTGACACGAGCGACGGTGCGGACGAACGCGACGTCCAGTCTTCAACAACCCTTACCTCTCTCTTGCACATCTCCCCACCCTTCGTCTCCCAACCCGACCCCCTCTTGCCTCCGACATGACGAGTGGGACGAGCGAAGCCGGACCCTCGACGCCCCGGCCGCGCGTCGAGGTCTCCTCCTCCTCTTCGGGGTTGCACGTCTCGACGGACCGCTCTGGCGAACGAAAACAGTACAACCTCCGACTACCCAGCAACCTGGTGTGGATGGCGCCGAGTGCGGCTATGATCGGCTTCTTCATCGGCGCGAAGCGCGGCGGAGCCAAGGCGCGTCTCCGTTTCCTCGCCGAGAACGCGCACCGCGCTCCCAAAACGGTGCAGGGCTGGTACTTCTACACGAAGACAAGGAACTACCGCGTCATGCTCCAGGGCCTCAAGACGGGTACCAAGTACGGACTGTACTTTGGGGGAGCTGTTGCGGCCTTTGTCGTCGCGGAGGAAGGCGCGGGGTGGCTCAGAGAGAGGCTCGAGCCACCAACAAGACCCAACCCGAACCAGGACCGATACAGTTGGAGGAAGGGGCCGGTGCATGTTGCGGACGGGGCTGTGGCGGGTGGATCGTTGGCCGCTATTGCGGGACTTGCTTGTGGGTACTCGCTCGGACGAGTGCACAATGTGCACGAGTGGCAGCTTTCGCAAGAGAACTACAGCTGACAATACAGTCCGCCTACCGAACCCGCTCCTGATCCAGGGTGTCGTGATCTCGACGCTCATGGGCGGACTCATGTCGGGGCTGCAGCACGTGCAGGACGACCTGTACCCGGAGGCCAAGTTCGAGCAAGCGGCCAAGGAGGCAGTGGACGAGGTCGCGGCCGGAGATCTGGGCGGCGAGCACCCCGACGACCGACAGCCTCTGCCGGCGGCTGTGCCGGAACTGGGAGGATTGGGAGAACTCGGCAGTGTCTCCCAGCAGCAACAGCAGGCGCAGCAGGGCAACAAGTGGTGGTCGTGGAAGTAATGCATTTTCATCATAGACATTAGCATATCGGTGCTACGCGCGCTACCATGTCTGGCCCATGCCGTTCAGAATCTTCTCGATCAGCGCGCGCTTCATGTACTGCTCTCGCGCGAGTTGGCGGACCGCCTTCAAGTATCGGTCCAGATCTATGCGCTCCGCGTCGAGCGCGCGGGTCAGGTGGTAGATCGTGTCGCTGAGTGCATTGTCCTCCGCCACCAGATCGATAAGCCTGAAAGTCAGCTAAGAACGGGCACAGGGTAGCTTACTGGTTATGCGCAATGCTGATTCCGCACACGACCTCGTCCACTGATACCTCGCCGCGGCGCTCGAGGTCCACGACGCGCTCCTCGCCCTTGCTCACGACGTCGGACATCTTCTCGACGACCACGTCGCACACCTTCTTCACTGCCTCGAGGCGCGCCATCTCGTCTCTAATTGCTGGCTCGCCGGAGGCAAGATCCTCCCGCCGCTCCAGCAGGGCTTGACGCTGCGATTCCAGGTCGTGCTTCAGTGCTGGAAGGGCGGTGTTCAGGTGCGGCTGCAGAATCGCATGCAGGTGGATGAGAGAGGGGGGAGGCGGCTTTGGTGGGGCGACCGGAGGTGTGTCGTCTGGCAGGTCTGTCGTCTCGTTGTTCGGGGAGGAGAGGAAGTCATGTCGCGGCGCGGGCACTGATAAGCTCGCCTGTGGCTGGGGAGGTGGAGGCTGCTGGAGAGGCTGCTGTGGTTGCTGAGGGGGATACGGCGGTTGCTGATGCGGAGGTGCTGGGGGGTGCTGGTATCCATACTGAGACTGCTGGTGCTGAGGCGGATAAGGCTGCTGCTGATAAGGGACCTGGGGAGGCTGGGGAGGTTGAGGCGGTTGAGGGGGCTGAGGCGCTCCGGAGTGCTGAGCACGAACTGGTGACTGAGGTGCCGGAGAGTAGTGCTGTTGCTGTTGCTGCTGAGCGAAGTTGAGCGCAGGCGGAGGCGACATGCTCGCCCGGTACTGCGGGAAGGGGCGGTTGGGGATCGGCGGTGGTGCGTGTCCTTCAGCCTGAGGCTGGGCGCTCTGTGGTGGCGGCGACAGTCCCGGCCGCGGCGGCACTGGGGGAAAACCGGGATCCATCGAGCCCGACCGACTATGCTGGCCCGGCTGGTTGCTCGGTTGGTATTGCGGCAACACTTCTCTCGGTGGCTGGGGCGGGGCGGACTGTTGCGGAGGCGGTGACGACATGCTTGGCTGCCGTGACGGTGTCGGCGTCGGGCCGGGCGGCTTGGCGTACACTGGCGGCTGGCGTGAGAAGAGCTCGATCATCTTGTTGATGAAGTTCTGCAGCTGCCTGTCCTGCCACCATTCCTGCGCAACTGTGATCCTACCGCCTGGGTCAACCTCGCGACCTTTGCGGACCCCCATGTCCTTGGTGGGCACGACGAAGGCCATCGGCGGCACCTGCGGGTACTCGTGCGGCAGCCATACGGCTACAGGGATCTGGTATGTGTTGCCCTTGTAAGGTGTCGGGAGTGTTCCATGGAGCTGCAGGAGCAGCGACGTCTGTCCAGAGTCAAACGCTGATGTCAGTTTCCTGGCACGCAACGCAACTCACTGAAGGCATCTGTCCGGACTGCGAGGGAGCGGTATTTCCTGAGGATATCGAGGACCTCTGAAAGGATGCGATCCCTCGCGGGGTATGGCCGGAGAACGGACTTGAGCCAGTCTCTGGTGGCGTCGAGGGACATGGGCGGGGGAGATGGAGTGCAAGAGACGAGGCAATGCGAGATGCGAGATGAGGATGTCTCCCCCGCATTCGCGTCCACGATCGATCATGTCATAGTTGGTCCCTCGGCTCATCCCCGGATAAACGGATGCAAACCACTCCCTTGCCCGAGTCCTTCTGCCTCGTCATCAGAATCAGGCATCCAGCAACCACAACAATCATGTCCCAGCGGCAAGGTGAGCTGGACGTTGACGAATGAGCTGACAGGACAGACAAGGCTACGACGGAGCGGAACGCGCGCATTCTGCGCGAGCTCGTGCGCCAGCCCGACAACAAGGCGTGCGCCGACTGCCGCAAGAACGACGCGCGATGGGCGTCCTGGAACCTCGGCGTGTACCTCTGCATTCGGTGCTCGGGCATTCACCGTAGTATGGGAACGCATATCTCCAAGGTGAAGAGCATCGACCTCGACATGTGGACGCCGGAGCAGATGGAGAACATCCAGAAGTGGGGCAACAAGCGTGCGAACGCGTACTGGGAGCGCCACCTGAAGCCCGGCCACATCCCGCCCGACCAGTGAGTTGGCTTATTGCGAGCGGCAACTGACTAGCAGCAAAATCGAGTCCTTCATCAGGTCCAAGTACGAGTCGAGGCGTTGGGCGATGGAGGGCCCGCCCCCCAGGGACCCAAGCGTTCTGGACGGTGGCGCGGCGCCGACCGCGACGCAGACGTCAGCGCCCGCTGCTCCTCAGGCGTCCTCGCCGCCGCCTCAGTACCAGCAGCAGCAGCAGAGGCAGGCGCACCCTCTTCTTTCGCGACAGCAGAAGTCTTCTCCTGCTCCGGCTTCCGCTCCGGCGGCGGCTCCTGCTCCGGCGCCGATCGTCGACATCTTCGGTGACTCACAGCCGACCGCCGCCCCTGTCCCCGCTCAGGCCCAGGCCCCGGCCCAGGCCCCGGCCCAGCAGCAGCCTCAGCAGCCGGCCGCGAACATGTTCGACCTCGACTTCCGCCCGCCGTCGAACCCTCGCCCCCAGAGCAACAAGGACGACATCATGTCGCTCTTCAACAAGCCCACGCCGACGACCTCTGCCCCGAGCGGCGGCGGCTTCTTTGCTGCCACGACGCAGTCGCCCCCACCCCAGGCTGCCAACCCGTACGCGTCGTGGAACGGCGGCATCACGAGCTCCGCCGCCCCCCAGCCCCAAGTGCAGATGAACACGGCCCCCGTGCCCACCTGGGAGGCCAACCCCTGGGCCCAGCCTGCTCCCCAGCAGCAGCAGCAGCCCCCCGCGCCCAAGAAGGACGACCGCGACCCGTTCGCGAACCTCTGGGACTAGAAATACTTTAGTTTAGACACACCCGCGCCGATGAGGTGCAAACATATCCGTCCTTGGGCTATAATTCATGCATTGGTCTGATTAGATAAAAACTGCTTTTGCCTGTCGCCTACACGAGATGGCTACTACCTACAGCGGCGCAGAACCTCCCGCCCTCCGGCCGTCGGCTTACTCGTCCTCGGGGTTCCACCTGACGGCGTCGACCTTGCGGATACAGAGTTCGTAGTATCCCTCGCTCTGGCTCTCGGGGGTGCCAGGCAAGCCCTCGGAGGTGGGCGCGCCGCCGCCGACCTTGTGGTACTTGTTCTTGGGCGCCTCGGACTCGGCCTCGAGCGCGGCCGGCGCCTCGTTCTCGGCACTGCGCCCGCCGCCGAGCAGGGCAAAGCCAATGGTGCGGATCTTGTTCTGCATCATCTTGATCTGCTTCTCGCTCGTCTGGCCCGAGTTGGTGAGCACGAACCCGTCGAGCGGCAGGTGGACTGTCGTGAAGTTGAGCCCGGTGCACTTCAGGGGCGAGAGAGGGGTGGGCTCCTTCGAGGCGTACTCTGAGGGAAGGTCGAGACGGTGCTGGAACAGATCGGAACGAACGGGGCCGTCAGTCTGCAGGTTGCACACCCAGCGGGAACGCCAGACGTCCCACCCCCTGTAAGCCAGCTCGACGCGGAGGTGCGTGTACCGGTCCAGGTCCCAGGTCTCCTCGCCCATGAGCGTCTGACGCTTGCGGTTGCGGAAGGCGGCGTAGCCCGTCCTGATCTTGCCCCTGTGCTCGGCGGGGACGTTAAGGCTGAGGATGCCGTGGAAGGAGGCGTGGGACGGCTGGCCCGACTCCTCATGCTGCGTCTGGGCGCTGTAGCTGCCGCCCGAGGGGCCGGTGTCGTCGGCGGCACTGCCGGCAGAGGAGGGCAGCTGCGCAACGGACCCCGAGTCCGTGTTCGCAATCTCGCCCAAGTTGGTGCCCTTGTCGCTGACCTGGGTGAAGACGCAGGTGGACTGGCCGCCAATGTCGAGGTCGCTACCCAGAGCAAAGTCGCCGACCTCGTTCACGGGGGGAGACTCGGCCGTGAAGGAGAAAATGGGGAGGGCACCACTGTGCGGGTCCGGGTTCATGCGGAGGACTGCCGAGCTCGTCAGCGGACGACTCGCAGCGTTCCACATACCCTTGCCCGTGTTGCGCTTGAGGCCGTCGAGGGAGCGGGTCAGGCGCTGTGCGAACGACATGATGGATGGATGGGTTATGCAACACGGAGATACCTAGATTGTGCTAATACGTTATAAAGCTCGACCGAGGTGTCCTAGGTCAGCGAGAGGTACCGAGGAACGGGAGGACGGCAGTCCGGAGCAACTGGAGCAGGATGGAGCCCGAAAGCTGGGATGTTGTCATGTTCCCTTTGCATCGCTACGGTGAGAAATCGAACAGCACGGAACAACGTCATTACCGCGGAAGCAAAATGGGATACAACCACCCAGGACGCTCTCCGATACGTCGGGGCTGTTACCCCGATCACCTCTCGCTTGGTCTACTGATGATGCATACTGCCTACTGAAACGTCGAAACGTCGCTATTTACAGCCGCGAGCTCGGTCTACGATCAGCTCAGCTCTTGCTTTTGTTTGGTTGCCCGAACCGAGCGAAGGGTGTATTCACTTGAACGCCGTCTTCGGGTACTGCGTCTTGGTCGCCGCGGCAGAGTCCACAAACCAGTACACCTGGCCGGGCCTGGGGGTTAGCTCGCACATGGAAGACACAGCTGTTGCGGTTCACTTACGTGACGGGGCGGACACGAGAGCACGGGAGACCCTTCTCGGGCTCGTCGAGGACCTCGTGGAGCGTGTCCTGCTTTCCGGCGCCGGTCGCGACGAACGCGCAGCGCTGCGCGTGGTTCAGGTCGGGGAACGTGAACGTGATGCGGCGGGGAGGGGGCTTGGGGCTGTCAATGATGCTGGCGACCCACATGTCGTTCTCGGCGAGGAGGGGCGAGCCGGGGAAGAGGGAGCAGGTGTGGCCGTCGGGGCCCATGCCGAGCAGGATCAGGTCGAAGGTCGGGTACCTCACCGCGTTGGGGACGGCGAACACGCTGATGAGCTGCTTCTCGTAGTCGTCCGCAATGTCCTGGGCCTCACGCTCGTCGGCCTCCTTGTCCGCGTGCTGGCCCTCGGGGTCGACGCGCGACGCCTCGGACAGGAGATCCGTGTTGATGGTGTGGATCTGCTCGCGCTTGATCGGCACGTGGTCGAGGAAGGCCTTGCGGCACGCCGCGTAGTTGCTCTCGGGGTGGTCGAGGGGAACGATACGCTCGTCGGCGAAGAACACCTGCCACTTGTCCCACTGCATGCCCTGCTCGTTGATGAGAGGCTTAAGGTTGTTGGGCAGCGAGCCGCCGGACAGCGCAATGGTGAAGAAGCCGTGGTCCATGACGGCCTTGTCCTGGGCGGTCTTGATGAACTCGGCGAGCGAGCCCTGCAGTCCCGGGACGTCGTCGAAGACGTACAGGATCGGCTCGGAGGGCTTCTGCAGAGGTGCGTTCGGCATTTTGAAGGGCGAAGTGAGTGGTATCATCAACAGCGTCGGCGATCGTTGTCAGGTTCGTCATCATCGACCTCGGCCTCCACCGGTCACGTGATTCCCCCAATGTGGCCACCGCAATGTCTGGAGTGGAAATCTCGATATTCTTTCCTTTTTTACTTGGGATAAGTGCGTCCGACAAAACCAAGGTGCACGGCCCAGTTGCATAGCATGGCAGAACGAGTCCTTGCCAGTCTAATATCTATCTGCAGCGTGGCCAGAAGGACACCAGCTCAAGCCTCTCACGGTCGCCGCAGGACGTGTTCCTGTAACCTTGCGTCCTTAACCTTGCACTCGCGATACTCGACATACGTTATGCCCGCATATTGATCTGAGCCCGAACATCCTCCGCAAACTCCGCCGCGGCTCTCCGAGCCCCTTTGATCATGGCTTCGCCGGCCTTTCCGACTGGGCGGGATCCGTGCCTGTTTCGGAAAAGCGTAGACGGAGAGCTGCCACATGATTGAATTCCAGTCCGAGGTGGTCTGAAGGTAGTTACCAATAACTCGGATAACAGCCATGGCGAAGCGGTACACGGGTGTTTCCCGGAGTCCTCCGGCTCTGAAGCGGCGCCTCGCCGCGCGGTGTACCGCACTCTCAAGGGCTGTCGGAACGTCTGGGCGTGATGGCGGGTCGGTGAGAGTGACGTTGTCGTCCTCGACCCACTTGGCCCCCTCGTGGTTTAACATGTGCTTAGTGAGCAAGGCAAACCGGATCACTCGGTCATCTCGAGCCCCCGCGTCTGCGTCGCGCCGGTTCTGGACGATTTTGACGAGGGCATCCCGGAAGTTGTTGAAGGCTGTCAATTATTCACAGTCCTCAAACAGCTCTATGAGGTAATCTTGCGCCACCTGCATGATATCGAGGACTAGCTTGCGGTGGCCCCTCACCTCCACTATCGGCTCTGTGATCGCCCAGAGCGCAGAGCGCACAGCTTCGAGCGCTGGCGTGAAGGGGAGGGGGTGGATACGCAGGAGATGGCTCGGTTTACTGAATACGGTGAGCATGTCGATATGTGTTGCTGGTGGCGGATAATTGCTGGAGGAGCTGCTCGTTTATGTATCGCGAGGATGAGCATATCGAGGTGCTGGGAGTAACATGGTGGGTGAGAGCGCAGAAATGGTATTTCTACGGGCACCATTGTTCTGCACCGATGCCATCAGCCGGCATTGTCCGCACCCAACAACAAGTTATGCCTGCTATGCGAAGGAGAGAAATACAATGTAGCACCGGACTGGCAAGGTCACAGTCGCGTCACCAAGGTCCGCATAGGTTATGGGAGAGGCGCGCTCTCAATCATCGTTTCGTACAATGCCCCCACCATTACTGTAGGAGAATTGACCGAGATTCGGTATCTTGCAGGAGCACTTCTGCCACATATGTCGTCTCACTCACCACCACCTTCCCCACCTGCCCGTCGGTGCGCAGAGGGGGCGGCAACTCAGAGGTCAAGATCCTCTTCTCCTCCATCCTGGAACCTCAGAACACATGGAACCTGACTCTCGCGCTAGCACATCACCCAATGTTCATGTCTGTCGAAGCGGTCGGCGAGGTGAAGTGTCTCGACGTGCCTCAATGCTTCAGTCGCCGGACGGGCGGCCATTTCCCTACCACTCAATATGGAGAACAAATCACTACGCACTCTACACCCCAGGCTACCTTTCCTCCTCGTCTCACCGCCCCTACTCGCAGCAACGTGTCCCTGTTCGCCGGTGTAGTATGCCGTTACGTAAGCAGTATTTGATTGTGGCGCCGACGCCCCGTGCAATGTCAGAAGCAACACCAGCACGTTCCTGTTCGTATAACGGCTAGTATGCTCGCTTGTCACGCGGGAGATCGGAGTTCGATTCTCCGACAGGAAGCTTTTTGGCCCCTCTCCTGAGCATTGGACGTTTGGAATGAAAAAGGAGGAAGGACGCAAGGGTCGGAGTGGATGGATGGACGAGGATTGGTGGCAAGCCGAGGCGAGGCAAAGTTAGCCCTAGGTTTCTCACGGTCGAATCGAAAAATACGGGCCAGTGAGATAGGCATCCGTCCCACAGTCGCACAACCGTCTATCCCACAGACTTGTTTGCCCACGGTGCAAGGGCGGGGTCTCCACTCCTCCCCGCCACGTGTTCCCCTCTCGTCTCGTCACGAAGTCTCGATCTTGGGTTCTCAATATCCACATCGCAACTCGCACGGAAGGAGTGTCTTGTCGACGATAATGAGCGGGTGAGTCGTCCTTCGGCAATTGTGCTCAGAGCATACCCTTGCGTCCCGCGCTTTTGCAAAGCTTCAGTAGTGACGAGACCCAGCTGACACCCCAGGCTCACGCGCGTGAATCGAAACAACACGGAGCGGCGCGACTCGCCCGTCCTCTACCCTCCCTCTGGGCCTGGGGCCGGGTTCCGACCAGCTGGGTCGCCCTACGGAGGCGGTCCGGGTAGCGGGTTCAGCACCCCTGGAGGAGCACCTGGTAGTGGCCCCGGGACGCGGCCAGGCTCTCAGGCGAGCCAGTACTCCGAGTCGCCCTTCGGCGGCGGCATGTCCTCTGGCATGACTGGCGCTGGAGCGCCGCGGGCAGGGCAGGCGTACGAGCTCGAGAGCCACAACGACGACCTGCTCAAGGGTCTGCTGGGCAAGGTCGACGTGTTGAAGAACGTAAGTGCCCCCGAAGTGAACAACAGGCGACAGCTAGGATGAGGACAAGTGAGCTGATACGCAGCTCTCGATTGGGATTGGAGACGAAGTCCGCGCCGGCAACCTCGAGCTGCAGGGCATGACGGACACATTCGGCAGCACGGGCGCATACCTGAAAGGCACGTACAAGCGCATGATGAAGATGGCCGGGCGGCAGGGCTCGACCTGGTGCTGGTTCATGGCGTTCATGGTGCTCGTGTTCTGGATCTTCATCATCGTTTGGTGGCTCCGACGATAGCCGCGACGAGCGAACGAGCGAGCGAGTCATTTTGCGTCAGACCGCCCATCGAGCTATCGCATCCCTCTCCGCGGCTCCGAGGGCAGTGAGCGTGTCGAGGGCTTAACGACACACGACACGCGCACGGCGATCTATCGAATCAACCCCACCGACCCACTTAGACGCCCACCAGCAACCCATCCGACGGCCACCGGTGCCTACCGCCCACGCGCGTCCTCTCGAGTCACTCGCAGAGATCAGTGTACCACGACACAGAGAGCCATAGACCACCACACGCTCCATTACTATTAGGGAAGATGCATAATTAACGAGTGTTGCGTACGGTTCTGCGTACTGCCGCCTCAGCTCCCTTGCGAGCTGGGATAACGGTTGTGCTTTGCAACAGAGACTCTACTTTCTGTCTGCTTTCTGCAGTTGCGTGTGAAGATGGGGATAGGATGGGGTAGGGTGTGTCATTAGGGGGACCGACTGAGCGGAGTTGGGTGGGGAGTGTAGTGGAAGTGGAAATGGTGGGAGGGGTGGATGGGGGAGCAGGGTGGAGGATGGAGGAGGTTCATTACTATTCATTACTTGCGACGCGGAGGCACCGGCCCGCCGTGCGCCATAACGGGCATAGGCGGCAGGGGCGGGGCCTCGTCGAACGCAGCGGCTGCTCCCCTACCTCCCAGCAGCAAGACCGGCAGTGTCGGTCTCCTCTTCCTCCGTCCCGGGTGCGGGGTGTCAGGCAGAGGCGGACTCAACGGCGCATGCGGGCTGAGCGGGCTCATGGGGCTCAACGGGCGGCTCTTCGGGCTCTGGGGCAGTCTGGGACTCCTGGGCGACCCGGGGCTCAGCGTCGGGCTCAACGGCAATCCACCCAGTGTCGGACTAGCCAAAGCGAAGCGCGGACTCTCGGGTTCCTCGAACCCCGGCGCTGTCGGGCTGACGACGTTGGGCCCGTCGACGTCTTCCGGGACCGGAATGGGGACACGGGGACTGTCGGGCGTGTCGGCGTCGTACTCGGGGAGAGGGGGGATGGGGCGCGTCGGGCTCTTGGGCTTCTCCGGGAGAGGCTGACGCTCCCTTTCCACCGGGCGGTCGGGGAGCGAACTCGTGCGTTGGGCCAGCTTGGCCTTGAGCGGCACCGGGGGCGGGAAGAGTTTCGGCGGCACCGGAGGCGAGGGGGAGCCGGAGAGCAAGATCGTCGTCTCGTGTGGGCTGGTGAGAACGATGTTGGAGGGGGGCTCGAGGGTGCGTTCGACGCCGACGCGCTCGGCGGCCGGACTCGGTGCGCGGTCCATCAACATCGACGCCGGGCGGAGGGTGACTTTGATCCGTTCCTCCTCTTCCGGCACGGGCGAGGGCGCGCGACTCGGTTCCGGGCTGTTGCTGCGCGATACGCTGCGGGTGTGCGTCGATGTCGGGCGAGAGCTGCTGGGCGATACAGAGACACTCTGTGGCGGCGTAATGGATAAGCCGCGCGAGGCGCGCTTCTCGTCCTCCGGGGTGTAGCCCAGCCACTTCCTCGGCAGCATGGGGAGCGAGTCCTCGCTCTTGGCGCTCATACTCGTCAGACTGCGGAGGGAACGTGAGCTGCTGCTGCCCACTCTACTGGCGCGCGAGGCTCGGCCGTTCCCGCCCTGGCTCCTTCCTTCTGGGAACGCGAGGCCGTGGATTCGCGCCACGTAGCCCGAGTACTTGTCCAGCATGTCCTGGATGTCGTCGACGCGGCAGCCGACAACATTCAGTTTGAGACCTGGTTTGGCCAGGTTCTCGGCCCAGATCTCCAGCATCACCGCCCAGTCGGCGGGGAGATCGATGCACCCCGCAAACGTCATGTGTGGGAGCGCCTCGGCCTCCCACTCTGTCAGCACGCCGCGGCGCTCGTCGAGGTAGTCGTCCAGTCGGGTCGGTTCCGGGAACAGGTCCTCGATGTCGCCGACTGGCGTCGCGATCGAGGTCAGGAAGTCGAGCATGGCATTGTTGTTTCGGCGGATGAAGCCGCGGAAGAGCGCGAGGTCGGGGTGACGCGCCAGGTCGCGGTCGGAGAAGAAGGCGAGCGTGTGCAGAATCTTGGCGATGAGCGTGAGTGTCCTCTGCTGAGCGGAGGGCACGAGACACTCAGACAGCCCGAACAGGTGCGGCGACATGAGCGCGGGGCCGATCAGACGCAGGAACACGAAAGACGACACGGCCTTGTAACGCAGGAGGTCGTCGCCGTCGTCGTGGAACTCGCGCACCGTGACGAACAGGTGGCCCAGGATGTGCCGGATAAAGTTGGGGAACAGGCCTCGGTGCGCGTACATGTTTGCCCAGCACTGCTCAACGAGCCCCGTCACGTCCTTGAGGATACGGTAGTTGAGCGGGGGACGGTCGGGGTCGCCATAGTTGCAGAACAACTTCGGTTCAATCTTCTCCTTGACTGTGCGCTTGATCGTCGGTCCGAGGGCGGCCTGCAGGAACTCGCCGCACATCATGCGCATGAGCACCTCGAGCGTCTTGGACAGCGGCGTCGTGGAGCGGAACAGCGTGCTGCCTGCCGCCTTCGCCTCGAGCGTACACGTGTCGAGTACCCGCGGCATGAGCACCTTCTCCACCAGCGCAATGCGCGCAAGGTACTCCATCGTGCCCTCCATAAGGCCACGTCCGCCAAGGACGTAGAGTAGCTTGGGACCCTCGACCTTGTGCATGATCTGCTGCGGGGTTGTCAATGTCTGGTCCTTGTGCTGCCACTGTAGGTAATTGTACACAATGAGAGGGAGCAGAAGATTGAATTATGGGCGGGGGAAAGCGTGTCAGTCATGACACGGAGGGATAGAGAAGAGGTGACCACGGGAAAAACAATGTACTTACGAGTGTGTTGTACTCTGCCAGCGGCAGGATGTCGACTTCCTGGTACGACACGCTGAGGCGGATCTCTCCAATGAGCGCTCCACCAAGCGAGCGGATGGGGTATCGCTCGTCCTCGCTCTTGCCAAAGCTGGACACGAGGGGGAGGTCGACCTGACCAAAGAGCACGGGCGTCTTGTCCTTGTCCTTTGCGCGATAGATCAAGAGCTGGCACTTGGCAAATGACGGCATCTCCGTCATGCCAAACTGCTCGCCCCAGAACGCGGTCCCCTTCGGGCTCTCCGCCTTTGTCCACGCCGTGCGCGCGATGAGCAGCCGCTCGTCCAACACAAGCTCGACGCGTAAGCGCTCCTTCCAGCTCCATCCGGGCTTGACCTTCTTGGACTGCTCATAGTCCTTGCCTGTACTCCGGATCGTCCGTCCGGGGCTTCCGGAAGAACTCATGACGTCGCTCCCGCTCACACTGAGGTGGGAGCTCTTCTCGTCCGTTTCGGCTGCTGAACCATTCGGCGTCCGCCGGTCCAAATTGACCGACAACGGACCCGTGACCTCAGAGACGTCGAGAACATTGATCTTGAGACGACGATGGGGACGCACGACGCGCCCCTCGACACTGCCCTCGACCTGAGCAAGCGAACGGAGGATGGTGAACCACTCGTCGCGCTCCTGCGCGCTCGCGAAGGCGATGAAGATGCTGACCTCGACCTCGGTCACGTTGACGTGCTCGCTCTCGCTGGCCGAGCTCTCGCCTCCGATCGTGTTGACGAAGCTTGGCGCGCCGATGCCGCTGAGCAGGCTGGCGCGGGAGGGGCTCTTAGGGCCATTGCCGAGGCCGAGGCTGCTTCCGAGGGAAGGACCGGGGGCGAACGGCGTCATGGGCGAAAGCCTAGCCGCCGCACGACGTGCACGTTCGCTCTCGTCCAGATGCGGGCGGAGGAGGGCCGCCTCGTCATCGTCGTCCTCCCCATAGCTGGCGGGGAGGGGGGCGGGGGCGGCCTCGCTCGCAACCTTCGAGAGCGTCTTGGCGCGACTCCGGCCAAAGGCCTTCCATCCTTTTCCCGTCTCGCTCGCCTGGCGGCGGCGGAGGAGCTTCTTCCCGGTCGTCAGGAGCTCCTTGCCGAGACTCTGCGCCGCGCTCGGTTCCGTCAGGCTGCGGACGGTGCGTTCAGACCGCTCGCTTGCGGCCGGCAGGTTCTCCTCGCTCGGACCGTCCAGGGGCGTCTTGGGGCCCGAGGCAATGATGGCGAACACATCCTCCTCGGGCACTGTCCCGCCCGCTGTCGGTTTCGGGCTCACGATGCCGGGCAGAGGAGGCACGGGCGGCGTGCTTCGTCCGTCGGGCTCTTCGACGGTCTCCCGCAGCTTGAGCGCGAGTCCGTAGCTCCTCCCCGAGACGGAGGGGTGGAGGTGCTGGATGTCCGGGATCGCCCAGGAGTCCTCCATCGTGATGGCGTGTGAGAAGATGCACCGGCGACGCACGGGCTTGTCCCCCGGCTTGACTGGGGGCACGACGTTGATGATCCGCAGCTCGCCGCCGTCCTTCCCTCCTGTTCCGCGGAGGGACAGGCCGATCCTGCCCTTCAGCCATCGGTTCGCGAGTCGTCGTTCCGGAGACGGATCGTGCTTCACGTGCGCTTTCGAGATACCCCGGCCGTCTGATGTCAGTGGTCATGCTCGCCGTCGTGGTCCTCGTGTGTGTTGAACATGTTGTGAAGGACGCCGAAAGCCGCGGTTGTCCTTTCGACGGAAATTGCGGAATGCCACGGCCCGAGGATCCGGCACCGAGCGACCGAGCACCCGGACCATGCTCCCGGGCCTCCTTCCTCCTTCCCTGTAACGATCTTCTGGCGCCCGGGGGCGATCCCCAACTAGCCTATCGAACGGCGCCGGTGCCTCCGAAGCAACAACTCACTGCCAGATTTCCTCTTCTCGCTGACAAAGCTGGGCGCGGTGGGCGTGATCGGGCTCGGTTTCGGCGACGGGCGCGGCGACCGGCCCAGTGTCGGTTGCCGGGCTAGGCCGCCTGAGGAGCTGCTCCCGTTCGAGGCGGCGAGCTGCGTCGTGCTCTGCGCGCCAAGAGCGCCCACGGGCACCTCGCGCAGGAAGGTGCCATGGTTCAAGCTGTTCTTTGCGATGTAATACTCGACCGGCGACTCGAAGGACCACGCCGGCGTCGTCATCGCCGGACTTCCGTTGGGGTCGTGGGTCTGGGCGTTGGCTGATTAGGGCGTGATGTCGTTAGGGGACGTGAGGTTGGCGTGAAGGAGAGGTGTCGTGAGAGTCGGCGTAAGGAAAGGACGCGAGTAGGTTAGGTAGTTGGTAGTCCTTTTGTCGATATGATGGGGTGAGGTGAGGTGAGTGATCGTCCTTGAGTGATGGGCGTGAAAGATCTTGTAGACTTGTCAATGTCGAGAAAGTTGATGAGAGGTGTGCCTCAACTGTGCGATGCGCGAATGACCGTCGGTGCGAGGCGAGAGATGTGAGACGTGAGACGTGCGAGACAGTGAGGGGGGAGCGATGGGGGGACGGAAAAGAGGAACGCTGGACGGCTGGGAGCACGCTCTCGAGCCTCGAGTAGGAGGGAGTTCAGGTAATGGCAAGGTCGTCAGGTCGTCGTTGGTCAGGAGCAAGTAGTCGTCAGGATGGGATGGCCAGGTCGCAGGAGGCCGTCAGGCGTAGACAGGTATGAGGGAGGGGTGTTGAGGGAGGGGGTGAGGGAGGGGGGTGAGGGTTGTTGAGGAGGGGGGTATGGAGGGATGTGGCCATGTTCTGATGCATCGGTCGGGCAGAGGAGTCGTCGCACGCACGCACGCACGCACGCATCGCAAGCTCTGTGGTCTGTCGCAAAAGTCCAGGACGACGAGAGAGGAGAGCAGAGTTTCCTGGATCCTGGAGATGGGTCCTGGGCAGTGGTCGATGGGACCCTGAGATGGACGACGACAATGCTGAAACCGGGCGGCGTGCGAGCGTCTGCGAGCTTTGGGTCACCTGGGTGGAGGATGCTTCAGTGCCCGACGAGTGAGTGTCGTCGCTTGGAAGTCTTGAAAGGGTGTTGATGGGCTCGTGCGGGGGTCGACCCTGTAGGGCATGGCTGAGGGTGGACAGGGAACGGTCGTTGGGACATTGCAACACCCACACTGGTCTCTAGTGGTTTCTGCTGGCCGCTGACGAGAGAGAAAAGTGCAAAGGAACGCCAGAAGACGAGGCAAAGAGTGCAAAAGGCACAGGCACGCTCAGTTTCTGCCAGCTTAGGCCAGGGTGGGGCCATGGACCAGGTGGGGTCGATCGCAGTAGCGCAAAGCCGAAAACTTCTCTCCTCGTGCCGTTCCAATCATACTCGTTCTAAGCGCTTGCAGCAAAGGAAGGCCCCCAAGGCCCCCCAAGGTTACCGGCCGGGCGTGCCGAACTGCTGCTGTCGCGCGGGCCATAGCCTTTAAAGCAAGGTATGGAAACAGTCCTGCGACAAATGTACAGTCACCTTTACCCTTCTCAGCGTCGCACTCTAAAAACGTCGAGAGCTAGGCGCGAGAGATGCCCGCTTCTGTTTTTGGACCTGGAAACATGAGCGGGCATCGCATCACCCGGCATCGGGCAGCGGTTCGAGCTCTGATACAGTTGCAACCGGTGCACGGTGGCCGAATTCAGAGTTTCAGTCCCAGATTCAAAACCAGATTCATGTTGAGCTATGGGCCCGGTCTATTCATATTCGATGGGTAATCAGTTGGCGAGGAAACAGGATGGGGGAGGGGGAGGAGAGCGACGCAGCTACCCAACATGCAGGAGGTTGAGCACGGAGCAAGTACGGGCCACCTGTCCGGTACCGGCGCACCGGGCCACCGGATGATGCGAGAGGGGTGCAGGATGCAGGAGGGGTACGCACGGAGCAACACAGAGACCAACCACGGCCGTAGGCATGGGCAGGGCGGCGCCACTCGGTTGATCGCCCTGGCCATACTGGCCTGCTGGCCGCCGGTGTCAGTGGTCCGAGAGGGGCAAGAAGCCGGAGGCGCTGCAGCCCTCGCTTCAGCCTCGCTGCAGCCTCGCGCAGCCCAGTGGATGCTCGACGACGACTGGCCGGCGCCATCCGTGCCCGAGCGCCGGAGGCGTTGGGGGGCGCCGGGGGCGTCGCTGCGTTTGCCTCCTGAACGCACCTGAACGCAGGTGCCGCCGAACAGACGCCCAAACTGACGCCCAGCCGTTGCCCAACTGACGGGGTGGTGGTCCGTGTTACCTCCCGTGGCTCCCACTTGTCGCGGCGCCCATCGCCGGAGCATGTCTGACAACAGACGAGACAGGTCCCGGGCATCCGGGCAGTCTCAGATGCCCGTAGGCCGTAGGTCACGGGCTGTACCACTGGGCCACGGCATGCACTGCAAGTCTCCAACTGGACCTGCAGAACGAAAAGGCTCAGGGCGCTCCACAACCACCTCAGGGCGGCAAGAGCTCAGCGTTCGCTTCATTTCATCGTCTCTTTCATCAAACAGCAATCCCACGACGCGCGTAACGAATGTACGTTGAGGGTGTACGCAAGAAGGCCACAAGGGAAAATGAGTAATGAAAGCCTTTCAAGCCAGTTACGCCCGTTGTTCTCTCGCATTTCACAGAAGGAAACGTGACCACATATTAACGGCAGGGTCCTGTCCGGCCGCTTCGGCATCGAATATTAAACTCTGCTAGCTTCAATGTATCCATGTGTTCTCTCGTCGAATTGCTGGGCATGCTGGGCTTACGACGGGGTCTGGACATTTCGGTGGAATGCCCACCTGTGCTTTAGGTGATGCATAGACCCACGCAACTCCAGGGACCCTACGTCGCGTGTCCTTCGAGTTCTGCGAGCCATGCAGCGCAGAAGAGACAGATGACCGGACAAGCCGTGATGTCTCGTCAGGTGCGATCGGGTGGCCCTTGGGCCCACTGCGCACGAACCGTCCGAGGAGTGGGTCATGAGCCATGCCTAGGTGACCATGGCGGTCCGTGCAAGTGGCGCCCCGTGGACGCTCGGATTCGCCAGGGAGCTGGAGCTGGGTCCGTGGCATGCCTCCTTGCCTACTGCTAGGTACTCCTTCCACTCTCGCCATGCTCGCCATGGCACAGAAAACCACCGCGGCCACGCCCCGAGCCCCCGTTGCCCAAGTGGCCCAGAAGAAAGGATACGGCAGGAAAAGGACCGACACACTGATCGCTCTTGCTGAACCCACGTCCTCCTGATAGGTGCAGGTATTCGGCCCGGTCGTTGAGGCGTTCAAGGCGTTCCAAGGGCCATGGCTCCGGGTCCCGTGTACGCTACCTCGCACAGTATTATTGACCACGGCAATGCCGCGCTGTGCATGTTCCTCTGGTCCTCCCTCCTTCTCATCTCCCTCTCATTCTTTTCCTCTCATCATCTCGCTAGAGGCAAAGGTGGGCTGACGAGAAAACCGAAATCTCCGCGGACAATGACAGACCAGCAGGGACGGAGTAGTTCTGGGGAATGTCGGCGCGATAACCTGGCGCACTGGCACTGGCGACGCACTGGTACTCTGCCAGGCCAGTGTTGAAGGGGAAGATGGGAGGCTGGTGACAGGGGAAGCCGAGGAAGGGCATAGATGCGACAGTTTCGGCTGGAGGACACTGACCCAGACCCAGTCCTTTTGCTGAGCAAGCAAGATCTGTATGCCGACGGACGAGATCAGCGTCGCTGATGCCCGAAGAGCGATGGGTGGGCACGGGGGGAGCGCAGAAGTGTATTAATAACGAACGCACTGGGGCACTGTTGCTTGGCGTCTGGGAGTATGGGGTCCTCATCTCCTGTGAGAGGCGGCTAGCTCCGCGACCTTTACTTAGTGTAAGTTGTGGTGAGGACGGTGGGGAGGACAGGAGTTCCTGCAGAAGCGAGGAGGCGCCCAAGTCAGTCACGAGCGGTGCTCCGCGCATATGCAGCGAGACAAATGGTGACAAGGCGAGGCGCGCGAGGCGCGCCAGGCGAGAGAAGGAATGTGGCTCAAGAGTCAGTCACGTTTCTCGGCGGTGCTCCGCGGCATGGCATGGTCCGGTGTGGACATAAAGTCGAGCCCCATGTATGTATACTGCCTGGAGGGGGATGAACTTCGGAGCTAAGGATGATCACGATGAGTGTCCAGTGCTGCCGATGCCGCAGCTGCAACCGGTGCCGGAAGACATGTGCGGAGTGCCGACGAGGGTGCGGTGCCTGGCTTGCAGATGCATGACGGCCGACGTCGGCGAGAAGTCTTCTTTAGATTGATCGGTCGGGCACCCGCCGTTATCCGCCGGTAACGGATGGAACACGAGTCGAAAGATGGGGAGTTCGGACCGAGAAAGCGTATTGCCGGGGACTTTGCTCGGCGAGCTCGGCACTTTGGAATTCCACCGAGACTGCCCTCTCCTTTGATTTCGCTACGTTACCGCAACTTGCCGCTGCTTCGTGCGGTACTTGCATGCTTGGCCAGACCATGGACTTCATGGCGGACACGTGCCAGACTTCCTTGCGGAACGGTTGCCACGCCGGTCCTGATGGAGGGCCGAGGGATGGGTCGGGTAAGCCCATCCTGCAGCAGGTGCGAGGAGGTTCGGAATGATATGAGTGATTAGGTGATCACTCACCAGCAACTAGTGGACGCCTCGGCCCCGGTCCCGGCGACATCCGCTGGTTTCTGATGACCGACTCGTCCCAGCGGACTGAGGGGTCCGCTTGCTATCGTGTTGGGACTGCCGCACAGAAGCTGGTATCTGCTCACATGATGCATGCACTCGGACCCTTGTGTCTGAGCATCAAACACCGATGGACCTATGCACGGTGAGCTGTGGATTTGGTCACCGCTGTGGACTGCTGTGGTAATGCATCTGTGCAGTGTTGTTCAAGTGTGTGCGCGCACTGTGAGGATCGGCTGTGGGCGGTGAGGAGTGTGAGCTAAGCGGATAAGCGGGGGAAGCATGACAAACGCAGGGAGTGATTACAAAGGCCGCTAATCACAGGGCGGACACGGCGGACTCGGCGACTTGGGATGGATTAGAAACTATTTGTAATCAGGAGGGCTAGGCATTGCGAGAGACGCTAGAAGATGTCGCGGGGCTGGGCCAAAAGCTGGGCTGACGTCTGCCGACTGCCAATGACATTATCACTTTCCCACCATCATCACTTGCGTCCCAGCAACTCACCCACCATCGGCCGACACCCGACAACAGTGACACCATCGAGCTAGCCATCTTGCCATCGCTCCTCCTCTGCTCACTATATACGAGCTCGGCATCGCTGTCAGACCGACTTTCCTCGCACCGATCGATTGATTGCATCCAAAAGTCGCGCCGCACCCAATCCTCGGTTATCTACCCAGGTACGTCACTCGCCCATATGTCCAGCACATTTTCCAGCCTCTCACCCTGGACTCCCATTCGACCGTTCCGCTGCCCGCCGCGTTGCCGCTTCCAACGGCGTCATACCCCCGCTTGCCTACCGTGCTACCGTGCTACCGTGCTGCCGTGCTTGCTAGCCTGCTACCGACTGCCCAGCCCTGCATCTACCATCCTCCATTCCAACCACCCAACCCCCTCCTCTTGTCACTCCATCTACTCACACTAATCAGTAGCAGTAGACACACACCATGTCATCGCCCCCCAGAGACTCTGAGCGCCTCCGCCGCAAGCGCGGCTCCATCCCCTCCATGGAGGCCCTCGGCGACGACTCCCTCAAGGACCAGTCCCTCACCATTGTCGTCGTCGGTGCCTCTGGTGACCTCGCCTCCAAGAAGACCTTCCCCGCCCTCTTCGGTCTCTTCCGCCGCGACCTCCTCCCCAAGGACGTCAACATCGTCGGATACGCCCGTACCGACATGGACGACGAAAAGTTCCACAAGAAGGCCATGGCGCACATCGACACTAAGAAGTACCCCAAGGAGGCTGAGAAGTTCACCAAGATTCTTTCCTACATCCACGGCCCCTACGACAAGGACGAGGGCTACCAGAAGCTCGAGGCCCACATTGAGGACATTGAGAACAAGCGCCCCGACAACGAGCCCCGCAACCGTCTCTTCTACCTCGCCGTCCCTCCCACCGTCTTCGCGGATGCCGCCGCTGGCCTGAAGCGCAACTGCTACTCGAGGAAGGGAAGGAACCGCATCATTATCGAGAAGCCCTTCGGAAAGGACCTTGAGAGCTGTCGCGAGCTCCTCTCGTCCCTCAAGGGAGAGTGGTCCGAGGACGAGACGTACCGTATCGACCACTACCTCGGTAAGGAGATGGTCAAGAACCTGCTCGTGCTCCGCTTCGGTAACATCGTCCTCGACGCTACCCTCAACAAGAACAACGTCTCCAACGTTCAAATCACCTTCAAGGAGGCGTTTGGAACTGAGGGCCGTGGTGGCTACTTTGACGAGTTCGGTATCATCCGTGACGTCTGCCAGAACCGTGAGTAACCTCATTCTGCACGGATCTTCAGCAAGTGACTGACCCCGACCAGACCTGCTCCAGACTCTCTCGGTCCTGGCTATGGAGCGTCCCGTGTCCTTCGCCGCTGAGGACATCCGTGACGAGAAGGTCAAGGTTCTCCGCTGCATCCCGCCCATCAAGGCCGAGGACTGCCTGCTCGGCCAGTACGTCGCTGCCGACGGCAAGCCCGGCTACAAGGACGACGACACTGTCCCCGACGACTCGAACACCCCCACCTACGCCGGTCTCGCGCTCTTCATCAACAACCCCCGTTGGGAGGGTGTCCCCTTCATCATGAAGGCGGGCAAGGCGCTGAACGAGTCCAAGGTCGAGATCCGTGTGCAGTTCAAGGACGTGACGAGCGGTATTTTCACGGACATTGCGCGCAACGAGCTCGTCATGCGCATCCAGCCCGACGAGGTCATCTACATGAAGCTCAACTCGAAGCTTCCCGGATTCGAGACCAAGGCGATTCCCGTCGAGCTCAACCTGACGTACAAGGACCGCTTCACGGACGTCGACATTCCCTCGGCGTACGAGGCGCTGATCCACGACGCGATCAAGGGCGACCGCTCCAACTTCGTCCGTGACGACGAGCTCGACGTCGCCTGGAAGATCTTTACCCCGCTCCTGCACTGGATCGACGGCAAGGGCCCCGGCCCCAAGCCCCAGCCCGAGGCGTACCCCTACGGCGCGCGCGGACCTAAGGATTCCGCCGCGTTTTCGGCCAAGTATGGCTACAAGCGCCCCGACGACGACTACACCTGGCCGACCACGAGCGTGCAGGCCAACCTGTAAGCCAGCCTCTGGGCGGACCTCTAGACGCACGAGTAGTGAGAAGCAGTAGTCGTTCTCTTCGGCGGGACACTGCCGGAGGTGTAAACAAAATGGAAACGGATATGTATCTGGTGTAAGCGTAGAGCGTTTTGCGTGATAAGAGTGCTCAGGCGTGATCAGCAGACCAGTAGGGAGGACGACGAATGATGAGGTCAGTAGCATCCACCTTGTCCTCTACCGTACTTTATGATATCAGTTCAAAGCAGTAGTGGCACGCCAGCGGTCAGCTCTGGCAGTGGGCTACCTGTGGGTCCCCGCCCATCAGAGGGCTATGATCGAGGGGCGTAATGTACGTGACAAGGCTGGGTACGGTACAGTCGTACATGACTATAGACGAGGTCGCGTGGATTGCGCAGGTCTACCAGTTGTTCACCCGATGGATCCAGAGGCACAGCACAGCCAGTGTAGGTGAGACAGGTCCACTGCGAACTGTGAAGGCTGGCAATGTGTGCAGGTCAGAGCGGGCCATGCAGAGTGTGGGGGAGGGCTGGGGAGGGCAGTGGAGGACTGGGGAAGGGTAGAGGAGGGCTTGTGCGCAGCGTAGAAGCGCGAGTATGCAAGCGTGGACTTGAGAACGAACAGAAGGTGAACCAAGGTGAACCGGACGAGTGAGGCGGTGAGACCTTTGGATATAGCGATGATGGCGGCGCCGAAAGACGCCTGATAGCGGTGTAGTTCATTGCTCCGTAAATAGGTCTCCTGCCTCGAGAGCTCCAAGGTCGATCGGCGTGCACCGCCCACAGTCCGTCCTCTGCACCGGAGTATGCGTCTATTGTTGTTCCAAGGACATTCGCTCCCCGCCACCGCAGAGTGCCGTTAGAGGTGCCGGAACTGGGACGATGGCATTCGGACGGGCTCGGACGGGAGTCATGTGGAGGATGTGTCCGCATAATCCTTCACGCTCTCCGCACTCTCCGCCGGATCCGCTGGGGACATTGGTGCCAGGTGACTTGGCAGTGTTGGCAGCATGAAACGTTTCATGGCACCTAGGGGGGGTCGCGAAAGCTTATCCTCTCCAGGAGGTATGTCCCACTGATTCCATGTCCCCAACTGCCATTGCCATAACGGCAGCACGGGGTGTCGACGCGTCCGTACCAATCACTCATCCCATGGCACAGGCAAGAGTCAGACGCGCACTCCAGCACTCCGGCACTCCGGCACGCTGGCACATTGGGTATCTATGAGGCGGCTGTCGTGCGTGTCGAGCTACCATGGTAGATGCCAGATGCAGGACGCGCCCCCTGCAATGCAAACTGTTTGCTCCACAGTGGGCCTTGAGAACAAGCGAAGCAAAAGGGTTTCTTGGGAATATTTGCATGCATAGCAAGCTCGAGATCCGGGCGGAAATGGTGGGTCGATTATACGATGCAAGGAGAGGAGCGTTGGAGGCAAAGATTTGGCACCGCCTAGGCCCAGTGCCCGCAGGAGGAAGGGGGACTCCAGCGCCGGGCCCTGATGACCGGTGCTTCATTCCACCTCACCACCTCTTCACCATTCCTTGCATCGACGACCACTCATCCCCTCACAAGTGAAGTGCAACTGGACACTCGACCCCCTCTCTCCCACCAACTCTTCATCCCATACCCCATACCCCCCTACTCATTACCCAAACGGACACTTTACTTGCATCACACCTCATCCCTTCTCTTTTCCCTCGCCCTTCCTCCCCGCCGCCCACTCGACGCACACCGACCATGTCATCCGCGCCGATCCGGCAACCGCGCGGCCCGCCGTCGTCCTCCCTCCCTGCTGGCCCACCTCAGGCCGACGCTGAGGCCCTCCTCCGCCGCAACAAGACGGTCGCGACCTCGAAGCACCAGGAGCGCTTCCAGCCCCCGACCGCCAGCGTCGCCCGCACTGGCTCCCTCAGCGGTCCCCACAGGAGCTCCGGCTTCAACACCGGCGGCGCCTTCACCTCCATGTCGCCTGGCCCCTCGCCTAGTCTGTCGAGCAGCCTCTCGTCCTCATCGGGCATGGGCGTCGGCAGCATCGGTAGTGGTATGGGCTCCGGCATGGGCGGCATGGGGATGGGCGGCATGGGCATGAACGCCGCCGCGACCGGGATGAACATGGGCATGGATGGTCTCGTGCGCCGCGGCAGCGAGCGATATCGCGCTGCCGCTGCGCCGAGCCAGGAAGAGACCCTCGTCGAGGCAGACGAGGGCCAGCCCGACCGCAGCGGAACATGGGCCAAGAGCGGCGGCCTGACCAGGCAGAGCTCTCTCCCGAGCAGACGATGTGAGTGCATTCTCTCTTCACCTTTCACCTTGGCTCTTAACGAGCATTAACGCCGCCACTGGACTTGCATCGCCGACGGGACACTTCCACGCCGACTGGGACACTGCTAAGCGGTGTTCTAGCCGCCAGGGAGCTTTGCGCCGTGCATACACCCAAAGCTGCAGGGCTGAAGCGAAGGTGGCTTGGCACACGCCTGAGTGGCGAAGGCGCCCGCTGGCCTGCACGCCGGGTACACTGGCACACACCGCGGTCGCGCTGGTGGCAAACGTCCCAGTGTCGTCTGCTGGGTGGCAACGCGACGCTTCTGTCGCAGACATGCACAGGTTCTTCGCGTTCTGTCGTTCTCCCGATTGTCGTCAACGCGTGCTGACATTCGATCTTCCTGCCCGACTGGCTCTGTTCGTCACCCTTCTGCTCACCTGCTGCGCTTACCGCCTCGCTCGCATGCTCGCCCTTACGCTACGTGTGAAACATTGGCCGACCCGTCTCCCATCGACTACTGACATCTCTATTGCTGACCTGACCCAACCCGCGCCGATCATTCACGCCCGCAGTATCCATTAACCCTGGCCTATTCTCGCAGGCGGGAGACAAGCAGAACAACCTCCCTCCCCCGCCCCCGCGACCTCCCCGCCGAGTGTACAATGACAGCAAGGGCAGCGGCTCCCAGAATGACCAGCAGCGAGGCTCGCACGCCCCCTCGCATTCCATGTCGTCCCTCAGCGTTGTCGTGCCGCAGAATCAGTATGACGGAAGCAGCATCTCGCCCGTCCTGTCGACGCCTGGTTCCGCCGGACACGGAAACTACACCGTGAGCGCCCAGCCGCAGAGCCAGAGCGGCGGTGTCTCGCGCACCCAGAGTCTCCGCATGCAGGCTACCGCGACGTCACCGATCGACTACAACAGCAACCTGGGCCGCAGCGCCTCCATGCGCACGCCAGGCGAGATGATCTACTCGCGCATGAGCCCGCCTCCGCCACCGCACCCGTTCAGCCTTGCTACGCCTCCGCGCGGACACCAGTCCAACCTTCCTGGCATGTACGGCGACGAGGACAGCGAGGAGCAGCGCCAGTCGGACCTACGCCGGCACCAGAGCATGACGGAGTACGGATCGAGCTCGCGCGTCCAGCAGCGTCTCGAGCGCTCGCAGGCGCTGTTGTCGCTCGAGCAGCGCGAGGACCTCCGCCGTCATATGGGCACGTCGCCTGCCGCCGACTCCAAGTCCGGCACCCGTAGGCACTCGCGCCACCCGAGCGAGATGGGCGGAGACGACACGCCCGGTCTCGGGCGAAGTGTGTGGACGCCGGGAGCGACTGGCGAACAGTGGCCGAGTGCTGGAACAGCGGGCGCGCAGCAGCTGCAGGACGCCCTCGATGCTTTGTCGCTTCGAGACCCCCAGCCGCACGACGAGCCGTCCTGGGTTACGAACTTAGTCGGCATGCCTGGACAGCCCTCGCCTCAGCCGACGGGCGGGCGCCAGCTGTGGGACGACCGATCGTACGCCGCGGCCTATGGTGGTCTCGCCGCGCAGAACATGCAGCCGCCCCTGTCGCTCTACCAGCAGCAGCAGGCGTACGGGCAGCAGCTCAAGCTCGGCGTCCCCGGCGCTGGCGGCATCCCGCAGATGCCGGTCTTGCCGATGCAGTACAACTACCTACCGTACGCGCAGTACCAGCAGCCCCCTGCTCCCCAGCTCAGCGAGCAGGACCTGGACGTGATCGAGCTCGCGCGCAGCAAGGGCCTGAATCCCGCAACCTTTGACTGCCACCCGCCGTACGCCCGCTTCTTCGTGATCAAGAGCTACACGGAGGACGACGTGCAGAAGTCTCTGAAGCACGAGATCTGGTCTTCAACCGTGCTGGGCAATAAGAGGCTCGACGCGGCGTACCGCGAGTCGCACGAGCGCGGGCCGATTTACCTCTTCTTCAGTGTGAACGGATCCCGACACTTCTGCGGTGTGGCCGAGATGATCTCGCCCGTGGACGAAACGGCGACCTCCAACGTCTGGGCCCAGGACAAGTGGAAGGGACTCTTCAACGTGCGCTGGCGCATGGTGCGCGACGTGCCGACGAGTGCGCTGCGCCACCTCCGGCTCACGAACACGCAGGACCAGAAACCGATCACGCAGTCCCGCGACTCGACGGAACTGCCCTACGACGTCGGCTGCGCTGTGCTGCAGATCTTCCTCGACCACCAGCACAAGAGCAAGACCTCGCTGCTGCAGGACTTTGCGTACTATGAGCGTCTGAGCCAGACGCGCGACGGAACGCCCGGAGCCGCCTCGCCCGCCCACACCGCCCCGCACACGCCCCACCAGCACGCTCACGTTGGGATGCACCCGACCCCGCCGCCGTTTGCGCACGGAGGGAGGATCTAAGCCGATCGGCGCAGGCGCGAGGCGGAGGGACAGGGGCCGCGAGTAGTCTCGTTTGAGGACTCGGCAGTCGAAGTCGTGTACGGCGGAGGTTTTGAGGAGCGAGTCTGAGCGAGTCTGAGCGAGTCTGAGCGAGTCTGAACGCGTCTGAGCGAGTCTGAACGCGTCTGAAAGATAGAAGCCAAGTGAAAGACAGATTCCAGGTTTACCCCGTCCCTCCTTTCTCCTTCACGTTTTACAGCCACGCCACTCTTGAGCAGAGCACGAGCAGAGCACGAAAAGCACGCACGCAGCACAACCACATCACAACAACCAACAACACAATAACAAAGCAACCAACAACGATAAAGCGACTAATTCTGTGTAGTACCGTATGCCCCCGTGATTTATGAATAGATGCGCAGTAAGCGAGCGAGCGAGCAGACTTGACCCAGCACACAGCCAAAAAAGCATAATATACATACACGAATCTAAGCCATCGCCTTATTGACGTTGGAGTATCCGACACCGACGCAGCTAGCCACAACAGGCCCGGTACCGCTCCTCTCCCCCTCACTTCCAATCTCCTCACCATCCTCGCCCCTGAACGGCGTAATCTTAAACTTGACGCCAAAGAACAACAGACAGTCCCTCAGGAACTGCACCGCATGAGCTGAGAGGTCGCCGAGGAGGACACGGCCTACGTCCTCCTTGCCTAGGACCATGAGCAGGAGGACCAGAGACTGCTGGCTCCGGTCCACACACCCGCCCTGGCTCACGCTCTCGAGCAGGAGCCTAGCGGCGTGAAGTCCAATATCCTCCGGTGTCTGGGTAACGCCGTCGTTCTTCCCCGGCACGCAGCTGACCGCCTCAGCCGAGTGGAGCGCGTCCGTCGTAGACTGAGCCACGAGGGCGAGGCCGTAGCCGGGCGACTTGCCCGCCTCTTCGCCACGGTACACGTCCGTGTAAATATGAATATCCGGGATGTAGCGGTTGAGCAGGGAACGGGCAGACTCGACCATGCGGTTCGCGAATTGCGGCGAGACACGGGTCGACTGCGCGATTCCTCTGATCTTGCGCACTTTGCCCGGATCGGCGAACTGGACCGTTTTGAGGGCTCGCACGGGGGTGATCTTCAGCACGACCTGACCGCCGCCTTGCGGCGCGGCTCCGCGGCGCTTGATGTTCAGCTCTGTCTCTGAGACGCCGAAGAGGGACAGGGTCGGGAGTGTGACGGTTCGGAGGAGGTCGACGGAGAGGTCTTGAGACGAGGAGGTGATGCCGTTCAACGTGACTGTGAGAGGCGACTTGCCGAAGGGACCCAGTGGGATGAGGACCTCGAGGTAGTACCCCAATGAACGGCCGAGGTGGCAGTTGTGTGTGAACGTGCCGCCGGGGAGGAGACCGGGGTGGAACACGAAGGAGGTACCTGTCGTTAGCTACCGCAGAATACAATTTGGCTGGTCGAGGCTCGGCGATGAAGAATAGAGATTTACGCAGGACTGCAGCCGACAGCAGCTCGTCGGATACGTCGGCCAGCGCCCCCGTCCCTCTCTCCTAGCTAGACAGCTAGACAGGCGCAGACGCCAGCTCATCCAGCTCATCCTGCCAAAGCTGCAAGAATAGCCGCCCCGCCTCCAGCTCGGCAGCCCCTACTCACCCGTAACGTTGATCTCGATCGTGCTTCCATTTGTGACCTTCTCGAGCAGGCGAAGGAGGTTGATCTCGTACTCGCGCAGACCGACGTGCACGTCGTCGGATCGGATGCCGTCGACGCGGATACTCCTTCCACTCAGGATGGACAGAAGCAGGCGCTGGCGGAGGTTCGCGTGGCCCGTGAAGCGGAGCAGGTCGCCCTTTGCCCTCGGCGCGGGTTTTGACGGGGCCATGGTTGCTGGGTTGGGATGTCAACAAAGTTGACCTTCCCTCGTAGATCTCAGCTTGGTAGCAGGATAGGGGAGTGGAGGAAGGACTGAAATTCGATGTCACGTGATAGTAGGAGGGACGGTGGCGAATGTGGGGGCTTGCGGGGAGGGTCGGGTCAGGTCGAGCGAGCATGAGTCAAGGTTCCCACGGTGGAGATCTGCGGAGCGGGTCATACGCAGGCCTGCAAGTCTGGCCCCAAGGTCCGCTTCGTCCAGGAACGTTGAGATAGCCCTGAGCCGAGGATGAGTGTGCACGGCAGAGAATAGCCTGCGGGGGCCGCTTCTGGAAGACGTCGCGGTCAACTCGCACCGGCGCACCAACGCTGCTCCTGCGAGTGCCCAGGCTGACGTCAGAGGAGTCACCTTGTCGTAAGGACTACCATGCATCACTCAGCATCATGACAACTTCACCTTTCTATCCCCGCCGGCCTACACACCACATCTCTCTCTCGCTACCGGCGCCGGCCTACCTACCCCGGACCCACGATGTCCCCTGCTCTATCGGACATTACAATGATGTATCTCTTTTCCACCGTTTCCACTCCCATCCACATCCTTCATACTCACTCCATCACTCCCGACCATCATCCGGAACGGCATCGACCGACAGAGACAACGAGACAGCGACATCCCATTCACCCATTCACCCATTCACTCACTTCACATTACCCATCCACCACGCCCCGCCCCCCTAGATCCCTAAGAATCGAATCAACACAGAGGCGTCAGACGCCCAAGACGCCACGGATCCCGACTCAAAACACCATCTCAGACATCACTCCAAACACCAGACACAGACGCGACCAACCATGTCCCCCGCGCTCTTCGACAAGATCGAGAGCAAGGTCAAGAAGGTCCTTCCGCACTCTGACTCACCATCACCCAAACCCGTTGATCAGCAGCCAGCAACGGTTACACGGGAAGCCTCGACCTCTTCCTCACTGTTCAAGTGCCGAAACTCGACCTCCAAGTCCTCCACCCCAGCCTCATCAGTCACCAACGTACCCTCAACACTGGGCGGCAAGGGCACACCTGCGTCCTCGGTCTCCAACATCCCATCAACAAACACACCCAGCCAGCCCGGCACACCCCTTCCGAGAGCTGGACCCCCCGACCCGCGACCAGTCAACGTTCCCGCCCCTACGTTGACGCAGGACTTTGACGCTCCGGAACAGGCGCACCACGAATCAACCCTCGATACCCTCCGAGGCAAAGCGAAGGAGTGCAAGGAGAAACTGACGCCCAACTTCATGACGCACGAGTGTTCCTCGGGCTCCTCGAGCGGGGGCGTGCCGTGCTCCCAGCTCTTCAGCATGTTCAAGGCCCTCGCGTCCGAGGACAGCCGTGACGGCGACACATCTGACAGCGACGCTGATGAGCCGCCGCGCCGTCGCATGCCTGAGAAGAGACGCAGTCTCATGAGCCAAGTCTCGACTGTGTCGAGTGGCCAGACGACAGACGTGACGGACGGCGACGAAAGTCCCCCGGGTTACAACTATGACGGGTTCGGCAACCTCCACCGTTCTGAGAGCGAGCCCCAGTTCCTACCCACCGAGGAGGAACACGAGCACGACCCGCACGCCGCGATGAGGCGGCACGCGAGCATTTCTACGACCGAGCCGGCATTGCATATCGCCCGCTTTGACGAGAGCGACCCCGAGGTCCAGCGGTGGTTGCGCGAGACGCTCGGTCCGGTCCAGCTTTCGCAGCTGAATTTTCACGACGGTCCGCGGAAAGCTCCACAGACCTCGCGGGCCCCGCAGCCTCGGAGGCCGAAGGCACTGCGGCGACCGACCGATGTGCCTGAGGGCAACGAGGAGGAGGATGACAGCGAGGACGCCATGGTGGTCGCGCTCAACGACGCCAACCCTGCTGAGGGGGCTAGAATTCCGCCGGAGCAGTATGCGGACCTCGCCCTTGCCCAGATGGCGGAGAAGAATGCAGAGGAAGGGGAGCAGGAGCGCGAGGACCGCGAAAAATTCCGTGCCGATCACGGGCACGCCAAAACCGTGCCTCCTGCCGGTGAGGCGAGTCCGGAGGAGAAGGCGCGCTTCAACCGCTCCGAAGTGCCCGAGGCGGAGAAGCTGCGAGTCATGCGGGAGGAGTTTGGAGATATTGCCTCTGTCATGGTCGATGCGCAGGGGAGGACCGAGCCGGAGCGTATCCTCGCCGAGTCTCAGGGTAGTCTCTTCCGCGGCGTCATGATGGTTGGCAATCTACACCTGACGACGCATCGACTCATGTTCCACGCTCTCTTGCCGCCTGACAACATGATCACGCAGGGACCGGACTTTGAAAGTGTCGACGACAATGAGGCTGCGGCGCTCAAGGCCCGCCCGGACATCATTCAGGCTGGAAGCGTGACGCTGCACCAGAGTGGCATGTTCACCTCCAAGAAGCGTGTTTGGATGGAACTCACGCCCGAGATGCTTACGTGCTACCCATCTGCCGATGACGCGGGCAAGACCCGCCCTCTCTTCTCCATCCTGAGTGAATAAACTAATGCAACTGTCGCTAACAGCCAGTGTCGTCCATCTACCGCCTGAAGCCTCTGGATCCCAAGGAGCCCGTCGAGTTCCACATCACCTACGATGGCGCCGATGGCATTAAGACACTCCACTTCACGGTGGATAACACGCAGTCCTCGATGCGCTGGCGGCGTAACTACGAGGCTGTTCTGTTCCGTTGTGCGTCGCAGCGTTTCCGCCAGTCCCACCGCCGCGACGCCATCAAATCCGGCATCATCACGCAGGAAGAAGCGGATGCCCACGAAGATGATGGTACAAAGTGGACGCTCCTCCGCTGCTGCGTTCCCCTCGACAAGACCGAACTCAGGCACATCGGCGACTACCACCAGTTCGCGACCCTGGTCAACATGGACGTGCAGCTGCAGGCCGACACGCAGGTCTCGTGGCGGCCCGAGGAGATTGCGACGGGCAACTATGCAGCCTACGGCGACTTTGACGTGGAGGGCGACGAGGATGGACTTCCCGACCACGCGCCCCCGACCGATCCGGGGGCCATGCCGGATGACCATGAGGTCCATCCTGATCACTCGGGACCGATTAACTCGCAGTCGCGGTCGCACTCCCGCACGACCAGTCCTTCGAGCCTCGCGAGCCAGTCGACGCAGGGCGGCTCCGACGTCCCCCTCCACCACGACGCGGTGCGGAGCTCGACCGTGCCCGACATGCGTACGGCGGTTCCGGGAATCAAGCCCGGCCCGCCTCCCGTCCGGCACCGGTCGCGCACGCTCATGTCGCGCATCACTGGACGTCCTGATACAGTGCACAAGGACGACGTCCACGGTCAGCACGACTATATCGACCTGGACCCGCCTCCCTCGTTGCAGAAGGGCTGTCCCGGCGGTGCCGAGCCGTGCGCCTCCATTCGCGCCGAGAGCCGTTGGACTGTCAAGGACAACAAGTACCAGTTCCTGATCGCGATCCTGAACGACCAGCAGTGGTTCGTTGACGCTCTGCGTGCGGCCCTTCCCCGCGCCCACGAGCGTCAGTATGTCCGCGGCGCTATACAGGAGCAAATGTCGCTCGATGTGGGAGGGTACGACTGCATGTCGCACCCTGATACGGGACACGATGACGAGAATGAGGACGACCTCTCGTCCTCCTCGGACTCGTCAGACAGCGACGACGACCCCGACCCCCAGGCGCGGGCCGAGAAGAAGCGCGAGCGCAAGCTCGACAAGAAGACCGAGCCCGCCTCGAACCACAAGGCGCGCAAGGCACGTGCCGCTGCCAAGACGTTCGGCCTCCGCGAGCGCGACGGCATCTGGCTGAAGCGGACTTATGTCCAGAACGGTGTCGTTCCGGCGCGAGGACACATCATCATTTCGCCCAAGTACACTTGTTTCTGGCGCAGGGCGCGGTTCGGCGCGGACATCAAGTACCGCTACCCCACTGCCGACGTCAAGGAGGCGGCCGCGATGCAGTTCCCTTTGAGTCCTCGCCGGAACGGCATGGCGCTCAAGATCAACGGCCAGCCTGATCTCAAGTTTGAGTTCTGGAGCGAGGCGTCGCGCGACGCAGTCGTTAAGCGCGTGAACCGTGTCGTTGCCCAGCTTGCGGAGCAGGGCGAGGGGCAGGCGGCCCCCGCTGCCAAGGACGCAGGCAAGCCCGAGGGCTCCCAGCTCAGCCTCCCGACCACCACTTCCAGCAGCGACTCGCGTAACCTCTGGGACGTGGCGAAGGACATCAAGCTGACCGAGGACGATTTCCTGGTCTCGCCCGAGTATGCCGTGCACGGCGACATGCGGATCATCTCTGAGGCGGCGCGATTCCTTGCGCCACCGCCCGATCTCCTCGTATACCCCAAGGCGCTGAACGAGGAGGCGCTCGCATACATGCCCTTCGTGGCCAACCGGCCCTGGTCCAGCGGCGGCGCGAACGTCCGCCTCACGCCCCGCAGGTTCACGATGCTCACGATCGGCTCTCGCGGAGACGTGCAGCCGTACATTGCCCTGGGGCTGCGACTGATGCAGGACGGGCACAAGTGCACCATCGTAACGCATGCCGAGTTCAAGGACTGGATTGAGGGCTACGGTATCGAGCACCGGCAGGCTGGCGGAGACCCTACCGCTCTGATGAAGATCTCCCAGGACCACAAGATGCTCTCACCCGGCTTCTTCAAGGAGGCCCTTGGCACGTTTAGGCAGTGGCTCGACGACCTCCTCAACGACTCGTGGGAGGCGTGCCAGGACGCAGACGTCCTCATCGAATCGCCGAGTGCCATGGCCGGTATCCACATCTCCGAGGCGTTGGGTATTCCCTACTTCCGCGCATTCACTATGCCCTGGACCCGAACCAGTCTTTACCCGCAGGCATTCATGGTGCCCGCGTTCGAGATGGGCCCTCAGTTCAACTACTCGACGTACGTGCTCTTCGACAACATCATGTGGAAGGCTTCTGCACGGCAAATCAACCGCTGGCGCAAGAAGAAGCTCGGTCTGGGAGCCACGGACCAAAGCTCGCTGTCTGTCTCAAAGGTCCCCTTCCTGTACAACTTCTCCCCGGCCGTTGTCCCCAAGCCGCTCGACTGGTACGACGACATCACGATCACGGGGTACTGGAACCTGGAGAACAGCGACATGGACTGGTCGCCGCCCGACTCCCTGCTCCAATTCATGCAGAAGGCGCGGGACGACAAGAAGCCGCTCGTGTACATCGGTTTTGGGTCCATCGTCGTGCCTGACCCCGCCGCCGTGTCCCGCGGCATCATCAAGGGCGTCGAGAAGGCGGGCGTGCGCGCCATCATTGCCAAGGGCTGGAGTTCCCGCTCCGAAACGGGCGAGAAGGAGGAGGACGACGTCGTCTTCCCCGCCAGCTGCTACAGCGTCGACAAGATCCCGCACGGCTGGCTGTTCCCCAAGATCGACGCGGCGATGCACCACGGCGGCGCGGGCACGACGGGCGCGTCGCTGCGCAACGGCCTGCCGACGATTATCAAGCCGTGGTTCGGCGACCAGCACTTCTGGGCCCTGCGCGTGACCAAGATGGGCTGCGGAGTCAAACTCGCGAGTCTGAAGAGTGACGAGATCGCCGATGCACTGAAAAAGGTGACGGGGGATCGGGTCATGGTTGAAAAGAGCAGGAATGTGGGGATCAGGATCAGGCAAGAGAACGGCGTAAACACGGCCGTGCAGGCCATTCATGCCAACATCATTCGCGCGGCCAAGGATCGCCAGAAGCTTAAGAAGGAGGACGACGTGGTCAAGGAGCACAAGCGGGCGAGTCTCAACCTCAACCTGTTTTAGTTGTAGAGTCGTAGGAAGGGAAATTTAGAAGTTTGAGGGGCAGTTAGAATTAGAGGACAGAGGCAGAGATCTCATGTATCACAGTTGTAGCGGATAGAGGAATGCACAGAGAATTCATTCTGGCTGAGGCTTGTGCCAAGACGCGGCTACCCGACGCCACGGCCCCACGCGACGCGTCTCGTTCAGCTCGCTCACGCACCGACCCCTCGGCCCAACTCCAGGCTCTTCCCTTCGAGGGAGACGGCACGTGCACTTAGTCCAGGAATCAGAGCACCCACACCCGTCAGATGCTCCCAACATTGCCAGTTGATCGCCCCCTCTCCATTGTTCAACGAACGGGGGTGATCCAAAGATATGAGTGCGACCATGTGTTCACGCCGCGTTCGAGAGACATGGCAGGAACCGGGGTTGATCAGGTGAAACGATAGAACGCCTCTGAGGCAGCCAAGACATGCCGGCCAGCCAGTTCCAGTAACACCATCAGGCAGGTGCAGACCAGCGCGCTCGCCCCCAGATCTCTCCCTCTCCTTCGCTAGTCTTAGTTGTTCCGAGGTCATGTGCTGCGCTCAGGCCGGGGGTCTTGGCACCCTGCACTTTCTTCCTCTGGTGTCCAGGCTTTTCCTCTGCCTCTCAGTATCTGCGCTAAGACGCATGCATAAAAAGTCTGCGATTCTTGCAACCCCCGCGCGCAATTCTCATTTCTCACCAGCATCCTTACAATGATCACCCTCCTGCCTTTCCTCACTCTGGCGGCAGCCACCTCAGTCCCGCTCTATGCTCCCCAGAATCTGCAGCGCCGTTCCGTCGGCGGCGGCCCACTCGATAGCAAGGACAGCGACTTCACCCCCGTCGTCGCGATTCAGATCGGCACGCCCCCGCAGACTCTCCAGGCTACGCTGAACGTGAACTCTGGCCTGACGGTTGTCGGTGGATCGCCCTTCGCCGGCGGGAGCTTCTATGCCCCCGCCTCGAGTAGTTTGAAGGATGGATCCAAGGTCGACAGCTACGACCTCCCCGACGGGCGGAAGACGAGTGGGACGCGGGCGACGGACCGGATCGTGGTTGGTGCTGCCGGTTTGACGACCGAGTTTTGTGAGCCCGACGAAGGAGTCTGACAAAGGAAGGGCGGTTGGGGCTGACCGCAGTACTCACCAGCCCCTCTGGGCAGTCCGGCCCCGAGGCGCCGGGAATCAACAACGCCCTCCTCGGCCTCGGATACAGCGATGCTCCCACCCCCGCTTTGAGCTCGGAGTGGGATCAGAAGCTGTGGGGACTGTACCTTTCCCCCCGCCGGGTGGGATACCGAGACAAGGCGGGCGAGACGAAGAGGGTCGGCTCCCTCAGCCTCGGGAAGATCGACACAGTGTACGCCGCCGGCGAGCCGGTGTGGGTCAACCTGACCGAGACGTCGACGGGCGAGTGGCCCGTCCACATCAAGAGCTTCGCGGCCGGTTCTGCCGCGGCGAAGACAGAGTTCTTCGAGGGTCGGCAGATCGACGTCGCTCCCGTGGCGAACATCGGACTTCCTCCCGCCGCACTGGACGGGTTCATGAAGTCCATCAGTGGATCGCAGAAATGGACCCAGGGCGAGGATGTAGTCTGGACACTGCCGTGCGACACGAGCAGCAAGCTCGACATCGGGCTTGAGAACATCACTGTCTCTCTCGCGCCCGAAGACTGGATTGCAAAGGAGGGCACGACTTGTCGGGCACTGTTGACGGCCGCCACCGGTCGGCCGTGGCTCGGCACACCGTTTCTCAGCGCCGTGTACAGTGTCTGGGACCTTGAATCAAAGCGTATCGGGTTTGCACCCGTCAAGCCTGGTGCTAGGATCGAGAACAAGGACTTCAATGACGGAACGACGCCGGATAGGCAGAGCGCCGAGCCCGTCACGACTGGCAAGACGTATGAGGCTGCCAAGGCTGGTGATGGCAGCGGGGCTGCCGCCGTCAGGCCCGCCATGCTTGCTGTGGCGCTGAGTGCGCTTGCTGCCGTGCTTGTCTGAGCGTTGTAGATGCACAAATTCGAAAAAGTTAATTGAGCATAGAACCACTTTCATTACTTTACTTTAGGTATATAAACGTTAATGGGCGCACTTGGGCGCTCTGTCGTAGCTTGATCATGAACCGCTTACATGTCCTGTGGCACAGGTCCGATGTTGAGGACCGAGGTGAAGCCTGACCATGAGCCTCACACCCACATTGACTCACAGCAGAGCAACTCCCTCTCCTCCTCCATTCATCCTAATCACCCACTCACAATGGAGCTTTCACCAGACCTCGCCGCACCCGCCATCCTCCGGTCCCTGCTCGAAACCCGCCTCCGCGACCGCGAAGGAGCCAACGAGCAGCGTTACGCCGACAATGTCCTAGACACGACGGAGGAGTATCTGAAGCAGTGCGCGCACTTTCAAAAGCTCGGCAGTGACAACCCTGTTGCCATTGCGGCTCTCGCAAAGCTGAAACTCGCGCACGTCGAGACGCTCGCCTTGCTCGCGGAAGCACATGCGGCAAGGGCGAAGACGATCGCAAAACTGCGCGAGACGCTGCTGAATCACAGCTGTCCGCACAACTGAACCGTCCTTCGAGAGCACTCCTTCTTACATCTTGCTTGAGTCATACTAACAAACATTCAACAGCTTTGACAGCTTTCGTAGGCCATCATCCAGCAGTTAACATGCATGTTGTGCCATGTAACGAGCAGAACAGAGCTGCCGCAAGATCGTTACGTAATCAGACTCCAGCCGCGCCGACCGCGGCACCGCTGCACACAACAACAACAACCAGTTCCCGTTCGTATAACGGCTAGTATGCTCGCTTGTCATGGTGATCGCGGGAGATCGGAGTTCGATTCTCCGACGGGAAGCTTTTTGGACCCCTTGGAATGCATGGAGGGATTGAGGGGAGGTGGTTGGAAAGGCTCTAGGGTCGGGGTCGATGGACCTGAGGGTGGCGCACAGGTGCGGAGGTGCGGGTAACAGCGGCCGGGTGGATGGCGTGGTTGCGCTCCGCCTTCATAAAGCTAGCAGACGGTTGTGGCATGGCGCTCGTGTGCTGTGTTTCTCTGGCGCACCATCTTTGCGCCGCGTGTGACAATGACGCATCGTTGCGGACTATGTAGCGGGGTTCCATGTCCTTCTACGACGGCGCTGATGGTCCCCGGCCCACCCACGCGATGTCGCATCGCCTGCACCGAGGTTGCGCCGGACACACAAAGTGTGTCTGCACATAGCACCCTGCGCGCCATGTCGCTCGGTTGCTGCACTTGGAAGGAGCTACATTGGCCCACCAGACGTGTATCTGGCTGGGGGTCCGGCACACTGTGTGCTCCACACAACTCGTCCAGACACATACATACGCTCATGAGGATGGCTGCACACTTCGCGCTTGCCTACACTCCGACAAAGGACGCACACAGTCCTCTTCTCGTGGACAAGGTATAAGGAGCTGCCCAGCGAACATTTTCCTTCTTCCCGTCAACAACATTACGACAACAGCCACCCCTTAGCGGACCCAATATGGTTTCGGTCAACGCCGCTCTCAGTCACGCCATCAACGACGAGCTGGACCGCCAGCGCAACAAGATCGCGTGCGAGTACGCCCAGCGCGCCGTCGACGAGATCAAGCGCTTCAACAAGGAGTGCACGGCGCACCGCGACGAATTCAAGCACTACCAGGCCCGCCGTGGCTTTGCCTGCGCCACCGAGAGGCACGAGTACAGCGACAAGCTCAACCCCATGCGCCAGGAGCACGCTGAGACCCTCGACAAGCTCAAGCGCGCGTACCAGACTGAACTGTGCTATCGCGGACTCGCTGTTCCCCCCGACCTTGACCTGGAGGTCTAGATGAATGACCATCACACACCGCGGAGCTTGGTCACAAACTTCCGTTCCATCAGACCGCTGGACGGTCGCAGTCCTGAAGCGACGCAGTGCGTAGCCCGCCTTTACCGAACCATAGCAATACCCTTGTCCCTATAACTTTAGTCCCCACGCTGCGCATGCACCTGTAGCTCCTTATCACTCGTCGACGATGATCCAGCCTGAGCTTACTGAGCTGAATATTCACTGGGCACACCGGCGACAAACCCACCCAGCTCGGGGACCTCCACACCCTCCCATTCGCTCGCTCCGCTGCCCCTCTCGTTCATCTGTTCCTGCTCTCCAAGAAGACCAAAAAGAGCCTCGTATGGGGCTCGAACCCATGACTGTGTGATCAATCGGCTCTAAGCGTAAGAGTCACACTATCTACCGACTGATATAACGAGGCGAACACGAAGGTCGCTTGTTGCGCAGGGCGCGCGCAGGGCCGTGCCTGCAACGCTCTGACCAGCCTGCATTTCGGTCAATGCCTTCCTGGGCACGTGTTGGTGCACTACAGCTCAATACTGGAGGCACTGCTAACGTCTGGCCTCTTCTGGAGCTCTCAAATCTGGTTCTGGACCCAATCCCGGTCGTCAAGCGAAGCTTACGGTGAAACCGCGGCAAATTTTGCGCTACGATCCCGAGGCGCCGCCTGTGCCCGCGAAGACGAAGCCGCCCGGGTCGTAGGCAGCGCCTGCAGGGGCCCCGGCAGAAGTTAGCTCAACGTTTGTGGCGGTGATCCCCACCTTCAAGCATGGTGGACGACATGCATGCAATAGTTGGTTGTCCAGACTTGACAACCAGATCGATGATTCAGACTCCCAAGAGCAACGAGGTGTTCCCGTTTGAGCCGTGATTGCATAGGGGGGCATCACTGTCGTGTGTGGTTTCGGGTGTGACGAGGCACCACACACGCATCAAACCGCCCGATGCGCGCTCTCCAGCAGTATATTTCACTCTGTCCTTCCTCCTCATCGTATCATCAATCATCCTCTCGCTGACCGCTCCTCAACAACAACCATCTACAACCAAGGTCATGTCTTCCAACGCCAACGACGCACCCCCTGCACCTCCTTATACTTCGACCCCCGACCCTGTGCTGAACAACAAGCTCTACGTGTTGGAATTGAACGTTATTAGAGGGGCAACAGAACATGAGAAACCATTACCTGAAACGGATCTGTCAGTTGGATTCCTCCCGGCCAGAGTATCACTCCGTGGTGCAGATCATTCTCTTTTTGCTGTGTTACAAGATGACGCAGCTTCAGCAACTCTACGACTACTGTACACCGTCCAGACATACCACGAAGAGGCTGGATTGCCCTTTTTAGGCGCCTGATTTGGTTACTGCGCCCACAACAGCAACAACAACAACGAAACTTCCACCCTGTGATGTTCACTCGTCGTACTCAGTCTAGGTATCATAGGGCCCCGTCTTATCCAGAGTCTGGTGGTTGCCTTCGTAACGTCGCTGCTGCCAAGGAGCGGGTGGACTACAGGAGAAGTCGCATCGTTGATGCCGGGTCTGCGTGCAACGATAGATACCGGCACAATCCTCCTCCTCAATAGAGCCATTTACATAACATGGGGCGGGGCGGAAGGCGAAAGCACATGCATTGTCGGGCCACAGAGCGTGGCTTTCGAAGCAGGTGTCACTTTCCGAGCCATAGCGACGTGCAACACTGCCTTCAATCACCCTTCACCCAGCAACCCCAGATCCATGGCTCATTTCCCTCGTGCCCCCAGCTCGCACAGCTTCTACGGCGAGCCGTAAAGAAGTAAAGGCAGTCATTACAGCGTTCAAAGACACGACCCAGAAGTACATCGAGAACCGCGCTAAGCTTGTCCAAACTCAGGTGACAGCCAATGGTACCGCTTCGGCCATGAACTCCGCCTCGCACACTGCGCAATGCAGGACTGCGTACACCGGGGACGCCAACAAGTTGGTCGAGGAGTTTCAAAGCCAGGTCGATCGGGCTGGCTACCTCCAGCTGCACCCCAGCAACACCAAACATAGTGTAGAGCACGAGTGAGCTCGTTTGGATTGGCTACGCTAACTCCGGAAGACGTCTCATAATTGAACAACGGGCTGTCACCGGTCCCTCTATTGCGCGGCCTATCAGCTGTGTAGAGTAGAATTTGCAGCGTTGGCTATGCAGAATATGGGTCCAACATGTACACGGAGCGCGTGCCGTATGTTGTATTCCTGTACAGCACGCATCTCTCATCGACAGCACAGGGAAGACTCATCGTCTTTCAGCGGCCATACCAGCTTTCGAAACTTGGCCGTTCCAGGGGCGGGTGAGCACTATGAACGGGTGTGTTCAGCCGTGAGAAAGGCAGATTGTCTTTGTGAGTAACTAACGAACGAATAGAGTGTGATGATTGGTGCGATACGCGTGCGACAGGACAGAGGTCCCGACAGAGGGGCCGCGCCGTGCTGCTTTCTACCTTGGCATGTGTGCATGTACTGCCCGTAGGTCGCCTGATGCTAACTGAAGCGCGAAGGGGGCGAGCAGTGTGCGACCGGGCAGCGGATGTTCATGAGGTCGAGGATCGAGGGGCATTGTGACGTGTCAGGTCTCGGTGCTTTCCTCCTTTCACCCGACCTCGGCCTTTCTTTCTGCTCGGAGACGCCATCACATCTACTGGGTCACTCAACAACGCACGATCACAATGGTGCAGGATTCCTTCGCCGACCCTCCGACTGGAACAACTACTCTCGACAGCGAATGGGAGGACGCCTTCTCCACCATTACCACCGCCTTACAGAGCGGTCTTGACCTTCACCCAGGAGACGTTCAGCGACGCGACCTGGTAATCATCTTGCTTCGGGCGACTAAAGCGTACAATGCCGCGAACGTCTGGAAGGGGGTGAATGTGGTCGAGCCCAGGTGGACGGACGGCGCATTGGAACGGATGGCAGTGCTCCCGTCAACGGCGGTTCAGCGCATCAAGGAACCCTATGTCGGAGCGCTCGACTGTTTCGGTGTTTGCAAGAGCCTCGAGCAATATGAGATCAAGCACCTGCATCGCTTAGTCAAGGTGATCGAAGGCAATCTGCCCTCAACTCGTGATCATCAGCCTCATAGTCACGAAACGCAGAACCGCTCCGACTCAACTTCAAGTACTCGCCACGGCTACGCTGGGAATCGAACCCACCACACGGCACCTTCGAGAGGCTCCGTCATCTTTGGCGAGATGTATCGCTGTCTGCTCGAGACTGGCATCGCGGAGCCCTGCGACGACGTCCCGCCTCGCGGCTCATGCACACCCTCTAGCCTCGCTCTGCCTTCAACCCTCGAGGAGGCTATCCTACTGCCCGACCTCGGCCCTTTCGGCTCCAGCCTGCGTACCTACGTCCAGTATTTCTTAGCGGCTACCGAGATCTACGTTTACCACACCGACCTGTTTACAGCTGGATACCGTGCGGCAGCTCAAAACCGCCGGATGCTGGGCATCCCAATCATGGAGAACTTTGAGTCTGACGAGCAGCTCTCATTGTTGTACCAGTCCCTCCTCAGGGTCGTGTTGAGGGCGACGCTGAACTACCGCAAGCGCCTCGAGAAGTTTCGACCCCACCTTTCCTCGTCTCCGTCCTGACACGAGGACAAGTAATCTCCTCTGCTTCCCGCCTTTGGGGAAGGAGTCTACATTCATCGTCGTGTGATAGCAAGACCACATACTCATGATAATGCATGTTCGTTACAGGTGCATACAGGACACAAGCTTCTCCACCCGATCGATACATGTGTACTGAGCCACCGAAGTCTGGGGGCGACGGTGGCGAATTTCAGTTTTTCTCCATCTTTCCCAAGCTTTGCTTTGGTGAAGCAAGGTAGCTCACGCGATCTGCGACGAGTGTTGAAACCAAGTAGGCCGTTCTCTATGCATCTGCGAGGAGCAAAACCTGTTCATACGCAGCGGAATGCTAGTGCCAGCACTGAAAGTCGGCATTTTGTCGACCGGCCACCTTCTGTCTCATCAGGCCCCTCCGCGCTGGCAGACGCGCATCGCTCCATCTCTTCCGAGGCAAAAGAGATACATCCAGGGGGAATCGAACCCCCACCGCATCGAATTCACACGTGGCAACGATGCATGATACCATTTCACCATAGATGTGAGGACGATCTTAACCACTTCACCAACGTTTTTCGACGTTGACTACTTTCCATGTTGGAGGCACTGCGCCGCGGCAATTATAAGCTTTTGTAGCGGAAAGCGTCGTTGGGCCTGTCAAGCGCGTCCGAAGTTGGTCTGCGTCCGAGGACTCTCCTTGGAAACAGAGCAGCGTCAAGAAACATCTACGTTGTTTCAGTACCAGAACCTCATCGCAACGCCCGGACGGCTGACCGATGAACCTGGCGTAATCGATCTGGGGGCGTGGCACTTGGGCGCAGGGGGAAGTGACGTAGAGGCAGCGACCTTGACGTAGATTCTGAAGAGTGTCGCCTCACTCGTTGTTCGGTGGCATCCGTAGTAATCCCCACCAGATCGTCTGCCCCATCTAAACGAGCCCTGGATGATCACGAGCGGCTTGGCGTGAAGCGCCCATCGGCCAAACGAAAGATATAAGAGTGGTTGAGATACTAGGCGCAGCCTCTACTTCTCAAGGATTCATCGATATGAGTCAGTACTCCAAGTATATCAGCCAGCCCATCGTTGACGCCTCCCCCACGACCTCGCAGCCGAGCGCCCACAGCACCCAGGCTGCCAGCTTCGGTGGCCAACCCAACATGCCCGCCCAGCAGCACATCATTCAATCCCACAGCAGCCCCGCCAGCCGCCAGGGCTCGACTGCCCAGGCGTTCTGGGACCCCTACGACCCGTATGCTGGTCTCCTCCCCCCTGAGCTGGAGGGTGCTGTTCGCCACGAGGTCCGCGTCCAACTCACTAAGCTCGAGGAGGAGTACGCCCAACGCATCATTGAGGTCAAGAAGGAGCACTACCTCGTCCACTCAAAGATGCACAAGGGCGACGCCGAATGGGAGCGCACCCACGAGAACCACACCAACGAGATGAAGAAAATTGTCTACGAGTACAAGGAGAAGGTCAAGATGCTTCACTCCACCGAGCAGGATGTCTGCGATTAGTACTGGATCTGGATTTGACTGACGGGAGCCTAAGCGTCTGATGTCTATTGTTGAGAGAAGTGGGAGATCATTTGTTCGTATCCGCGTGTCTGATGGATGTGTCTCGACGGTATTGAGCGTGTTCTCACCCCTTCTGTCGCATGCCCTTCGAGCAGATCCTGGTCCAGATTAAAGCGCCCTTCACGCAAGGAAAAGCTTCTGATGCGCCCGATTGCATCTACACGGTCACTTGACCCCGACAATCATCACCTTCCTGCCGTCATTCATCAACTCTCTTCCGTCTTCCACCGCTCACACTCGTTATGCATCCCACCGGCAACTACGACCCAATTCCCGCCATGCTTCGCGAGGGAGCGACAACGGCGATCGCCATGCAGCAGAACCATCTGAAGCAAAGCTTCTCGCAACAGCTCATGGAGGCGAGGATTGAATGTCACCGCATGCGTCTTCGTTACGACTCTGAATGCAAGGGTAAGGCCGAGCTGAGGGCGGTGAAAGACACACACGACAAGGTGATGGTGGACGTCTTCAACGAGTTCAACTTCGAGATGGACATTCTGGAAGCGGCCAGTCTTGATCTGTGCCAGGGCTAAGGGAGTGCGAGAGAGCATCGGCATTTTGAGCTTACTGGCTCAGAGCCGACCTTCTCGTGACAGCAGCGATAGACTCACATGCATCCTCTCTGAATTATTCTTTACGATGACACTTTGCTCATTACGCGGCACACATCTTTATTGGTCAAAAGATCGCCAATGCTTTCACCCCCTTCTGTCCGACTCAGTAGAGGCGAACGACTGAGGGTCCTTGGAGTGTTGGAAATGGAAGCTGAAGGAAGTTGTCTTCATTACCAGTTTACCCGGCAGTCTTGCGCGGTGACCCACCTAACGCATTTCCAAGGCTGACAAACCACGAAGAACTGCTCAACATCGTGGTTGGTATTGTGCTCAACAGCTGCAAGCAGTAACAAACGCGTCATCGTCTTTCGGCTGTCCAGTATAAATATATCAAGGACGGTTCCAACCTTTGCCTGCCTTAGCATAGACTGATCATTGACCGTGTCAAGAGAACGTACACTATGATACCCCCAGGTGACTCTTCATCACGCGTGGAACGGTTGCACTCCCTGGCGACCAGATTGTGAGCAACGGTCATACTTGATAGTCGACGGTGTCATGCCGCTGAAGCAGTAAGATTACCGTCCAGCATGGTTTGGGCTGCGGTCGGCGCGGACCATGATCCTTGCCTCCGGAAAACGACTCGGCGATAACGAAGGTCACCAGAACAATCGCGGCTTCGGCCCATCCTGGACTGCCACATGGATGGCGGCGTCAATACGAAGGTGCCGAGTCCGCACAGCGCGCCCTCGGTGGATGAGCCTGCCCCCGTGTTCAACCCGACACCGATCCCCACCGTCCGTCGACATTATCGCCAGCTCCCGGTCCGAAATTCTCCGTTCACGATCTTCTGTGAGGACGGCGGATGCGAACTACGAGAGCGGTGCCAGTTGTGACGCGCAGCAACCCAAAGGTCCCGTGCTACAACGGCCTGCAACACTGACGTTTCACTCTTCGGTGTGGGTCCGACACCCACCACAGAAGTCCGATAAGGGGTCTGCGCGCGTTCGATTCTCCCTCACACCCCCTTTGTTCCCAATGGATCACTCCGGCCAGGGACGCCACCCAAGCCTCCTTCGGGCTTCCCATGCGTTGTTTCGAGCTTGCAAAAGATGTCGGGTGTGCGGAGCTGTTGCTCGGCCGGACCTTAATGATCGCATTGATAGCTCAGTTGCATCGCAAGAGCTGCGTAGATAAGGATTATCCGGGTCGATCTTCCTGACGTGTTCCTATCTCTAACCGGTGATGGCTCTATCGGGCTGGTCATGTGAGGCTTTAAGTCGCTGAGCCTCCGCTGTTGAGGTGCGGCCACCTGCGATTCCACTTCATACGTCAAGCGTCAGGCTTCCGAAGCCGCGGGACCAACCAGTCGGGGATCGACGCTTGGCTTCGGAGCCCGGCCCAGCACATGTTCAGAACCGGGGACCGGCGCGCGGGTACTGGTTCCCCAGCCATTAGATCTAAGGCGCGGGGACCGAGACAACATGTGGTGTGCTTGCCCCGGAGACCCCAAGAACATCGATGCGCGTGCATGCACGTCCCACATGCATGGACGCCCCGGTCAATCCCCCCCTTCGGCCGCATACCTTATATCTTGCGACCCGGGACCGAGTTGTTACCACGGCAAGTCGTCTTTCAACGCCCAAACCCCCCAGCTTACAGCGTCGATTGATCCTTTATGCGGTTCAGCGGAGGTGTGTGTCCCCTCGATGATCGTGAGTCCCACTGCCATACGACAGTGGCCACGCGCCCGGCAGACTGGTTCCTCTAAGCATGTTGACACAGCTTCAGACCATTCAATCCCGATCCTACCACAGCCTAGCGTCGGTCCGCTGCAATATATAAACAGAGCACAGCAGTCACCAATTGGCATTACGCTCTTCATTCGGCATCGGTTAACCGCCAACAGACCTTCGGTAACCATGGCATACTCCCCTTACTACGCTAATTACGAGCGCAACAACCCTACGTGGTGGATATGGGGGCGCTTCAAGTCCCTCTTCACCGGGGTGTCGTTCTACGCTCACCGTGACCGGCCGCGGTTTGCTTTCAGTCGCAACCGGGACCAGCGCGGAGACCGGCCCGCGCACTGGCAGGAGTATCACTACGAGTACAAACAGCAGCCACCCATGTACTCGTCACCCCAGCATAACTCGGCGTGGCCCCACCACCCCAACTACTGCGTTTGCCAAACGGGGTATGCGTCCTCGTCTGTGGAATCCTCAGGCAGCCAGCCAAACCGCACCCTCTTCCAACCTATGCCACCGTACGGAGAATACGCAGTTGATCCGTTCCCGTTCAGCCCTCTCGGATCCACCTCTTCCGCACACTCACTGCATCATTTCCTGTACAGCAACAACACAGGAAGGCGCGTTTCGCCACCACCGAAGTATGTAGCAACTCCAGTGGCATCACTGACGGCTCTTCCCGCCTATAGCACCTCGGCTACACTCAAGCGTCCCGTTATTCACAGGCTGGACGCCAGACAAATGCAAGGACTTTCGACCGGCGGTTCATTCATCATTCCTCCGGGGGCGCACGAAGGTCGAAGGTCGACCGCCCCATTGACGAGTGCGCAAAGCCTGCTGCCGACGCCTACTCCTCCAACCACAGCCCCTCCTGTATTACCTGCCAAGCCTGCAGCTGCGAGCGCACCCCGAAGCGTTCTCACTTCAGTTGTGAGCTGTCCACCAGCGTCGCCATCGCACCTGCAGACTGATGGCCCTCCGCATAGTTCCCATGGACGGGCTCCTGGAAACGATGGCACCCCGGTTGAACGTGCCAAAAATCCGTCGATCAGCCGGGCGTCAGCGCGAGCGGCAAATGCACCCAACCCGTTGGCCACACTGTCTCAGCCAAACCAGCCACCCCACAGCACGGTGAGAAAGGGTTCACCCCTTGGTAGGCTGTTCCGCAGGTCGTATTCCGAGCCATCTATCAGTCCCCGCTCGACATCGCGTCGCCACCGAGAGCACAGAGACAGCACCCAACGCCAGATCTCAACTGCACCCTTGTCTCCCATTCAAAAGGACCGCAGCCGCGTCGTGTCTCGCAGCGCTCCTGTTCAGGGTACTCCACTGCAGGAAGCTGCACCCAGAAGCACCTCACCGCGCCACTACTTGCCGCGACGTCAGGTACCCCCGACGCCTCCCCCTACGCCTGTCACAAGCCACAACGGTGCTGCTCAGAAACCCCATGGACGCCGCGCGGTCGGTGATCCAGTGCGCTCGCCTCCGTCGGCTATAAGCACTCCGCGTCTGTCTCAATCGGGTTTGGACTCAACTAGGAATATACACTCGCAGCGCGCGACCACAAACCCTTCCGAACAGCGCCGGCGGACCAGCTTCAGGCGTGACGAAGCTGCGCTCAGAGCTAAAATCGTTCGCGATCCTGAGAGCAAACGCACCACCAGCAGTTCCATCGCGTGGAGTGGGCGTACGAATTCCGACTTCTCTGGCTTCGGCAACGGGCGTGACGCCTTCGAGCGCCGCGATCAGTTCAACCTTCCATGCGGCTCGGAGATGTGCGAGGCGTGAGTGACCCTTCACCCTGCACGGATACAGTACACTCCGGCAGAGTCTGCGCTGACGACTAGCTCTAACCCGCGTGTCAAATTTGCACCAGTTGTCCGTGTCGAACCATATATGCGCAGCAACAGAGGCGCACCATTACCTCGCGATGGCCTTTCTGGTGATCCCAACCGTGAAGGCAGGCCCCGTAACCACAGGCCCGAAGGCTTTTACTGATGTACTGTATACCTCACCCCCAACGACTGTAAGCGTCCGGAGTTTCCAATATTGTTTGTACTGTCTACCACCTGTAGGAGAGACGTTTTCATGCATGTGTGTCGCCACTTGTCTTCGCCACCTGGCCCAAGTGAGGAGCAATCAATCCTGCTTGCTCGATCGAGCCATTTTCCCGCGCACTTCAGAGCGACGTGTGATCGCGGTCATGAACTTGGCGCCTGCAAGTCAAACAGCACACAGATCCTGACCACCTGACGCTGCCGGATGACCCCTGGTGACTTTCCGGTGACACCCGCTAGGCCACCAAGCAGCTTCTCGGGACAACTCGCGTTTGTCGTATCCCCGGAAATCTAGCCCGAACCAACGGGGCAGGTTCCGCTACGCATTGTCTCGGCTCATAAACAAAGGTTACAGGAGGCTAAACCTGACACTTAATCCTACCCTGAGGTGATAGGGAACGGTGAAAGCCACTGACCATCGGCTTCTCGTTAGATCATGCTGCCGAATCTTCCCCGCATGCTCCACAATTCCCCCGACGCCACCGTACGGCCCTCATAGCACATGCTGCTTGCACAGAGGTCGGCTCATCGGAGTTTCTGACCATCAAAAAGCGTGTGCAGAAGAATCCAACAGGTGCCCGGGCCGTAGAGCTCTGAACGCCAGGGCGGGCATCGATGACCCAGAAACGCAAAGTTCAGGGCGAAACACGCCAGAACCACCTCATACCTTCTCTCCATGCTGTGCTTGAAACAATGAAGTAGCGAAATCCACTTCTCGTCATTGTCCAGCGCCATGGCGTACTTGCCTCATTGTCTGCACGACCAGCTGCTTTGTGACCCGGCCGTCGGACATAGGCGTAACTGACCCGCACTACCCCGCCGGACATACAGAGCATTTAGTTTTGTGATTTGGCAGTTGCTCAGTTCCCAATGGGGGCATCTGGTCCCCAGAAGTCTCGGGAACACATTGCGGATCTGCAGGAAGAGAAGCTCAACTTAACCGCTTCATCCGGAATCGTTAGAGAGCGCACATGGCGGCGTGGCCCTTTCGCAATGCCTGAAGTCAGTCGCGTCGCAGGCTGATGCATGTCTTGTGACACTTCCACCTTCGGTGGAGGTGTGTCTCTCAGATGGTATGACCATTCCTTCTTCGAGCGCGATGGCGCGGCACCTGATATTTCGTTCCACTCTGGTTCACACAGGGTATATTACTCTCACGTCGCCTGTATGCAGATTACGACTGTGTATTATAAAACCTGGCGCACACACACCTCGCCGGTATGGCGATTGACGTTACCTGAGATCGACAATGAACCACTGATCTCTGACTAAAGGGGCGCTTCGAAGTTTCCAAGTCTGACATCATCGTTTCTCACCGCTACCGACGCCAGCTACCCTCTGCGACCTCAGACTTTCCATTCTTTTGTATCGTCCACTTCAGCAGCCCCGACTCTTTCATGACCGTCTATTCAATCTCGTCGCTCCGCGAGCGTCGGCGAGAGATCATCGACGACTACGCGGCCCGCATCAGACGCACCCACAGGCGATTCGACGAGCACCGCGCGGCCGTAGTGCAACATTGTCAACCGCTGCAAGATTCGATCAAGTCCGGGCGGCACGTGACCCGGCTGAATCGTACGCTGATCCAAGCATGCCGCGATCTAGACATGCTGGAGTAGGAGGACATTACCCGTCTCAAGGAGAGCCGTTCGGTGGAACTCGACCTGCTTGACCAATCGCTCGTGCTGCCCCATGGCGAAACGGCGCCGATGGCGTTTGCGCAGTACGAGATCCAAGTCCGACCGCGATTGGCGCCTGACTCGGCACGGCGTGCGATCCTGTTCAGCGCGGCTGTGAATTTGGCACGGAGGAGCACGGATCGGCTGGAACACCACGGGCTGCTCGATGAGTGGGCGAAGGAGTTTGACTCTGTGAACCATGATGCATGAGACACGATGGTAGAGGCGGTGAAGCCTTGTTTCGGAAAGCGTGCTGAGCAGGAATGTGCCTGAAACCCGTCTGCGTTAGGCACATTGTGCTGCACACTCATCCTTGGCGGGAAGCGTCACGTGTTAAGAAAATATCACGAAATGTCAAAAATCGATGAGCCACGCCACAGATGGACACTCGTCGTGGTCCGCACACTGACCATGCCTTGTTGGGGATGCGAGACAGGACAACAGAAACAACACTCCCCGTGGAGCGTCTGAGATTTATTGTACAGCCCATTACATACATGCAGGACCCTGATACAACTTTAGTGGTGATGCAGTCGCTATCGTTGGCGGGCAGCCACGATGAGAGTTATGAATGCGATCTTGATGCAATCTAGACCTGCTTCCAGCAGTAGCGGCAGCGGTAGCCGAGCCTGTTGCCCTCGTCACACTCCTCTTTCACCGTGTCAATACCAAATGCTCTGAAGTCCTCAAAGACGCTTTACCTACTGCCGCGGTTGAAGAAGAAGAAGGTGCCCGTACAGCGACGCTGAGGGCGAAGAACGATTTTGAGCGAGTAGCTGGTGGGAGAACGGCGGTACTTGGGCTTGGGCTTGTCACCCTGGCGGCAAGTGTTGGTGGACGTGTTGGCCGTGTCCTGCCAGCCGCACTTCTCGAGAATGAAGCGCCAGAACGTGAGAGGGAACGTGATGGCAATCATGAGGCCGCGCACGATGCCATAGCCCTGGTTGGCAGCGACCGAGCCCAGGGGAGCAGTAGTCATAACGGCGATGCGTACCGAGGTGGTGGCCGTGGTGAGGGTGACGGGCGTGGTAGCCGAACCCAGAGTCATGGGCGCCTTAGAAATGAGGGTCTGAGTTATGGTTGTTGCCGTTCGAGTTGGGCCCGTCCCGAAAGTGGGGATTGTTGGGATCGAGGTGGGATCGTCGTTGATAACACCCGAACTTAAGTGCTTGCATGCGGTTAGTGAGGCTGCCGTCGGGATTGCTGGAGGGGGGCGTCATCTGATCCAGACAGCACAGAGGAGCGAAGAAACTCGCCAGCTTCCACCTCGCAACCTGTCCACGCTGTCTGGATGGGAACGGCCGCACTTCTCACAGCCTGCCAATATCCGCAATGTCGTTATCACACCCGTACGAGCATGCAAAAAGACAGCCATTTGCGGGACGTGCGTCGTGCACGGACGGGGATCTTACCGCCTTGGCCTTCTGTCACGCGTCACATGCTTAACAGTGACAGCGCGAGGGGGGCGAGATGTCCCGGCCGGAGCGCGACGGCCGCCGGGGGGGGGGGGGGGCAGAGGGCAAATGCGGCACATACATGGGTCGTGCGCTGTCAGAGGACGTGCGACAGGGCTTTGGTATGGGCCAAGCAGTTCGTGGGTTGGCAATGTCTGACCTGCGGATGTAGTGGACTTGGCGAAGCGGGCGGGGTGCTGGACCAAACGGATTTGCAGGGCACCACGCAGCAAGCTGATGGAGCATAGCACTGCAAAGGCGCATCATCTTGTCCAGCGCGGCGCCTTCGCAGCAGCCCAATGCCGCGCCGGAGTGCTACTAAAGCCTCAGCATGAATGCAGGTCCATAGCATGCAGAGGCTCGCTGGCCCAGATCGAAAGCTGTCAGGGCTATAACGCCACAGTGATCGTCATCAGCCGACCCTTGCCCGTCAACATTTCCGGACGAGAGGCCACGGAAAACATGAAGCAGACAAAGCCATTCCGGTGCCATCTCGCTCCCCTTAAGGATGATGACAGTACCAGGGTCTGATAACGATCACGGGTCGGTCAGTGACGTCTCAAAATCAGGCCTAGTGCCAACAGTGCTTCGCATGTGAGGGTATGCACAAGTTCATGACGGTACGACTATGACTACGCGATTTCTTTTCCTCCTGTTACATTCTTATTTTTGGCGGCCAGCCGCCGAGTAGGATTTCGCAGCTGAGTTGTGACGTGCAGGTACCGCACATTCCCTCAGTAAGGACGGTGAATCATCTGGTAACAGTGCGAGCACATGACATAGCCCAGTCCGGGGGACGGAACGCAGAACTCTGCAGGTCAGCTCCACGTCCCCTGATGCTAGTCCTCCAGGGCCATGCCCTTGACGGCCCGCAAGTCAACTTACCGCCACGGTTGTGCCCGTCAAACTCGCGACCAGTACAGATCTTGGTGATTCCGACGGAAGCCAGAGAACGGACATCACGCTCGGGGTTGAAGGGACGACGACTGATACGGATGGTGGTTCCGCGAGAGCCGGTGCCCTGCGCGTAGGCGGTGTCATCCTGGATGTCGACGTCGTCAGGCTTGATGCGGAACCGCTCGAAGCAGGAGAGGAGCTGGCCCATTGTGAGGAGTTGAGTTGTTTTTAGTCGAAGGGGGTGGTTTGATTTGCTTTGGAGCGATGCTGTCGTCCCAATATCGAGAGAAGTCAGGGGCGATGTTGAGATGGTCGGCACCAGCTGTAATGAAGTTGGACACCGGGGAGTAGATCGACGCGCGCTCGTAACCCAGCTCCGCCTTGCAGCTCGAACGACAGCGGGGCACATCAGAAGCATGTACACAGCTTACGCAGCTGCACATGACACAGTACGGCGCTGTGTAGTGCGATGCGACGAGGTGCGAACGCTGGGGGGGGATTTTGGGAATTTTGGATCGACAGCGGACGAGCGGTGGTCAGCTGGTATGGTGGTGGTGGGTTGGGTAAGCGGACGAGAGATGGTTTGTCCGCAGAGTTACCCCGCGTTGAGCGGACTGCAAAGGTGTGCAATGCAGTCCTCCAAATGCGATAAGCTCCACAGCTTTGGAGAGAGCCATGCATGAGCGTACGGGAAGAATACAGTGGTGTTTATAAGTAACCGGACACTCACATGACCTTGTCGCGCGATGCCACATAACTTTTGCCGTACTGCACCGGTGCCTCTTAAACTTTGCATGCAAGATCAGTCGCGTCTTCTCCATTGACCTAGCATGATGCGGATGCCCAAATCGCCCTCAAAACGCGGTGCAATCGTCAACTATGCCCAACTTCATGGCATCAGGGCTGCACATCGCCACTTCAAAGTACCTAGAAGTTCAATCAGCGATCTTGTAGCCAAATACGAAAGGACTGGCTCCACACGCGATCTACCTCGATCAGGCAGACCCAGAACAGTCCCTACGCCGAGTTTCATGCAGAAAGTGGTCACCCTGGCGAAGAGAGACCCCGGGGCATCACCTAGAAAGATTGCCACACTCCTC
>BCJJ01000011.1:144701-353409 GCA_039545355.1 Trichosporon coremiiforme
GGCCAGTATGCACGGTGCGCTCTGCAGCTCCATTTGTCCGAGCTGCCAAGCATTCCTTTCGGCTCTACGCGGAGTTTCTAGGCATAAAGAGTACCGTTGCATGAGTTATGGATCAGAACATGAGCCACGGCGAGGTTGACGATGACGGGACCGTGCGCATCCGTTCGACTTAACCTGTGACCCTAGTTTAGTTTTCGGTGGTTTGACCTGTCAAGCATTGGTCTCACCTTCTTCAGCAGCGAGCAGCGGTGCGCCAACGCGTGACTGGTATATCACATTCATTCGACTTCTATGTACAGTGGTCCCTACGGAAGGTGTCTACTCCTCACGGACGAGAGGAAAGATGAACAGATCACCCATGGGGCGGTTGCAGAATCGGCAGCGCTGGCACTTGTCGCCGAGCACCTCACAGTAGGCTTCAGGTCAGTACATTTCTGAAGACCAACTCACCGCCCTCGTTCTTGCCGTCGTGGTCACCGTGGCAGCCGGGACGGATCTTGCGGGTCGAGGTGACGTTGAAGGTAGGGAGAGCCTTGGGCTTGTTGGTCTTGAGACAAAGGAAGGCGAACATGGTCTCTGTTGTCAGCACTGTGAGGGGCAAGGGGATGATTCTAACTCACCCTTGTTGCTCGAGGGGAAGAGGTTGAACCTGGAGGAATGAGAAAGCGAATTGCTCACCTCGTTGACATTTATCCACCCGCTACCACTGTTAGCAGTGTTGAGAACGTCGGAGACAGCTGCCGCGATGCCGCCCCGCAAACATGTCGACTCCTCGATCCAGAATGCGGTAGAATTGCGCCCCTCAGGAAGGTGAACGTGCCAAGACTCCCAAGACTTTGCGGACCAACGATGAGATGACAACGATGAGATGAGACGAGAGTTGCGACGCTGTGCCGTTCTCCCTGTCGTACGCGGGTCGTGCACATTATCGTGCACCCTTTGCGGAGACGTCCTCGATTTGTCACTCGGGACCGCCGGACCGCACGCTACGCCGCCGTAGAGGATAATTGGGGTCATCGGGCGTGATGGAGAAATGGACGTTTCACAATGTGCAGTCCATATGGTGCCTGTTTCCAGAGACAGCGATGTGAAGACAGTTGACACTTGTGCACAATGCTTTGCTCTGACAGCTTCACTCCAGTGACTCCAGTGAGCATTGCCAGCACTAATGTCAGTGACCCTCAAGCAATGGCCGTTATCAAGCGTTGTTGCATCGATTTCGAACCTGTAACACAAACCGACGCTCCGCTCAGAAGTTCCGCACGCTGCTCTCATGACATGGCTATGCATACATTTCGACTTGTAGCAGGTCTCCTACAACCCTCTCTGGAGTGCTTGGTGAGAGCTCAATCCGCGAGAGTCTGGCGTCACATGAACCGCTCGCAGTAGAAGCAGAAGAACACCCCATCAAACCCCTGAACGGCACGAAACTCGCCTGGCTGTCAGCTCCGTATCCTACGTTGGCAGCCCACTGCCGCGATTGTCGCCGTCGTCGTCACCGTTGCATAGGTCTGTGTCGCGGTGTCCCATATCGTTCTACTTGTTTTAGTGTCAGGCTAGCGGTTTTATTCTGAGGCGTGATATCGGACAGCGATTTGTCGACGTTTTGGATTGGGGTTGATGGAAAGAGACGATGGCGCTGATATTTAGACAGAGCGAATCGGCAAACCTGGCGACGAGACAGCAAGTGGGACGACAAGTCGGACTACGAGAAACAGTGCGCCGGCTTCGTGAGAACGCACACATCGTTGTCAGCATGACACGACGTCGCGATGGCGGGATGATGGGAAGCAACACACGAAGTGGCGCACACTTCTACGGCCATGACGTCTGGTAGCGGGTTCAGCCTCGACCTCCACTTCTCCCACTCCACATCTCTTCGATAGAGCGCTCGTGCAGCCACATGGCTCCCGTAACCGCTAAGGGGGCAGTGCGCCATTTTCGTGTCGATCAAGGCCCAAGCGTCAGAAAGTCAAAGCAGTGCACGGCATCAGTGGTGACAAGCGACATGGAAGTGATGCATAGAGGGGTCTGATTCTAGCAGAGCCCCAAGAGATAAAGGTCGGGCGGCGGGCGTCGGAGGTTGGGCGTGAGATACGTGTGTGAGAACTCCAGGCCCGTCTAGGGCGGAAGTCTGTCGGGGCGTTGGCCGTAGGGATGAAGATTACGGACTGATGGGACTTTGATGAGATTTGGGAGTTTGCGGATTTTCGAATCTCCTCGATCTTCGATCTTCGGCCGTCAGGTCGCCAGCCACGCAGTAGCCGTTCCCTCGGGTCGAGAGTGAGAGTGAAGGCGGGTGTTGAGGGTGAGGGAGGGAGGGGTAATGAGGGCAGCATTGACGCGCTGCAGCTACTCGATAGCCTGCAGACAGTAGGAGCAAAAAACGAGGTCGGCGACCTGGACGGGGGCGCAGGTACCTGCTGTCAGCGAGTGTCCCCAAGGGGCAGCCAAGCTCATGAAATTCGTACATCCCGCGTTGTTACCGTTGTCGTCTCCGGAGCAGGGCATTGTTATTGTTGGTATGGGTAAGGGGCGTGGGAGTCGAAACCGGAGTCGTAGTTGTAGTTGCTCGGGTGGTCGCGTTGGGGGTGATCGGGGGTCACGAGAGAATTAAGAGTGAGGAAGAGAGGTTATAAGGAGGTCGGCGTGAAGGTTTGAGGGCGTTGGTGGAGCTGGTGGTGCGAAAGTACCGAAAGGACAGTGAATGAGAGTAAGAGTGCAGTGTTGACAGCGTTGCTGGCTGTGCTCCCGTTTCGTGGAGAGCTAGGAGTGGAGGCAAGAGGGGATGTCGATCTGCACCTTGCGCCCCCGCGGACCGACGCCCCGACGCTCCATCGCCCCGAACAGCGAAACACACACGCGTCTTATCTGACCCCCATTTGTGCCGCAGTAAGTGCTCATTGACACGGCGCAGAGCGCCCAGTTCCTGACACGGCCGGAAGGTTGCGCGGGTTGGTCACCTCAGCGAGTCGCTCCCAAGCCTCAGGCTGAGGTGTGGGCCGTGTGTTGTGCCCCCTTGTTCTTCGACTCGCATGCGCATTTACCTGTGTCACTATGGATTGACTAGTGAAGTAGCAGTACCAGCGATGCCAGCGGTGCCAGATCTCGAGCGGAGCGATACCGCCGGGATCCAAGTCGGATCTGGGCGGAGCCGTCCGGCGATTTTCTGAGAATCGTCTCCTGGCTAAATCTGCCACACTCGCCCCTGTTGCCCGCCTCTCTGGCATCTGTTGGATTGCGACCGAGCTCCGGCGGACGATGGTGTAGATAGACATGCTTCAGTGCACGGTGCGTGCAGACATGCTTGTTGTGACTCCCCGCCCAGGTGCGCTGTGCACGCAGCCCAGCGTCGGCTCCGCACCACTCGCCCATCTGCGCATCCTGTCTCACCCATAACGCAAAAGTCTCGGTCGTCTCCACAGCTCCAACGTCTCCTTCCTTCCCAACTTCACTGCTCGAGTCCACGAAACTGCTGAATAGCTCCAACGACGCCCTCACCAGTGCTTACCTGATTCCAACGACCGGCGACTGGACCTTGCAATGAGCCGCAAGCTCAAGCCCGACCCCATTACGCCCGGCATGTGCGCCGGCGACTACCTTGGCGACAACCGCAATCGTGAGCTACGGCACGCCGACGCACTGCCCCAAGCTGATGCCAGGTCCCTGCCACTTCCTCTGCAACAGGGAGAAGCGGTACCTCGTTTGCGGATACTGCTATCGCTGTCTCTGGACTGCCTGACGATGCCCTCCTCACTTGTTGGGCCGAGCTCAATTCCTCAGTCCTTCTCGCACCGTACCCTCCGCACCGTCACACCTAGTCTTCGACTTTAGGTAGCGCCCGCCTCCACCTCCACCTTTCCAGCCATACCCAACAACCCAGACCAGTCACCCCTCACGCTGGGCCAGCTGTACCCGAAACACTAGCATCTACACGTGCCACGGGAGAGTAACGGAATGTACAATGAAATGCATGCATGCTACAAAAGAGTGGGTTTTTATACAACGTGATCGTCAGGGCTCCTCTTGCCGGCGGCCGGAGTGGCCGGATGAGAGTGCAAGGGTGAATTGTATCAGGGTTGGGGGCGCGGGGCTCCGTGCTGGGTGATTTAAGCTTTCGGCTGTCGACGCCGCCTAGGCTATAGGCTGTTTGCTTTGTGTTTGTTGTGCTGGCGTTACCAACTCTTGGGAAGGGATCGAAGTGCGGTGTGCGATGCAGTGAGGCAGACTTGAGGCGTGGATACGGCGTGTTGATCTCGGGGAGACATGCGAAGATGGAGTACTGGCGTTACGAGTGCCGCCAGAGCGACATGGACAGCCTCCTTAGCCATCCCTTCTCCTGTCGCATGGGGGTGAGGAAGTGCCAGAGCGTCACTTTCTGGCAGAACTGGCACCAGAGTTTCTCCTCACTGAGTCGGACGAGATGGCAGGGTGCTGCTGTTAGCTTACGGAGGTTCGGGAAACAGCTTACCGCCGGCATTGCGCGAGCACGAGTCGCCGACGCACGGGACGTCGACCATGCCGTACTCGCTTGGAGGGCCGCAGCTATCGTGCGAGCTGCAGGTCGCGCAGGTCGAGTCGGACCCGACGCTACTGAGGCGATTCGTGCGGGCTGGAATGGTGAAGATGTTGATGTGGAGGAGGAGTGGAAGGTGTTCTGGTGCTGATACGATGGTGGGATGACGGGGGTCCGGGGACGCGTGCCCGTCAGGAGCCAGTTCAGGATCTAAACGAGGAGTCGTGTGAGGTGATAGCGAGGTTGGTCGTGAGAGCGAGAGTGATAGGGTCAACGGTGTCCACCCAAGAGGAGATGTGTAAGGCGTAGTGTGTTGTGTTGAGATGATTTGAGTTGAGCGTTATGGGAAAAGTCGACGTCGGCGTCGGTGCATCCCGGCTGTTGCTGGATCTGGCACGAGGCTAAGGAGGCGCAATTACCGCACGATCCCGGTTCCTCGGATCTGATTCTTTCCCCGGCGTGATATTTCTGTCATCAGCTCCAGACACCTTTCTTGAAGCTCACTGTATTGTACAGATGCTGGGTATGCTTGGTATGCGATGCTATGCAGTGTGCAGAGTGATGTGGTGGGCGGTGTTGCGGCTGTGCGTTGTTGGCGGGGGCTGAAAGGACGAGGAACCGAAAGTGGAGGTGGAGGTGGAGGCGTTTGTTTTGGCCTTTTCAGCGTCGTTACTGAGCAGCGGCCGCTGTGACGGTCGCGGCGGTAGCAGCCGGTGCGGCGCGGAGTGCGCGATCGAATAGGTCGTATGCGAACCCGTACTCAATCCTGCAGAAATAGCAGTAGTGTCCGTCGTCGTAGGGTAGGAACCAGCAGAGTCCTGATCGTCAGTTTGCATGCGAAGCCGTCTAACTCACGGCTTGCGTTGTGCCGCGAGGGCCGGGAACCGGCACAGAAGATGATGACGCGGGGGCAGCCGGGGATCTGAACGTATTGCTGCGGCGCTTTCCCCGTGGTTTGCTGTTCAGGTTGGGAGACGGCTTTGGCGGGGACGGGGGTGGGATCTGCGGCAGTATCTGGAGTCTGGCTCATTACGATAAGCTCTTGAGGAAGACTTCGATGATGGTGAAGGTGAGTGGAGCGAGGTGGGTTAGTCGTAGTGCACCGACCAGACGCACAGACGCACAGTCCGTACGCGTAGCGTGCACCTGGAGTGAGACAGTCCCTTCGCCGCAGCTTCGCGCAGTGATCCGCGTCCTGGCCTCCTCATCGCTATGCGCTATGCCATGGATTGACCCCTTCAGACTCCTTCAAATTAGCAACGCCTCTGTACTGACCACTTCAAGCTTCGGCAGACGACGTCGAAGAGGTGGAGAGCATACAGAAGCATCAGACTACCACTTAACAGCCTTGGAGCACCACTTGCAAACCCAGCCGTGATGCTTGTGCTTGACGGGGTTGCAGAATTCTACCCAGGTCAGCGCAGAGCTCTCACGAAGGATCGGAAAGCTCACGGTCCTGGTTGATGCCGCGGTAGTCGCCAGTGCAGAGGATGGCGATCATGGTGCTCGCGAGGGCATGAGTAGAGAGGGTGAGCTGACAGAACTTGCGGGAGGTCGGTTTGACGATCGTTTGATTAGGACCGACGGGTAAGAGTAGGCGTGGGAGAAGGAAGCATCAAGCTCCGTGCGATGAGGGCGGCAAGCGAGCAAGAGCGTCGAGCTCGGCAGGGTCAAGCTGATTGTTGAGGGATGTGAGCTTCCTAAGCATCACCTGTGGCTTAAGTATCTCAAGACGTTGTATAGAAAAGACGGGCGGAACAGTCGTACGTCATGTACGTCGTCACGACGCAACGAGACCTTTGTCGAACATCGTGCTTTGTGCGTGTCCTGAGATCCGGATGTGCTATGCGCAGCGGAGAGACTGATTGAGCAGCACTGGATGAGCCTGGCCGCCGGGAAGGCCGCGAGTCTTTGCGCTCTGCACCGCTGGGTGGTTGGGGCGCTGGGTCATGGAGTGAGGTGGGGCGTGGGAGGTGGGGAGCGGATGGAACAGACCTGGCCGCGACCTGGGCGCGCATATGATGCACACAGGGAGAGTCGTGCAATGCGGAGCATTCAACCAGCGGCCGTCATTGCTTTATCCTTATCTGCCAGCTTGCGTTAATCTGCCACACCTCTGTCGCAAGTGAACGAAGCCGTGAAGTGGCCAGGAGTAGAGAAGACGCTGTCAGCCATCATGGAAGCCTATGCGCCGGCCTATGCCTAGCAACCAAGTCGATCGGGGCGTCAAAAGTCGTCGTGCCACCGACGATGACTCGTGAACCCACTCTCCGCCTAGATCTGCAGATCAGCCGCTACAGAACCCAATGCATCTTCTTTCTTTTATCTATGAACTTTTGTTACAACCAACAACACTCTTCACGCTCATACCTTCTCCGTAACCTTGCCTCCGTCCTCGTCATCGTCCTGTGTCGGAGCATCTGTCGCCTGTCCGCTAACAGTAGCACCAGCAGTAGAAGCTGAGTATTTCGGAGGGGACGCAGGCAGAGAATTGGATGTCTACGGGGACAGGTTGGAGCGCGGGGACGGGAGCTCGACTTGCGCTGAGGAGTGCGGGGACTCTGGCTCCGGCGCGGCGAGTCCAGAGCCAGAGGCAGCAGCGCCGGAAGCAGCAGCGGCGGCGGAGCTTCCAGCCGCAGCGGAAGAGCCGGCAGCAGCAGTTGTGGCCGGCGCCTCAGTCGATGCAACGATGTGCAGGCCCTCCTGAGGCGGCCTGACCTTCTTGGGCGATGTCGGGGGCGACTTGGCCGTCGAGCGCGATTTGGGCTGCCGTCCGGCCGCAGAAGCGGCGACTTCTCGTTCCTGCCTTGCGAGCTCGGCGTGCATGTTGTCCTTCGTGACGACGTCAAAGTGTCCGGGTCTGGTTGTCAGTTGAACTCGCAGCCTTTCAACTCACCGATACAGCAGTGTCAGGGGCCTGGCGTCCTCGCTGGCGGCGTTGTCGCCGACCTCGAGCCAGACGTCGTCCCCTTGGCTCTGGTCGAGATACGCAACGCGGACGGGCATACGGAGTGCGCTCGCCAGCGCCGTGATCTGAACATTGTCCGCTTCCTTGCCGCACGGCTCGACCTCCTCCCTCGCAAACTGCTCGGGGGATATCGGCTCGAAAGTCACGGGCGAGAACAGGAAGGCCGCGAAGCGATCCTCGTGCGTCCTGATGTATGCGCCGGTGATGAGGCGCAGGGCGACGACGATGTAGTTGCTCCGCTCGGGATCTTGGAGGAGCTGCAGGAGGGAGTACTCTGTCGGTTCGTTGCCCGGGGACGGGGAGACGAAGCTGCTCACGGCCCCGATCAGGGGGTCCATGAACTCCTCGACCTGGATGTCAGCTGAAGGTGGCCGCCAGAGAGCTCACAAGATCAGCCTGGAAGCCAGCGCTCTGCATCGAGGGAAGCGTCGCGTTGATAACGGCGAGCGCGGCCTCGGCATCTTCCTTCGGCGAGGGCGCGTACAGGATGCGCAGGAGGTAGGCGAGCGTGAACGCTGTCTGTCAGCTCAGCCCAACCATCTAGCTCACATCGGTAGAAACAGTCTCCGTCACCACGCGCGCGCCAAGCCTGGTCCCACCCGTTCGCCTCGAGGTCCTCCAGTTTGCGCAGCACAGCAGGGCTGCCGTGTAGGTACTCCTGCCGGATAGCGAGGAGGGGTACAGGGCCAGTGAGCAGGGGCTGTCATGTCAGCTGAAGGACTAACGGGTAGCTCACCTGCTTCAGCACATCCGCCTGTATTCCCTCAGTCAACCTCGCAATCTCCTGATCCGTGAGGGAAGAGAGCGCGGTCGTCTCGTCAATAACCCGTTCGGGCCGGGGCGTGCGTGCCCCGCTCGCGTACCCGCCCTGGTTCTCCCATGTCATGCCCGCGTCGGCGGCGGCCATGGCGCTGGCCATGAACTCGGACATCGGAGCTGCATTCGCGTAAGCCGCATTCCCGGTGCGCGAAGCGGAGCGGCTGTGGGCGGCGGCGGGCGTGCTCGTCCCGGAAGCAGCAGCGGAGGTTGGTTTCGGCCTAGGCTTGCTCCCAGAGCTCGACGGGGGCGTAGGGCGCTTGTTGTCGTCCTTACTCGCGCCGAAGACCTTGTTGAGCCATCCCATGGTGCAGTGTTGATGGATGGGGGAATGGCAACGAGGCAACGAAGGCCAGCTGATAAGAAGTCCGGAGACTAGATCCCAGATCCAGACGACGCGACCATGACGTTGGCCTCTGACGCAGCTTGGCGCAGTCAGCCCTGGCTGGACTCGGCAACAAACCATGTTGCCACCCAAGCCGGGTCACGTGCCCGGCATCCTGCCCGATCGCCTTGTACGCCCGCCGGTCTGGCGCGTCGAAATGTCGAGACGCTGACGCTGCTGCTTGTCAACAACAATCCATCTCAACTGCACAGCAACACGATCGACACGAATGGCGTCGACAAAGCTGGTTCTCCAGCCGCACCTGCGGCAACGCCTCGATACTGTCTCTCCCCTCCTCGACGGCGAGCTGCGGAAGGAGCTCGAGGCTGTGCTCGCCCAGCCTGAGGTGGAGGCGAGCCACGCAAGCGCGCCGCTTGCTGGCGGCGAGGAAGGATCAGACATCGCCCCACAGAAGGAGGAGTCACATTCCAGCGTGACAGAAGCAACGCCAGCTGTCGACCCTTCAGCTTCCACGGACGAGACAGAGAAGTCGGAGAAGACGGATGTCGGCGGAGAGGACGCCGAGGATGAACAGCCCGAGATCATCCCACCAACAGTCGATGTCGACCTTCTCGATCGATTATCTCGCTGGACGTCGGGACAAGGAGCTTCTCTCCGAAAAGCAGGCCTCGGTGAGTTATCTTGTTATTGGACCCAGCCAACCCCAGACCCCGCCGAATACAGCTACATAGCCCTCCTGGCGGGTACATCAGCGTACCTTCCCCGAGCCCAAGTCCGCGCGCTCCGGGACGCAGAGCAAGCCAGCGAGAAGGTAAGCTTTATTCTTTCACTTGCAGAGCTGACCCCAGCCCTCCCCTTATTTGCCGTCACACCTCTCCGCAACCCTGCAACCGACTTTCGCCTCCGAGTATCGACAACTGACCCGACTCCTGTCGACGATTCTGAACATTCTCTTCTCGGTTTTCGGATGCGGGTTCGCAGCGTACGTTGCTGCTACCACGGGCGCGGGGTGGAGCCGCGAGAATGCCGTTCTGCTTGCTGTTGCCGTCGGCGCCATCGTTGGCGTAGCGGACGCGGGCATCGTGTTCCTGTACAAGAGACGGGTTAAGGAAGATGGCGTGCGGAGCGCGAAGTTGAGGGCGAAGTATAGTCGGGGTACGGGGGCTACGGGCGTACTCCTTGAACGAGACGGGGAGGGCGAGATCACGAAGGAAATCGCGGTCGCGGTGGGTGAAGGGACGGTCATCCCCGCCCCGAAGCGGGAAGTGAGGCTGCGCCGACGGGCGGTGGGAGAGAAGCATTAGAGCTGTTATAGAATGACTAGATGTATGCATGGTAATATGGTATGCTGGGTATATGCTATGAATGAGGGTGAGGGTGTTACGTTAGATGGGCCCGTCGATGATGCCCCTATCTGCGCCGACGCCCGCTGCACTGTCCGCCCCTGCTGTCGGTTGCGGGATCGTGCCGTCGTTCCCTGGTCTCTCCACTTTGCCTCCCTCCCCGACACCTTCTCCCCCTCCTCCACCGGTACTCCGACTTCCTCTCGGCTTGTATATCAGCACCAAGATGAGTCCCACAATAATCAGGATCAAGAGCAGGATACACTTCCGCTTCCCCGTGTTGCTCTGGTACCGCTTCGCAACCTTCAACTCCTCGACCGCGTCGTCCATCTGCCGCGCGGTCTGCTGGACATTGTACTCCACGCTGTCGAGGACTGTGCCCTGCTGCACGATGAGACCTGAGAGGTCACGGAACAAGTCGGCCAGTTCCGTGATCGAAGTCGCGATCTGTGTGATCTCGTTGTTGCGTTGTTGAATATCGACACTGGGAGCGTACTCAGTCGATTGGAGCTGGATCGCGGCCTCGTCCTCGGCCAACGACTCCAAGCCTTCGTTTCCCCGAAGCGAGATCGCGCCAGACGCAGCGAGGAGATCCTTGTTCTTGATCTGGTGCCCTTGCAGTTCTGTCGTCAGCTTCAAGTTCCTCCAGTCTCGGCAGCTGTTCCATCTCCTCCGGTCGGGCACGCGGAGAGCATGACATCCTCCTACGCCGACATCTACTCACTCTGCATGTACACCCGCTGCTTCTTGCGGAACTGCCCGCTCGCCTCTTGCACCTTCTGCGCCAGGCCGCGTTGCACGTTCTTCGCCGTTAGACGCTCGACGCGGGCGGCTCCCTGCTCAGGCGTGATCGTCCCGATCAGGTGGGACGCTTTCCGGAATTCCTGAGGTCAGCTCGGCCTTGTGAACGTTCCAGCTATGCCGAAGCGAACGTGACAGCACAAAGACATCAGGTCAGAGTCGCGCAAGGCCGCGCGCCACGATGTGATACTCGGGCATGGCGACTCCCGCTTCGCGGAAGTGTCTACAAGACAGCTCTGTGTCGGAGAGCACTCACTCTCGTGATTTCCGTTGTCGCCTTCTCGATCTCGCGCTCCTCGGCACTCCTGTCGTTGAAGCCGGGGAGGACATGCTTTGCATGCAGCTTGTCGAGTGCGGCGACCTTGCCTTTGACACGATTCAGAATGTCCTCAACCTCATCGCTGATATCCACCCTGTTGGTTAGCTGACCTTCCAGATATCAAGCTTCGACGACGTCATAGCACAACAAGGTGCCGGGCGGTATGCACCGTCGCAATAACCATCGAGCAGCGATACGCACCACTTCGGCGGCAGACCTTGTGAGAAGTCTATGCGGTGTTCGCGGAGGAGGCCGCCTCGCTCGTCGTCTTCGGCTACGTCTGCGCCGTAGGATGGGCCGGACTGGCGGCGAGAGCCGAAGGTGGACGTGTCGCGGACGGAGAGGAAGAAGAGGGTGCGGTTGCGTGTGATGGGCTGGTTGTCCTTGTCCCGGACGAAGGGCATGGTGAACGGTGGTGGTGGTTGCTGCGTCGCTATCGGTACTGGCTGCTGTGGGTCAGCGGCGCGGCGATGCAGGCGAAGCAGGTGATGGAAGTTGGACGGACGAGTTGCCCGCTGGGATGTCTGGATGTTGAGGATGATGCAACGGCGGCCGGGCGACTGAATGGGCTGGGTGAACCCTGCCAGCCCTGCTCGCTCAGCGCGAGGCGATAAGGGAGGTCACAACGTGGCAAGGTGGGTGGGGTCGATAAATGAGCGTCAGGGGGTTGCTGATTAGGAGTGTGCCTAATCAGTCACGGGGGTGCACGTGATTGGGATTAGGAAGAAGCAGTTGTGGTTTGTAATGGTGTCATTGGTTGCTAAGTCCGGGCCACGCGGTGTGCGTCTGAACCGGACAATGCGCCGCGCACCCAGAGACTTTTCAGCCCTGCGAGCCCCTGTCGGTTGTGACCGGTCAGATGACAGCCGATGACTCCAGCATCCGGCTTTGCCTTTCCCAAGTTTATCATCCAGTTTGAGTTTGCTCCATCTCTCACACTTTTCTCGACTCCACGCCAACATCGTCGAGCAAAACCCTGGGACCACCGTCGCCGCCCAGGTCCCCCTATAGAGTCGAGTTCGCTGCCCAAACGTTTTGTCTCATTTCCCGACCACATCGCATTCCTTCCCTGTACAGCCCCACCCCGACAACCAACCCCATCTCCGACAACCCGGCTATCGACCGGGTTTGCCACGACTCATTGCCGTACCGATACCCGTCGCTGCCCCGTCACCATGAGCAACTTTCTCGGCGGTAGCGCCGTCGAATGCGGCCCGAGCAACGCCCTCAAGGACGTAGGAGCCCTCGTCGAGAGGGATTACGGCGCTCAGCGTGTAAGTACAAGTCACGCTTACGCAGCTGCCGGACCTGGACCTGGCACCGCTTGCGACAAGTCGCCCGTTCCTGCCAGTCGGACACCTGAGATGCACACTGCAGCTTCTGACCTCTGACACCGTCGCAACGTTTGCTGACGTGACAGGATCGCTATGCACCGACCGCCGGACCCAGCGCGGGCCTCAGTGCCTTCCGATCCCGACCACAGCAGCAGCAGGCCGGGCCGGCCCCGAACCAAGCGTTCGACTTGTCGCAGCTGCGCTCGCATCTTCCCGCCCAGTCGCAGCAGCCCGTGCACTACGCCCCCCAGCACGTTAACCAGTCCCACGCTGGTCCCGCGCATGCTCCCCAAGCTCACGCGGGACAGAACTGGGCTGACGGCTTCACGGTGGACAAGGGCAAGTCGCGCGAGTGGGGCAACGAGTTCGAGACATCGCGGGGATCGCCGCTGCAAGCTGGGCCGAGGACGGCATCGCCTTCTGTCGCTCCTTGGCAGCGCCAGAACGTCATCTCTCCCGGTCCCAGCATGTATCAGCAGCCCATGCCGTACCAGCCGATGTTCCAGCAGACGACCCACCAGCACATGATGCACCAGTATCAGCCTCCGCCCCACATGCGGGCACCCACGCACGCCCCACCCCCGATCCCCCAAGAAAAGCAAGCCACCCAGTCGCCCGACATCGTTAAGGCCTATGAAGCCGAACTGGTGGAGGAGCGACAAGAAATCGATTCCCGAGCCGACATTCCCCAGGACGAACTGGCGCGAACGGCGCAGGCTCTCGTTGATCAACTGAAAGAGGAGAACCTGATGAAGTCCGACCCCAAGCTCGCCAACTCGGAGTTTGTGCGACTTCTGCGCGGTCTCGGTAGCGGCGACATAAAGGTTCAGGAGGGCGATCAGAACGTGGTCGGTGACGAGGCCGTCGGCGATGGCGCCAAGTTCGTCAACTCGGCGGGTGCCGACTGGGCCGCCGACTTCATGTCCACCGAGGACTTTGGCAAGAGCGCGAGCGAAGCCGGCCAGCAGGCGACCTGGGAGCGCGGCGTCCAGGACAACATTGCGATGCGCGACGGCCTGGGTGCGACCCAGCAGCGACGGAAGAGTGTCCACTTTGACGAGGACAAGCCGATGGTCGCGGACACGCACGTCGCCGGCGCCGGCCAGGACTGGGAGGAGCAGCTCGACGACGACGATTTCGACACCGAGCTCCTGCGACACTTCAACGGCGGACCGCGCGTGGTCGAGACGCAGCCGACGATCGCCGAGACGCAGCAGAACGAGATGTGGGAACACGCCGAGACGGACTGGGACGAGATGATCCGCCAGCACTCTCAGCCCCCGCCCCTCGAGGAGTACCTCTTCCACCGCTCGAACCCGTACGCGAATGGTGGACCGATCGTCCGCGAAATGTCTCCGACGACGATGGGCGTCCTCGAGCTGGAGGCTGCCGTCCAGCAGAGCCCGCGTGACGGCTCGGCCTGGCTCGCCCTCGGTCTGAAGCAGCAGGAGAACGAGCGCGACGATGCCGCTATCCGCGCCCTCGCCCGTGCCGTCCAGCTCGAGCCCGATATGCGCAGCGCCTACCTTGCCCTCGCGGTCAGCTACACCAACGAGGCTCGCGAAGAGGAAGCTATGGCCTCTCTGGAGAAGTGGATCGAGCTCGGCGGTGGCGGTATTAACGAGACCCCCGGTCTGACGATCAAGGAGCGCCAGGGTCGCATCATCGAGCGCCTGATCGACATTGCGCGCCAGCGTCCCGATGACCTCGACCCGGACGTGCAGGTTGCGCTAGGCGTCCTCTTCAACTCGTCCGAGGAGTACCACAAGGCGGAGGACTGCTTCACCGCCGCGCTCGAGGCGCGTCCGGACGACTGGGTGCTGTACAACCGCCTCGGTGCGACTCTGGCGAACAGCGGACGCTCGCACGAGGCGATCAAGTTCTACCACCGCGCGCTCGCCCTGCACCCCAACTTTGTCCGTGCGCAGTTCAACCTCGGTATCTCCTACATCAACCTGGCGCAGTACCGTCTCGCAGCCCAGTGCATCCTGGACGCGATTCGCCTCCAGCACGCGGACATCACCGAGGGCTACGGCGAGGGTTACGGCGAGGGCGTCCCGAGCGTCAAGGGTGTCACGAGCGACGCGCTCTGGAGCACGCTCCGCATGGCGTGCCTCCACCTCCAGCGTCCCGACTACGTCACCGCGGCTAACAACCATGACCTCAGTGGATTCCCGCTCGAGCTGTAGCGCGGCTTGAGCTCTGATGGGGAGGGAGCTGCGTCGGAAGCTTCAGCAGCACCCGCAGTGGCCGAAGCGACTCGGAAGGAGGCGGCTGCGTCAGCTGCGGCGGCATGGGACAACGACGGCGACGTCCACATGGACGCACCCGTGTATCCCTCGCCTGCTGAGCGTGCTGCCGCCGCGGCCCAGCGCGGGCTCGAGGCCAAGCGCCGCGCGGCTCGCGCTAGCGTCGCCGTCGCGCATGGCCTCGCTGAGTCGGACGACTGGCACTCCCTCTGATCTCTTTCCCATCCAGTAGCAGAAGCTGTAGCTACAATACAAAAGTATACGAGACGTAGACGTATCTTACACCATTCCATTTCGTTGTATGAATTGCATGACCACTAGTATGGGCGGCGAGCGCCGCAGCGTGAGGCGTGATGACGGTTGATGCGCTTATCATCGATCCGGCCAAGATGGCGCAGGAGGCGCATCGCTGGGCCTGGCTCTGGTGACCGTGGGCTGCCTAAGACGATGGGAGAGCATGCATGGGCCGAGGAAGGGCCGAGCCTCGTAAGCGCGATTGCCGAGTGTAAGACTAACGGAACAATCTCGGAATGATGGTCAATGGCGTCGATAAGCGAGCTGCCTAGCTGCCTTGCAGATCTTGAGCGGTTCCTGAACACGCCATGATCGGCCGATCACGGATCGCGGATGGGTGGTAGCGGCGTTGATGAGAACGTGAGTTTGTTCCGGAGAGGCGTGCATACGGTCAGACAAAGCTCGTACGGTGGCATGCGTGCCCCACGGCCATGCTGGCTTCTGCACTACATGTTTCGTCGTCTGATGGACATCGTTCCAGATTTGGCGCTCTAGGTTAGCAGGGCTGTAACCCGGTCTGAACACCCTCCCATCGCCATTATCGCTACCGGCATTGCCACCGGCATCGTCGATCTTTCCACCCGTCCAGCCATTGAGCCAGTTCATCACGACTGCCAACGCCGGTCTTGCCTGGCCTGCTGATCAACGCCGAACGCGATGGGCCAGAACCACGTCAACGCTCTGAAGTGCAAGACGAAGGGAGAGCTGGAACGCCTCAAGATCCGGAAGAAACCAGTCCAGCGGCCCGAGTCGCAGCAAGCCCTGCATCCTACCGCTGAAGTGGCGATGCCCAAGTGCGAGGGGGCGTTTAACGGGGACAACAGGGGAAGTCAGTATTCACCTGAGCTCTCCCGTTCATGTCGCATAGCTTGTCCTTGTTCTAAAGCGTGACGGTCATCACAAGACGGCTCGGCGATGAAGGCCAATGAAGCAGATAGTGTCGACGAGAATTGCATTGGTCATGCTGACCATACAGAACACTGCATCCCAGCTCAGGAGTTTGACTACGAGATCTGCCGATTCTGCTACGTGGCGCTGCCCAATGCGTCCTAAACGAGGTGCTGACGAGGTGCTGACAAAGGAAGAAGTGTAGAGTGCATGCAATGTCCTGCGTACGCTAACCGCTAGGTGGTCGTGACAAGTGGTTGTTTGTTCATCACTTGACTTCCTTTCGATGCGGCTTGGCTTCCATGCACCACGGGGATGCTTGTGCATCACTGCATCTGTGGCAAAAGAGAGCTCGGAGAGGGGGGTTGCATACCGGCTCGAATGCTTCTAAATCTTTCTCCTCCTATCTTCCTCTCATTTGTTCCTTTTCCTTTCGTGGTCGCTGGCATACACGCCAGACGACGGCTTTGTTTACACCTTCCACGCACACTCGTTACACCCACACTCTTTCCTGTTCACACTCTTTTCCCAGTCCCACTCGTTTGCCACCCACACTCCTTTCGCTCACCATCAATCGCTGTTCGTCATCATTTCATAGTACCTGCTCACTGCCACAAGGGACAAAATGCCCAGTATTCCCCCATGGTTGTCCGGGCGGTCGAGCCTGCGTTCAACTTTCCGTCAACGCTCACCATCGACCTTCCGCTCCTCCCGCAGTCCTGCCTCTTACCTCTCCGACAACAGCGACTTCGACCGATCCACCATCAAGGCTCACTCTCGACCTCCCTCGTTCGCGCTCTCCACCTCTTCCCACTGGTCGCTCTCGACGAGTGCCAGCTCCAGCGCCAGCTTCAGCTCCAGTTTCACAGCCACCGCCACAGCCTCACCCGCCCTCACCCCGCCTTTCACCCATCCCCGCTCGCATGATCGGTACGTCGCTCTGACGAGGACGCACAATGCCGCCGTGGAAGAACTCGACGCCGTCGCGTCCACCATCCTCTTCGGACTCTCAGGTGTGCACAAGCACGCCACGGGTGAGATCCGCGCAGCCTCGGCATGGATGATGCTCGAAATGATCGAGGCGCACTTTGAAGCGACGAACGACATGACGACGAGGCGGTACGACGTGATTTGTGCGTGGGAGCCAGACAATTCTGAGCTCACCCAGTGGGCAAACCGGATGGAGGAGCGGTATGCCCTCAAGATGCGTGAGTCACATTGACCCTTGGGCCATCCCGTTAGATGGTAAGCATGGAGAGACCGCTGACACCACAGCACACGAACTCCGCGTCACGAAGCTCAAAGCTCTCTCAAACGCGGTTGGGGTTATGTATGACGTCTTCCCCTGCGTTGCGGAGTTGCGCACTCCGCGCCGAAACACGAGCCGTGAATTGAGGCACATCATCTTCGACATGCTCGTGACGGAGCTAAGGCGCATGCCCGAGGCCAGCGTGCCGGATCTGTACGAGGCGACGTGTCGCTGGGCCAGGGGAGAGGTTCTTCTGGCTCTGACTGAGGACGACGACGATGAGAGTGTTCACGAGTTGTCTGCCATTGTTGAGAGTAGTGCGGAGTTCTGCGCTGAGTCTGACGAGAGTTGCGACGAGGGAGACGGAAAGAAGATCCAGTTTGAGAGCAAGTTCGAGAGCGAGTACGAGACTCGCCTGAGGGAGTTGGGACTATGTCTCGAGGAGATGAGGGCTATGGAGCGTCTTGTCCGGCAGCTAGCTGAGGATCAGGAGGCGATGTAGGCTTGTCCTTTCTCGCCTTGTCCATCCCTGCGCTAATCATGCCCTGCTAGTGCCGCCACCATGTCCCGCGTTCGGATCCTGCAACCGACTGTTCACCCCGTCCTCCCCAGCACACAAGTCCACCGTTCCGTTCCTGCCCTTCCCTACACACACCACCATATGTACCACCACTTTCAATGTTGATAGTCAGATACCCGTCCCGAAGATACCCGTTCGTGTTGTTATGCATATGCAATGTTTCCCGCCTCACAGCTGGAGGCTTCGAAGTGGCATGCAGGTGGCGTTTCGCTGGATTAATTCTGCGGATCGAGTTTCTCAGAATTAAGCATTTTGGACATCGTCTGCGCTAGCTCTGCACAACGCCGTGGACGTAGAGAGACGGTAGGGCCCTATGAATGCATCCTGTAACAACTGCACTCTGCAGCCCGCCTAGTTCCGGAGGTCGGATGGATGCCGACTGCTGGCAGTACTGTACCATGCAGGGTGCGGTGAGGGCGACGACCGTGCGGGGGCGATCTTGGGGTGGAGCGTTTCGTTGGTTCCGGAACCCCTCAGAAGCTGGACCACCAGTGGACCCCCTTGTGGCAATGGGTTAGTTGTCGCATTAAGCATAACGATACACAGAAGGAACGGAAGTCACGGAAGGGCTGGGTAGCAAGTTCAGGCGCACCCATAAGCCCCCGTGCACACACGGCCAGCCTTCCAACGCGAACGAGGGTGCTGGCCCCTTCCGTCTCGCGGTGTTGTGTGTTCTTTTCGAGACCACGTTCTGACTCCACCGTCAACCAGCGGCAGCAAACTCTCCCCATCCTGATGGAAGGCTTGCCTTGAGTGTTATCCCACTACTCTCACTGTTCATCATCCTCCCTCCTCCTCCACGTCTCGACTGCCTTCTCGCCGACCTCTTCGGCATGCTCTTCCCTCAGATGACGGGCTCTCACAGTCCCACATACTACCAACACCTCGAACGCATCAACAGTAAGTACTACGCACTCAATAGGCAGGTCCTCCGGACTGGCAACGACATGCTCCAGTACGGCCCCTACAATGCCTGGTTTGCGAACAGTGTGCCTTTGGGAGTTATGCACAGTCTGGATAGGCTGGAGCAAGACCGCCAACAGGCGCTCGACGAACTACTCGCCGCGGAGCGTAGTGAGTAAATCATGGTCTAGCGTCGCTGACCATAGACGGCCACCTCTCTCATGAACCCGGAGCGGGTTCGTTCGCAGACTGCAGTGTCCATCAGTCGATCCTCATACCCGTCTGCGGCCCCATGCCCTCGCACCACACTGGCATGATCTGGGGACCTCCCGCCGCCTCCGTGATTCCTGGAACGCTCTCAGAGCCCTTCATGGACGGTCAGCGCCCGGTTATCGGTCAGTACTACTTCACCACTCAGGGTGGCTCTGCTAGGAGCTACCACCGTAACAACATGGCGACTCACCCTGCCAACGATGCTCCGACCCCGCTCCAGTATCTCTACGGTGTGTCAGCTCCCCCAGGAACGCCCCGCATCACACCTCGCCCCAGTTCTCGCACGGCATGTGCTGCTGGCACCACTGCCAAGTCTCGCTCCGGCGTACGCGAGTCCATCAGCCAAGCAACTCTCTCGGGCACCACGCTCGTGGATCGCCGTGAGAATTCGCATTCTACTGCTTCAGGAGCCCCCTCCGCTCAGCGCGGTGTTTCCGCGGTGTCTGGCCGCAACTCCATCAAGACCTCCCCTTCCAAAACGTCCAGTGCTCGCAAATCCAACCATGCGCCGGCATTTGAGCGCACGCGTGCGGCCAGCTCCAGGGCTTCTAGCCTGACCGCCACCTGGGTAGATGAGACGAACAACCCGCAGTCGATGGTCCCCTCTCAGCTCACCGACGAGGCGACCACCGGCGGATCCACCACCCAGCTGGGCATCTATGCCGAGTCGTACCCCCTGTCGACTTCCAGCACCAGCTTCACCTCCAATGGTCGCCCCACCTCTGTGCTGACTTCTGACATCAGTCCCGAGGACAGCATCAGCCAGCATGATCCCATGACCACAAGCATGGCCAGCACACTGCCCATCCCAACCAAGACAGCCGCCTCCGGCACCACCTACCAGACCCACACCGTTCGCCGGAGCCTCTCAAACTGCAGCCGTCCAAGCCAGGCTCGTGGCAGCGTCCTGAGCCCCATTGCTGAGGCGTATAACCACTCTTCTCGCCAGACTTCGAAGACCGGCTCTTCTTGCCAGAGCCAGGGTTGCAGCTCTTCTTCCCGTGGGAAGCAGGGTGTTTCGACCTCCACCGAGCATAAATGCAGTACCGGCACCAACCCATCCGAGACTAGTGGCTACAGCCAGGCTGATGGTGGCGTGGCCACCCCGCTGTCGAGCTCGGGCCGCTCATCTTCTACTCCTTCCTTAGGGCCCTCTGCCAAGAGCAACCCGACCTCCTCGAGCTCCGGCCACCTCTCAACCCCCTACATGGCCTACGCCGGTACGACCATGGAGACGGACGAGCTCCAGGCCATGTCTCCCGCCCGTTTCCGCGCCATTGCCCGCGCAGATGCGTTCGAGAGTGTCCTCCTGGTCGCAGTCACGGCTACCCTCGGCAATGCGGAGCTGCGCGAGCGACTCAGGCGCCACGAGGGCCGTTTCCACTACTACAACGCGCTCCACCCCGAGCCCGACTTTGACGGGCGCGAGTTCACCCCCCAGGAGCGCCTCTCCGGCCGCGCGAGGCACTTTGAGATTGTCCGGATTGTGGCCCTTACGCGCCGCGGGGCCAGCGACGAGCTGCCGAGGGAGATTGCGGACAAAGTTGAGCGATTCAAGTCGCTCAACATTCTCGACGACGAGAACATGTGAGATGAGCAGATTCCCCAGAGCCCCCGTTTCCTCTTCCGTAGCTTTTCCCTTTCCCGCACACTCCTGCCCTGGTGGCGGAGACGTAGCCTGATATCTCGAAAGTTCATGTAGTGTATGCTTCCGGTTCCCATAACTTATGCACGCGCCTGGAGCAGCGATCGGCGACTGGTGACCCCCTGTCGTGGAGCGATCAGCGTGACCTCCTCCTTTTTGATCGCTCTTCGGCACCCTCACTGGTCTCGACCTCGCGCCCCTGATCAGAAGATCGCTGCTTCTTCTTGGCAACCCCTGCCGTTCGATTCCCTCTTCTGCCTTCCACGACAGCAGCGGTCCGCACCAAGTTGCGCTCGAGTCCTCCCTCGTGCGCCTCCATCAACGCGCGCTACGCCGAGAAGCTGCGTCAGTGCCAAGCGTCCTTTCTCGCCCTCAAGATCGCCAGCACACGCGACATCGGCCTGAACATCCCCGCCGGGATGCAGCGCATGACCCACCTCAACTTCAAGGAGGACTCGGAGGCGCTCAAGATCGAGTTTGACAGAGAGGAGGAGATGCGCGAGTTACAGAAGAGGGCGGGGTACAGTGAGTCGCTCTTTTCACCATGTGCTCATGAAAGGCCAAACGTCCACCACGACCCACCGCGCCGCGACGGGTCACGTCAACGATGCCGGTAGCCGGGCCGTCGCTGTTGGCGCTCTCGCCGCGATTGCGCGCGGGATGCTCCAACCCGAGGACCTGATGACCCGTCAGGAGATCGATTACTGGGTCGCCAAGTTCGAGGCTTCGAACGGTTGAGTGGTGGTGGTGCCGCTCTAGCCTGGCTTTTGCCGGTAATCTGCTCGTTCTACTCGTCACATACAAGAACATACCGAGTCTCTATAGGGTATCATGGATCGTATCTCGTCAGAGCATCCCCTGGTCCTCGCGGGACTGGCGATGCAGGAGGGGCCGCTTTCTCCGTGTCGTGGCGTCTCCTTTCTTCAGTCGCGGTTGACAGTCTCGAACTCATTCTGTAGTTCGTCCAGGAACTCCTTGTGTTCCTCCTTATCTGTCAGATCTCTTGCAAACTTGAGCAAAGAGTCAAAGAGCACGGCCCGCTGTGCCGCCGCCGCCGCGTCCGAGATGCGTTGGCGCTTGAAGGCGGGCTCAGCGTCGCCGAGGTGCGGAATAACGGGCGCACCGGGTGCGTAGTCGGTCTTTGGTGACCAGGCAGCGAGTCGCTGGTGTTCAGGGGATTGGCCGGGTGAGTGGCCAGGTGAGGGCGTCTTGCGTTTCGCGCTCGCTACGCTTTCAGGGAGAGAGGGAAGTCTCAGATACTCGAGCTCTGCGACTTCGAGAGCTGAGGTTGGGGCTTTCGGCGAGCGGAGGTCGAGGGGCGAAGCAGGCCCACGCACTGCTGTCAGCTACAACGTGCAAAAGCGACCCTTCGCTTCTGCATTATTTAGTCTACTCACCAGTATCACTCCCGCTGGAGCTGGTTGCCGACCTTGGCGTCGCTCCCTCCACAAGCGCGATAGGCGGTGCCTCAGCATCGACTTCTCTCAAACGCTCAGTCTGTTCCGCCGAGATAGCAGATAGCTCCGCCGTCTCGCGCAGATAGATGTCGCGAAGCAGTTCGCGCGCACGGATAATCTTGCTCAGCGGCGTCAGATGCTTCCTCGCCCTAAGGATCGCTTCAGCTTCCACTCGATACCGCGTCTGGCACGATTCGACGCGGCGCGCAAACTCGGCCCGGATGTCGCGCCGGCGCCGCTCGGCTTCGGCGGCGGTCAACATCGGGCGGTCATTCGAGCGGCGGGGAGAAGGAGGGCGGTCGTTAAGTCTGGGGGGGGACTCGGTTTGGATGCGTGCTGAGAGCGAGAGTGTGCTTCACGGCACCTCGAGCTGGAGGTCTATGGTCGTGCGCTTGAAAGCAGGTGTGCCGGATGGTCGATGTGCAAGACGTCGGCGTTCATGAGTCGTGCTTTCGCGGGGAAATTGCGGCGACGAGGTGGTTGGGTGGGCTGGGCTGGGATTGCGCCCGCATCACGTGCCAAGGCTTGGCAGGGACCGGACCCGTGCTAGGCGCCCTTTGACGCCGCGACGCCCGACGAGGACATGTGACGGCCGGACAGGAACCAAATATGGGGCTCCACTGCCGTGACAGAGCAAGACTCATGAACTCAATCCACCTTGGATACCCGGAAGACATTTAAGCATGACAGGGTTGACAGGGTTGATGCTGCTTCCGAGTGCTTGGAAAGCAGTCGCTACTCTGCATCACATCCAACTGATGATCAAGACTGACACCCCGATCGACTTCATCATTTTTTTCTGAGGACAACAACATGGCTGCACGCTTAGGAACCACCCACACACGATTGCGCACCTTTGTCTGCGCACCACATCCCACTGCTCACAATGTGCGGTGCTGTTCAGCACTACACAGCGCGGAGGTTATCCCAGGCTGGTGAATGCCTTGCATCTGTCTTTACCATCATCCACTCCACCATTCCCGACAATCGTCATGGCCTCAGAAAAAACGACAGGCAGGCATCACGCCAGCGCCACGACCCATCAGCCCGCCGCTGAGAGGCGCACTATCACCCCGTCCTGGAGCCCACGCTACATCTCCCAGTGTTCCTACAACGAACACGTACACGAAGCGTACCCATATGAGCCGGCTCTGAACGCCATCCAGTCGAGTCTATACAAAACCATCCTCTCTAAACCGAATCCACCCGACGCATGCCACCTAATGCGCATCGCCCTTGAGGTCGTGAGACTCTTCCTCCGTCCGCTCCTCTACACAGATATTCCAGATGACGCACGGCACCACGCTGTCATCCAATGGTATCTCCTGGGCCAGGTTCACGCATTCAACATTCCACGCGACCGCGTCGTTGGCGGGGAATGCAGGATCGAGAAGGTCATCATGGACTTCCAACCGGCGAACGTGCACGAGGGAGCCGTCAAGACCTTTGCCCTCGACTTCATCCGCGCCGGCATGGCGTACTTCGGCCTCCTGGCCCATGACTCGCCAGCGGGCTCGCAATCTGGCGGCACCGGCGTCGTCATTCCGCCCCGATCCAGCTCGCTGCGCGCTTCGGGATGCAAGGACATGGACAAGCATTCCGTCCCGACGACCGCAGTGCAGTGCCCCGCTCAACCGTCTGGGGTGGAGATGAAGCCTAGCCTCCAGCTCTCGCTGAATGTGTTCCTGACCGGAGCCGACGCGGCACTCGAGGCACTCCGACGTACTGTCTTCGTCCAGTTTGACGATGCGCGCGTAATGTGGGCGGGCAAGATCCGTGCATCTGAGTGTCAACTCATGATTCTGGGGGAGATCAGGAGCCAGATCTTGATGCCGATTGGCGGGGAACAGTCGGGCCAGTTGGCGGATGAAGGTACACGAGAAGAGGAAGGAGGCGGACAACGCATGGACGAGGAAGTCGACAGCAGCAGCGACAGCTGGGAGGACGTCTGGTTCGGAGAGGAAGGGGAGGAAGAGGAAGCTTTGAGCGACCTATATCATCCCGCTGCGAGCAGCAAGGATGCTGAACAAGCCGCGCCGAGGAGGAAGGTGAAGAAGATCAAGAATGCCAAGTTGCTGAGGGCGAGGGCGCGCTTGGGGAAGTAGTCACTCGTTGAGGCGTGCAGGCGACTCATTAGCTTATCAGTATGCTAGTCATTAGTATGCAGTGAGGTTGCATGAGCGCTCATTCTCTGCCCGCAGCCTCATACTCCTCGATCCACCTGTCCAGTAACCGGTCCGTCCGGTCGTTGTCTGAGAGACCTCTCGCCAGCCCGAAAACGCGGTAGAAGAGTCCCTCTCGCTTTTGTCTTTCTCGGTGACTGCTCCATCAGCATCTGCATCCACAGCATTGCGCTTCTGCTTGCGACCGGCATTTGATTGAATGCCAGGTTTAGACTCGGGGTCCGGTGAGCGACAAAGCGTGCCCTCGCCTAATGTGTCCCGGCTGTTGGACCGGCAGCGGGAGCCTCTAGCGACGGCGTGCTGATGCGGTATCCGCGGTTGGACTCTGGAGCTGTAGTTAGCATACTTGGGGAGGTGAACGGCAAACACTCTTCTCAAGGGGCTAGCCAAGCTCACCATCGTACTCCTCCAACGTTTTCAGTTGCCGCGCTAGCTGCTGACGCATTGCAGCGATGCACTCGGCCTCGCAATCCTCCGACTACTGCAATCCGGCACGCAAGTCCGCTGGCATTCCACCTATTCCCTCCATGTTGTCCCGCTGCGATTGTAGGCATTGCTCCACAGGCGGATGCGGTGCTCGATGATGTGCTCGATTGCTTGCCGGAGCGAGCCCTTCTCTGCCTGCTGAGATCGAGTGGGTAGCACGTTGGGGAAAGTACGGAGGAGTGATGGTGGTGATATTCGAGTGATGAAACGGCCGAATGAGGAAGACTGAACTCCATTCCTCTTGACATGGCCGGCCGGCATGGTGCGAGGTCGGTCGTGGAAACCCAGGAACCCGACGTGTGACTCACCTCGATCTCCGCCGAGATCGTCGCCATCGGTACAGCGATAGCAGTTTGCTGATGCACCTCAGGAAGCGGTGGGAAAAGCGAGTAGCATCTCCTTTGTGTATGTTTATGCATGTCTACCTTCCTACAGCTGGTGCCCTCTGCGCATGAGCATATCCTTCCACTGATCCGGCATGTGGCCCTTCTTGAGCTTCTCATAGTCGTACATGACGCAGGTCGAGTCAGCAGTGACAGCGAGCTGGTTCGCCTTGACAGACCAGCCGGCAAAGGCGAGCTTGAAGCTGCCGCGCTCCTGGTCGATCGAGTGCGGTCGGCACGCCCACATGATCTGGCGTTAGCTTCTATGCCAGAGAGCTCAACTCACAGAGTCCGGGTACGTCACGGGATACCTGAATCGGATGGTCTGCTCCTTCAGAATGATGCCGAGACCTCGGCCGGCGACAAGGTCGTCCTTCGCCTCCTTGCCCAGGTCGCTCTCGAGCGTCTCGACCCAGCGCATCCGAGCCGATTCGATGTAGCGCGCGTACGTCACGTTGTTAATGTGTCTACGGGTTAGCTTGAGACTCTAACCACCCTTCTGCTGTCCATGCTTCACAGACACCGCACCGACGCGACTGCCTTCCCTCACAGGGGCGCATGAAAGCGATAGGGAACGAAGAGACTCACCGGTACATGTCGCTCTCGCCCCACGCACACGGCCACTCGATGCGGCCCTCGTCGTCGAACCCGTTCGAGTCGAACCACTCCTGGCCTGTCGCGCGCGCCCGGTCGTAGTCAGGGTTCACGTGCGGCGGCAGCGGGATCTTGTCCTTGCTTGTCGGGACGCTAGTCGTTAGCTTGAAAGCTCGTTCACGTTGCCCTCCTGCACAACCTCCTCCTGTATTTCACGGCCACTCTCAGCTCTCTCAACATCATCCTTTCCCACCAGCAAGCTACCAGCCCCTTTTCTGGCGCTATCAACAGCCGGCATGCATCTGAGTAGAGTGGAGACCTTGATTCTCTCGGCTTCCATGAGGGTGAGTGTAGGCAGGCAAGCTACACCACGCCAGAAGTCAACTCACCGAGGTCGCTCGTACTGCACACCCTCCTGTCCCGGGAGCGGGCGCGCCGTCGTCGTGTCGTCTGGCGAAGCGGGGCCAACCTCGCCCTTGGCGAGGTAGTACGGCGATTTGGGGTCTGAGAATTTAGCGAGGAGGTCGTTCAGTTTTTCGTCGCGCTGCACCGCGCCGGCAGAGAACGCACGGGCAGCGTTCGATACCTGCGGACGCAGGGTGCGGACGGCACGGGTCGTGAGGCCGAGCATGTTGTTATGATACGTGGACGATGGAAGTATGAGAGAAAGCAAAATGTCAACAAACGGTGACTACTGCGTTAGAGCCGGCCGTGCCGGGATGACGAAAGCCGACTGTGGACGGGTATCTTGCCGAGCGCCGAGGACGGAGGCTGATTCGCCTAAGTTTATCGGACTTCGCCGTCCCCACTTCCCCGCACCGCGCATTTGCACGCCCGTAGCGGCGCCGCCAACACCGAAGGTTCATATCATACATAGCATTCATACGGTCTAGTCATGTCATTAGAGTTAGGGCATGCCCATGTACACGAACGGCTGGGTGCGGTGCCCGCCCTGGCTGTTCCAGGTACTGGGAGGCGGCGCCTTGGAGCTCGCACTCGACGCCGAGCGCTCTATGCCGGGCGTGGAGGGACTCGAGCTCTCGTTGTGCGCCTTCTCCGTCATGTTCTCGAAGTCCTTCAGCGCGTCCCTCAGCTTTTGCATGCCGGCCATGCCTGCGCCCGCCATACCGCCCATGGCTGCGCCGGCGGCTCCGCCCATCGCTGAAAGACGCTTGCTGGCCTGGCGGCCGAGGAACATCGGAGCCGCGACAGCGGTGGTCTCGATCTCCTCGGTGTCGCTGAACTGCCGCGCGAACTGCGACCAATCGCTGCGCTGCTGCAGGTATGGTCTCAGCAAGCGAGAGTCGATCCTTCCTAGGTGCGATTCCGTCATGTATGTGCGGAGGACGTCGGGCTGGACAATGAAGCTGTTGCCGAGCTGACGCAGCATCTCGAAACGGTCGTTCAGCGGCGGCGAGTTGAAGGCAGCGATGCACTCCTGGTACGTTGCCAGATCCTTCGTGAGCATCAGACCACCAGTTGGGTTCACCGGGAACTTCTTGTAGTGGTCCAGCAGCAACGAGTGGAAGCTAACTCCGACCTCAGTCAGAAGAGCATCGAGGTTCTTCCCGCTCAAAGCGCTTGTCGCCGTAACGTGAACTTGTGCAAGGAAGTCGCAGCACAGCTCGCAGGGCTCCGTGTTAGTGCGGGCAAAAGACAGCTCGTCGTTCTTTGGCTTGTAGTCGTTGCGCTTCTGCTTCGTGAGGAGGTAGCTCAGCCAGAGCACAATGACGTCGACAGCCTTCTGCAAAACAGCGTTGGCCTTGTTCTCCATGCGGACAGTGTTGTGCTGGTTGAAGGTCGACATCTCGCGGCGCACAGCCGGGCTTGTCGCGAGCGGCAGGAGCGCCGTGCTGGTGTAGCGCTGCCAAAGATGACAAACGAGATCTGCGGGGCGTAGGACTGTGAGCACTGACAGATCTGGCTCAGTTCGTCCGTCATACTGCTCAAGACGCGCCAAGGCCGAGTCAAGTGCGGTGTCAATGAATGACCGTCCAATCGCCTCCGCGAGAACCTTGGAGAGGGCGAACACGTTCTTTGCGACTTCGGCCGGCGGGGAGAGCTCGACAACGCGGCCAATTGCTTCGGCATGCCAACGCATCATTCGCTCAGCAGGCTCGATGTCCAGGACGCCGTCCTCAGGCGAGGGCATCCTTTCAGTCGGGGTGTCGTACGAATTTTGACGAGTGGGGAGCCCCGGCAGTTGCATGCTGAGACGCGAAGTTGATCGTGGTGGCGGCGTCGGAGCGTTCGATGTCGGCGTTTTGGAGCCCGAAATAGCGTTCTGGGCTGAGGAGGCAAACAGGTTGGCGTACTTGCCGATCGCCTGTGCTGCCGATGAAGCGACTTGAGCGGTGGCGTTGGTCGTGCCTCCACCCGAAGTCGAAAGCTGGTTCACCACACGGTTCATCAGCGAGTTCGGCTTAGCCTTGAGCACCGTCTCGTGATAGTGCGTGAACTGTGACAACAGCCCGGCGTAGAGCTCGACCAAGTTCTTGCTCTCGCTGTCCAGATAGCGACTGCCTTCGAGCCATGGGATGAAGATCTCTTCCAGCGACTGATCGAGCAGAGTGGTAATAGGGCCCGTAGCGGCCGCTGCCATTTTTGAGGATCCGGCTACGGGGCCGCCAAGAGTCACGTCAAGCGATTTCAGGTCCTCGACCAGCTTGGCACACATCGAGTGTGACAGATGAAGAATGCGCAGAACGGCGAGGGTGGAAACGGTCGAAGCGCGGGACACGAGCGACTCAATGTGCTGCTGGATCTTCGTTGTCAGCCATCTTCACAAACAAACAAGGATGACTCACGACTTGTGCAAACACACGCTGGAGGAAGACCTGCATGACGGCAGCAGGGTTGGGGAACACGGCAAGAACGATTTGAGCTTCCTGCGTGACAGTGGTGCGGATTTCTTTGAAGAGAGCAGCAAGACCAGGCTCTGACATGGGAGGCGGCAGACTTGGGTCTCCCATGGTCTTCCAGCTGAGGTCAGCTTATAAGCCCTAACTCCCACTCACATTTCAACTGCAGTCCCGTTCGCTTCCGCCTCCTCCATGGCACTCTCGATGAGGCGATCCTTGCTGATGAAGAAGTCGTGCTGGTTGACGTATACCTGAACACACGACGTTCCGCCGTTGAAGTCTTGGAGGACTTTCGCGCAATGCCCCATGTTCCGAGGGTCACCTTTCTTGAAGGCACGGTTGAAGTATGTGAGCACCTCCTGCTCAAATCGCTCGCAGTACTTTTCAATTTCCGCAGCGACACGGTCCGCCTTTTCCTTCTCGCCGCGCTTCAGGAGGACATTCCGGTGGGCGGCGGAATGGCTCTCGCCATTGACATCGGTAGCCTCAGCGTCCGCCAGCGCTGTGGCCGCAGTATCAGCGACATCCTTAGCGACAGCCATAAGACGGCGGAGGACGACGGCGAGACGTTGCCTTCCTTCGGGAGACTTGCGTGTGGAGTAAAGCTGAGCCAGCGGTGACTTCTCCTCTCCTGTTGTCGCAGTATACTGCACAAGCGAGATGTAGTATCCAACGAGGAGCGAGGTAGCCTGTGCGGTGCTTCGCACTTGGTGCAGGCTTTCAAGTTGCTCGCCGATCTTCGCAGCCGTGCGCCCGACGTCGGTGATCTTGTTCTCGAGGCTTGAGAAGGACGAGCCGACAGCCTCGAATCCGCTGTCTAGCTCGCGCAGCCGCTTGCCATACTCTCGATTTGCTCGCCGCACCTCGCTCTCCATCGATCGCGTCCGCTCAGCAACTTGTGACCGCAGCGCGAGCAGTTGGTCGAGGGCAGGCGAGAACGTGTCCATGAACGGCTTCGGATTGAAAGCTGATATTATTAGCGCAGCGATGGTACTCAAGATGCTTACGTCCTGACTCAGCCTTGCTCGACTGAATGAGATGTTCGCTCAGATTCCCGATGAAGTCTTCCGTGGAGTAGCCATCCTTCTCGTCAGCTATACTCCTAGACATCGGCATCTCTGGTGGAGGACGGCTACGTCACAACCTCCCCGGCCGGTACTCACCACGAAAGTCGGGAGTTGGATGACCTTGCCGATAACGGGATCCTTTGCCTGGGGAGACGCCTGTTGCCGTCTCCCTGGGCGCCTCGGTGGGGTCTCCGGAGCATCCATGGTGCCGATGAATGATGGAGACGTGCAGAGCGTTGTTGCCCTTGCTTGAGACGCGACGTTGTAGTGCACATGGAACCACGGTCACTCGATCGCGTGCATCATTAGCGGAATCAAACGCTCGCTTACAACCTCCACCGCTGCTTCCTAATCTCAATTAGGACGGGTCAAATGTTACCCCGCATACCCCGCATTCTGACGTGGAGTCGCGCACAGAACAACAATCAGTGTCTTCCTCGACGCGTCTGTTGGCATCGACAACCCCGTCAACATGAGGATAGCCGTCACGCTCGCCGCCCTCGGCCTCGTAGGAGGAGCTTCTGCGCAGTTCGGAAACTTCTTCGGTGGCGGCTTCCACTTTGGCGGACAGCAGCAGCAGGAAGCCCCACCATCACAGCCACCGAAGCGCGAGCACCCCGGCTGGAACGTGTACCAGGAGAGTGAGTCGAGAGGCGGCGATGATATTGAGCGAGCGTCGTGAGGTCCTTTAACTTCGCTACTCGGAGAGTTATCATGGGCTCAATGTGTTGGAGACTCTGAGCAGGAGGTGCTGCGACTTGGAGCTCAGTGGAGCTCAGAGCTGACGTCCAGTCCACTGCCGAGCAGGTTACGTTTGTCCTTCCTCGCTCACATGTGTACCCACTCCAGCCGACTGCCCCTGTCCTTATCCGTGAGTCCCACCGAATACCATCAGCTGATGAAAGGGATGACACGAAATGCGTGATTCCCGACGACCGACCGCGCGACGAGGGTGAGGGACCACCCTTCGTCTGCGTCCGCGGAGACTGCGACCAGGTCAGCTCTTTCGCCAAACCCATCTAGACATCGCTCCACCCGGCTTCCGGCCCACCTCAGACGACCCAGACTTGTAATGCATACCCGGACTCTACTTACGCCGCCTGCCTTGGAGACGAATGACTTACGCTGATCTGACCCACACCATCGAAACATGCGTGGTGCAGTGCCTGAGACGGCATTGCTCCACAACCTGGGAGCCGACCTGCACCTGCAACTTGCCGCCCCCACATGACCAGGATGCACCAGCAAACTGTCTCCCGGCTCATTCCGAAGCGCATTGGAACTCAAACTTGGGTACCTTCAGGAATGTAGATCAGAGTTCGGATGCCGTCCTCGATCACGGACATGACCTCACCAAAGTCATTTTCGGGCCGACCGAGACCCCAAAAACATCCCGGATCTTACAGCAGGCAACATCCGGTAGGCGCAGCACACAGCACATGGGCCTCAACCAACTCGTGCTGAAGGTACTGGGCGCGGGAAACAGATTCCACTCCTCGGCAGCCAGCTGTGGCGATGGTTGACGCGGGCCGCCGTGACACATAACCACGACAGCGCGAACAACCAGGCACGCTCGTCTTGAGTGGCTGGCAGTGGGTTCTAACGGATATGCTTCGGCAGCCCCAGTGAGGCTTTACTCCGTTCCTGCAAGGCAAGACTGGTATGCATCGCACCCGCTGGGAGAGAAACGTACAGTCCCACTGCGACGCCACCGGACACCCCCCCCCCCCCCCCCTCGGGACGGCCACCACAGATGCGACGACGGACAGACACTTTTTGCTCATCTCCACGAAATCCCGGCACCGGGCGACATCCGGTGCTTGGTTAAGGTAACCGGCGGCAACCAAGACAGGTGTTGCATGAGCAGCTGAGGATGTATCACAGTGCTACAGCATGGCGACGAGTGACGTAAGGCCGACGAGGAGCATAGGTGCCCACGACCAGCTAACCTGAGGAGCGGCGTTTTCGAGGAAGTTACAGGCTAGGAGGTCCTTCAACCCGCCCGGTGAATACATTTTCACGATGCTGTGGTTGATGTCGTCGTTGTTGCGATGTTCCGGTCCGTCTTGAAAGCCGCAAAACCAGACGTCAGCGTCGAGGATGTTCTTCGTGCGGGAGTTGAGGATCGCCATGCCGCCGTGGGACTCGCAGTCTTCGACCTTGGTGCGGTTGATGGTTCCAAGGACGAAGCATCCGGGTACTGTAGCTTCATCCCACTGGTTTGATTTGCCGATGTTCACGGACCAAAGTTGTTGCAGCTCGGTTCGGCCCGTTGTATTGCGGCCGTCTACTCTCCTGAATTGGTCCCAGGCATTCGTCCAGGATGAAGGTCAATTCAATAGGCACCGTACCTTCCGATTCAACCTTACATAGGGGGAAAGGAACCTCCGGAACGAAGACCTGGATCAGGTTTGATGCATCAGGATACTGCCGATGTCCGACGATTGGCGTACTTCATAACCCTGTCCACGGAGGCTGTTCTGCCTCATTGCAGGAGACAGGACGGTGGGCGGTCGCCGTATCGAGCCTTGACACTGCGTGCCGTGACTTGCATGCACCGCCTCGCTAAGTACCCGCGCGGCCAGTGCGACAAGACGATCGCGAGAACTGCAGATCTCGGGAGAGATTCCAATAGACCCTTAGCAGCTAGGGTATGGTCATCAAAGAAGTCAACACGATGGCGATCATGGGGATCCAGCCCGAAAGTGGAGCTCGATGTGATGCCGTGTTCCGGCTGGGCATGAGACAGGTGATGGGTTCCAGTCCGCCGACGCTGTGTCTCAGCTTGTTGAGGTCATCGTCAGTGGGAGGGTTCGGCGCCGGGAGCTTGCCGCTGGTTCCAGGGACACCACAGAACCACACATCAGCGTCCGAGACATGTTTCGTGCGTGATGTAATGACAGCCATTCCGCCCCCATCTTCGCACCTCTTGACCTTTGTCTCATTGAGTGTCCCCAGATAGAAACAGCCGGGGATGCTCGTCCACTTGTCCCCTACTCGCACTGCGAAGAGTTGCTCGAGTACGTTTTTGGCTTTTGTCGCCAGTCCACGCGTCGCGATAGTCATCCCAAGGCTTTCGTCCAGTTGTACGAAGGGTTGTTCACCGTGTGGAATGCTGCGTCGAGAGCGCAGGTGGTGCTCGTTGAGTTCGAGGTGATCATGACGGATGGTGTAGCTCGAGGTACTGCGAGAGAACTATCTGAAGGCATTGGTAGCTGCAGCTCGTAGTCTGTATCAGCCTCACCGCGTCCATCATGTATGTCCTCCTGGCTTGGAAGTTATGCTTCCCCGAGGATGCACAGCCCATCGAAGACCAGTCGGAATGTGGTGCAGCGGCCTGTCCAGCAGCGGAGTTCTTGGCATTGCGGTCTGGTGCCTTAAAACTCCAAAATGTCCCACTTAGCTCGGCGTGACATCATGTCCGCACCCGATAGCACACAGACTCGTAATCCTCAATCGTCCACGAGGTGCAGTGAGGGCTCGGCGGCGCAAGACTAAGCAGTGCGGAGCACTGGAAGTGATGCACCCACGTTGGTGTCTTGTCAGCACATGTGATCCTTTCGGTGACAAACTCTGAGTAAGGTTTACCGACGTTGGCTCAGCGGCCGGTCAGGTGGCCCTTCACCTCCCTATCAGAACCCGCCCCCGCCGGTTAGCATCACTTACCTGAAGGAGTCGAGTTCAAACGTAATGAAGTTCTACCTGACAGTCGATCTGAGCTTCTTGAGAGGTAAGTAGTACGCGGATCAGATGTGCTTGGCTTCATTTCATGTCGGGTTGCTAGTGGGAAGACGCGTATCGGCCGTGCTAGGCACCAGCTCGTGGGTCAGTTCCCAACGACCGTCTCCTGACTGGGGACCATATCCTCGGTTTTCATTGCGGAATGAATGCACTCTTTTAAGCAAGGTATAATCGTGTCAGAGGGAGCCGACCATGTGATGTGGCATGCCACTTGACAACCGACCAGTACTGCATCAGGCGAACAGCTCAGAGGCTTTGAGGTCCTCAATCTCAACGCGAGCCACGCTAAGCATGGCGGGTGTCGCTCAAATCCTGCTTGACCTACGTAGAGAATCTCTCCACCTGATCACGGGACGGAAAGGAGCGCACCTTTGGCATCGGTCCCACACGGGTGAGCTTCTGTTAAGGAGACATCGACTTCGGTCAAGCGTCTCTTCCGAGGAAGCGTCGTTGATCCGGCGAGCTCCAAGGTCCCGGTCTTAACGTCTCGTGACGCTGACGGTGTGGAGTCGGGGCTACCCATGCCATACTTGACCCGTCATGCAAAGGCGCCACGCCATATATAAAGATCAGTGACAACCAATGCCGCAACTAGCGTCTTTCGCTCCATTATGATCTCTACTGTGGGTTACGTACAGAAACTGCAGCACTGAGAATGGCTGCGGGAGGTTGGTTCACGAGGGAAGCTGACACCTAGCGAAAAATTGTTCTCTTGACATGGCTTTTGGCTGCGAACGTCGCTCAAGCGGCGTGGTGTTGCGGATGGATCAAGACTGTTGATGAAGCGGCGCTTTGGAAGCTGCGGGAAGAATTTTGCAGCAATGTCAAGGGCGCCACGAAAGAGCCGAACCAAAACGAGTATCATTTGAAGACCGAGGTCGTGAACGGAAATTTGCACAATGAATACGCCTTCTTCGCCCACAACAACGAGGACACTTTTGGCGACTGCTTTGAAGCCACCGATAACCTGATCACTCAGTGTGCGCGTGCCCACCAAGCACACGGGTCCTGGGAGCACAACTCCCAGATCTGTGGCATGACCCTCGGCGACACTGCGGCAAGCAATGGTAGGCGCTCTGTTCGCCGTTTCGACGGCAACATCCGGAAACGCTCTCTGGCCGACCTTCCCCTAGTTTCCACGCCTGAGGACGTTGGCAAACTCTTCAGTGGCGTTTTCGACGTCGACGGTGAGGACGTCCTCATCGACTTTCATGACTCGGTCAACGCGGGCTCAGCTCCACCCCAGGGCGTGGAGGGCGTCTCACCCTCCGATGGCTCTCACACTAGCGCCTTCCAAACAACACAGGGCCCCGCTCACAGCTGGACGACAGTCTTCAACACGACCATAGAACTCCAGGATGCCATCAGACAGGAGATCGCTAGCGTCAAACGTCGTTCAGCTCTTCGGAAGCGACAAGCACCCCAGCAGTGCGAGACCAGTGAGACTGGTGACGGCAAGTGGGTCGTTCTTCAAGCCGGCGAGTGGGAGAAACCCGAGGAAAAGGCGTTACGTTGCGTCCCCCCCTCTAGCTTTCAAAAGGCAACGGGTAACCAGACCTGCGAGTCTTTTAGTATCAATCTGGGTGCCAACATGGCCAAATCGATTGCTTCAGTCGGAACTACCTTCGGCTTCACTTGGCAAAAGTGCTATATCCAGCTCGATATCAGGGGTTGCGACTGGACGGACCAAGGTAAGTGATGCCAGCCGTCGAGTGCCATGAGGGCTGACTTGGACTAGGCAGCTGCCACTTACTTTTCACACGACAGTGGATGTACTGGCAGCGTGGATTTGCCATTCAGGTCAAACGACAGTTCGATCACGCCAATGCAAACGGCGCCGTCACTGTGAAGGTTGACTTCGTGCACGCCGACGGCCCAAAACAAGACGTTTCAGCCGTGTGCGACCGGGGCTGTTGCAACTACTGTCTGGAGAACCTTCCCGCCGACGTAGACCTTACCAAGGAGTACTGCTTGAACAACGCCACTGAGGAGATGAGACCGTGGTACGCAACGTGCGACCAATGGACCAGTAAAGATTGACATTCTCAGGGTAGCGATCACGGGAAGTAGGGTGGAGATTCTGATGATTGAGGAACACGCGTTCTCAATGCGACGATCATCCACCGTAGGCTCAGCTCACATTCTGAACCGAGGTCTAAGACTGCTCCTTTGAAGTCTCTCACACCATGGCACGGCGTCAGGAAGCGTAAACACGGGAAAAAGAAAAGAATTGTCGATTTCGATATGCGCCACAATTCATCACGTGTTGGAGTCCAACACACAGTAATGCTGCGTGCTCTGAAGACATGTGCGTCTCATGCCCTGTACTTTCCAGATTCAAGAGGATGTATTCTTAAGTTCACTGATGGCAAGAAGTGATCTCTAGCCGGGGTGTTATCAAGCCCACGACGAGGACCGTCGAAGACGCCTACGTTTTGGACGACGAGCCGCGGAGTGCAGTTGCAAGCAAAGCCCCCGCCACAAGGCATAGAATACCGCTTATCGCAGATGATCGTTTCAGTAGGGTTCATTCATTCGGACCGTAAGCGGTGAAACCGCAGAATCACATGTCAGCCTCGAGAGTATCTTTGATTGCCGAGGTGAGGTACGCCGAAGACCCCGAAGTGCCCGGAAGCATCTACATGCGCGCGGTTCAAGCACAATCACAGAATCTGCATTTACGGAGTTTCTGCCAGCCGTCACGCGTATATAACATCGCAAAACGTGGGGCATGAGAATGCAATTAGGGGAAGATACGTGCTTCTCCCATGCGGTCGTCGGCGACCATGGCACATCGCGTGGCCAAGGCTCGTATCAGTAGATGGGGAAGTTCCCATCGACCTCGCGGCTCCAGGCCACCAGGCCACCCCGGACGTCCCTAGCCACTCGCCCCACTGTGCGCAGCTTGGCGGCAGCGACCTGGCTATCGTTCCCGCGGCGACAGAGGAAGGTGACCTCGCCATCACCAGGTATATCATCGGGCCGCTTCAGAATTTCGCCTAGCGTTATGTCTGTTTCCTGTCAGCAACACCCTTCACGTGCACACTCACTCATCGTCCCGGGTAGGGAGCAGATGGCGAACTCGGTCGGCGGCCGGGTATCCACGACCACGGCGCCGAACTGCAGGACCGTCTGCAGCTCGACGGCGGATATCCGCTCGCCTTCCTCGCCTTGGGCGTACCCGTCGTCCATTTCCACGGCACAAAGCTGCGCATACTCCTCAGCATCCTCGTTCAGTGGCTTGCCAGCCAAGGCACAGCCGGGACAGCCCTCCCGTGGTGGGCGTACTTTCACAGTGCGCACCATCGGACTTCCTCCGAGCTGGAGACACTTGAGACCTGGCTCGTACCTTCCAAGCAGGACGGCGAGGGCGTCGGCCGCCATAGCAGAGCCGACAATGCCCACGGTAGGACCCCACACTCCAGCGTCGGCGCAGGACTGGGAGGCTCCCGCTCGCGGCCAAACGCATCGATAGCATGCACGCTGCCCCGGCGGACCGTACACGCTCCACTGACCCAGTGTCGATATGCCCGCACCACTGACTAGCGGTACAGAAAGAGAGCATGCAGCGTCGGAGACAAGGTAACGCGTCGCTGGGCGGTCGGTGCAGTCGAGGATCAGGTCGTGCCCTTCCAACAACGAGAGAGCAGTCGAAGGAAGAAGCGGCTCCGGTATCGGTTTGTACGCAACATGCGGGTTCAGTCTATCGTCAGCTTCATTCGATGGGCGTAAACAGCTACTTACACTTGCAGAGCCTCAACAGCACTCTGCGCCTTGTTCATACCAGCCCGTCCGCCGTGCAGAACCTGCCGGTGGAGGTTTGATATCGACACCATGTCATGGTCGATAATCGTGAGAAGGCCTGAACCGTCAGCTACAGTGGAACACATTCAACTTACCAACTCCAGCCCCTGCGAGGTACTGTAGGGCCGGACATCCGAGACCGCCAGCACCAACAACCGCGACCCGTGCGCGCTTCAATCTGAGCTGTCCTTCTCGTAAGCTTCGGTTTGAATTCAGGGCTCACCGTCGAGGCCCCAGCCGGGCTGGATCATCTGCCGTCCATAGCGTGCGTACTCATCGAGCGACAGGCGAGTGACGTCGGTGTCGGCCATGTCGGAGCTCGGCGACGTCAGAGAGGTCTGATGTTGACTTTTTCGGAGGTGTCGAGAGCTGAGTGGACTGTTCGGTGGCAAGAGAGGTGGAGGTGGAGGTCGAGTGATGGTGGAGGCTCCGGAACACGTGACTTCATAGCGGAGCGGAACGACCTCGGATAATCGACGGCGTCGTCTCGTTGGTCCATGTGCTGCGTGCTCATGTCTGACGTCCGTCCGCTCTGACAGCAGAACTCATGACTTCGCTTTAACAGAGTTCTACGCACCCGTTTCTGAATGCACAGAGTTCACCTAGCGCCGCTTTCAAGTGCACATCACCCGGCTGCTCGGCCGTTCTCTGCGCTAATCCGCTCCTTCCTTTAAGCATCTTTCGTCACCGTGCGACAACGGACCGTTGCCCTCTGATGTCCCTCCGGAGTTTCAACGCTTCCCAAGCACTTCGCCGCTTGCCCCGACAGACAGAGAAGGTTGCAACTCTGTCTGCATTATGTCTTTCCTCCGAAACATATGTCGCAGCTCCGAGACCCTAGGCGTTTTCGACTGCGCCGAACGGTATCAAGACAGATACAAGCTTGCGCTTAAGCCTGCGCAATCCGCAACAGCAATCACTAACCACCAGAGAGCTCACATCGTTGCCTACAGCTACGCTTTCGGATGTGCCAATTGCAACGTTCTACCATATCAGACCGTTACATAATGTCCATGACACAGTCGTCAACATTCGCTCCCTCCCTGCCTGCTGTCCCACGCCTGACACATGAAGTCATGCACCACCGAACAACGACACCACATGCACCGCCGTTCCTAATGAAGTGCGGGTGCTCGTCTAGCCCTTACTGAATGCGAAGAAACCTGGCTCGGGACGGCCCAAAGCGTACCCAAACCCAACTTGCAGAATGACTGCCCCGTCCTGCAGGGAACGCAAGGGAAGACGCGAGGTCCGAAGCCAGACCAGACAAGTTGTGCGTGGGACGGGCATTGCTCATGGCGAGCGCAGGGTGTGAGGTGCGGATCCGAAGTCTGGGGAAAGCTGTGCACTTCTGCGGTCCTGCTGGTGCACGTTGGGCATGTCTGCTGTGCCTCGCGAACGCCGACGAAGCGACGGAGGCACGGCGGCGCCAGCCCGCTCTCATGCGTTCCCCCGACCTCGAGATGTACGTCTCCAGTGCCTCAGATTCACATGACTGGGAACCGGGTTCGATGCGGTCCAGGACCGATTCATCTGCATTCACTCGAAGCCCGTGCTGCCGTGTTGAAAGCGACTGTAAAGTGCACGCGAGACCCGCGAAGCGACGCGAATCGACAAGTCGCGTCCAGCGTGACTGGGCAGGAACGCTATACACCAAACATGGAGAAATAAGGTTTCTGCCCGGGTTCCTTCCTGAAACCCGTCTCAGGCTTTCTCATCGAAGCCCCTCCGGACCCACTGCCCCATTGCACCCGTCAAGCCGGCGTGGGGACAGTTGTCTCTCGTCCTCTCGTTGATGTTGCGTGATCGTGCGACCCAGCAATTCAGACCGTCAGGTGCTGACCGCCGTCGATCGCGACCCATTGCATCGCCTGCCGTGCACTGCTGCGGCCCGAAATACTGGCTCCCGAAAAACCCAGCGTATCAGAGGAGCCAGCAGGGCATGCCGCGTCTCACCGATGGGAAAGTGGGTCTCGAGGTGCTAGAAGGCGTTATCGGGAATCGACCGAGAGAATTCGTTGACCCAAAAGTAGTGACGGGAAGACGTACGCTCATAGCTGAGACCATCTGTTGGGCGTCGCTATCCTCGGTCCTTGCTCTCCTCGCGTCCGAGGTCGCAACAGCTCATCTTGATACCAACTCCCCAGCGGTGAGTCGTCAAGCAGAGCAGCGCTCCTGCCTGGCAACGGTGTCTGGTACCCTGCATTCTGGTGCTTACTCCTGCACACTCCTGGGTGTCTCCTGGCCTTGACTCCTGGAACGTCCTACTCGACCCTGGAGTTTCAGTACACCCACGTCGTGTTTCATGCTTCCATTGGTGGCCAAGTGGCGATGACGCAGTGCATGCCTGCTGTCTGATTCGATCGCCGCCGGTGTGATGAACTTTCCACAACTAATAAGCTCGACGAGCAATGCGTAAGCCCGCGGCAGGGCTCTGCAAGCACTGCACAAGCTCTGAGAGAGCGTTCCATGCAGCGGTCATCGTGAGTTCCCCGGCAGTCCGAGCGGTGCGACTTCCGGAAGCAGGTAAGGTGAACGCAAGGCACGCTCGAAACACCAAGCTCCAACTCAGCCAACAGGATCAACTCAGCCAACTGGCCCGCCAGCCTGCAACGCGTCGTCTGTTCTTTTCAACGGGAACTCAGCAACTCGGCATAGAGTTAAGGTACTCACAATTGAGCGGTCCCCAAACCTCATTCCCTCGTCAGCCCTTCTCCACACCGCTCTCACAGAAGGAGCGATGCGCAAAGGGCGATGTGCGCATCGCATGCGGCGTGGGTGCCCCGCGCGCAGCATCCACACGGCGCGAAGGGCGTGCGACTCACCTGGTCACTCACTCGTGCGATCGATGCTACACTCCAGTCCCCAAGGAAGTTTGGTGGGACCACTGGACCAAATTCCAGCACTTGCGCCGGGCTTAGCACCAGCACTCGAACCGTCCACGGCTCAAACAGGCTCAAGCTCAAACTCGCCCTTTTCCAGCTGCTTGCCTTCCCTCTTTTCTCTCCGTGGCCGCCGTCATGCCCCTCCTACTCCCCTTCGACCCACTGATCTCCTTGCACCTCGCGCCGCCTTCGCCTCTCACACGGCATCTGCATGGTTTGCTCGCCTGCACCTCGCACCTTACGCACCCTCATCCCTGCCGCCCCTGCGGTCGGCTGCCGGCTGGCTCTGGTGGACTTTGGTCCTCGTTCCCTCCCACGTCGCCGGCTCGGACTATCTGGCTACAAAAGCAGCAGGCTCCTCTGCATAACAATTCTCCCACCCGTCAACCCACGCTCGTTTCACTACACTCGTTACCATGAAGCTGCACGCTATCGCCGGCATCGCCGCTGCGACCGGCACATACGCCGCAGCGATCCAGCCCGACGGTACCAATGCCGGAGCCCTCCACGCGCGCCAGGGCGGTGGTAGGTGGCCGTTCGGCGGTTGGCGCCAGCACCAGCAGTTCGACCCATGCAACCCGCCCTCCGACCTGCACGACTTCCACGGCGAGATCGAGGAGAACGGCCAGCGTCGGCAGTTCGGCAACTGGGCCGACTTCCAGCAAGAGCTGCAGAACCAGCAGGGCAATAGCCGCTGGCACAAGTGGGCGCCGTGGCTATTCCCGGCGACCTCATGCAGCACCGGTGCAGGCGGCCTGCCGACACTCGTCGGCGGCAAGCAGAACGCGGCCTCGACGCAGTCGCTTGACCCCACTCAGACGCTCGAAATCACGCTCACCGCCGGCACGGACGGCACGGACACCGCCGTTCCTGAGACCACGGGCGGAGTCGTCGCCTCCACCCCAGACCCTAATCTCACTTCAACCTCAAGCTCTACTGCGAGTTCCTCGGCGAACAGGGTCGAGAGCTCCCCCCTGGTCCTGTCGTCCGCACCCCTTTCCAGCTCAACCAACCTCGTCGCGAGCAGCAGCACGGACCTTCTCACGACCACCGCCGTTGTCCCTACTTCTTCCTCCGCCGATGTCCTCTCTTCGAGTGCCGACCCAAATGCCCTCTCTTCCTCATCGAGCGTCGACCCCAACACTTCCACGCTGGTGCCGACGTCCTCGCTGCCAAATGCCACCGCTGTGCCCACGTCGAATGCAACCCTCGTGCCGACCGCAACATCGACCAATGTGACCACCCTTCCCACCAACGGCACCGTCGCCTCGACCAACGGCACGGCTCTGCCGACGAACACGACCACGGCTCTGCCGCAGCCAACGATCCACAACAACAGCGGATCAATCGATGACCCTTCCGTTGTACAGGGCCTCGACAAGATTCGCGGCGTGAACCTCGGCGGCTGGCTCGTATACGAGGGCTGGATCACTGCCGACGGCGGCGGTTTCGGTTCCGGCAAGGGCTGGACCGACGAGTGGACGATGGCGCAGACCTACGACCAGAACCGGGAGTACATCGACAACCACTGGAAGGGTTTCGTGACCGAGGCGGACTTTGCCGAGATCGCTGCCGCGGGCCTGAACACGGTGCGCATCCCCGTTGGCTACTGGACCTTCATCCCCACGGCCGGCGACGAGCCATACCGCGGCCAGGTCGTGACCTGGACGGTCCTGAAGCAGGCCTTCGAGTGGGCGAAGAAGTACGGCCTGCGCGTCATGCTGGACATGCACGCCGTCCCCGGCCCGCAGTCGCTGGACGCGCACTCGGGACACCAGACGGACCGGGCCGGCTTCTTCTTCAGCGAGGAGAACAAGAAGCGCACGATCGACGCGCTCGTCGTCGCGGCAACCGAGTTCACGCAGCCCAAGTACGGCGGCGTGCTCCGGTCTCTCATGCTCGTGAACGAGCCGCGTCTCCCCAACGAGCGCCGCGACGAGGCGCGCCAGTTCCTGAAGCAGTTCTACGTTGAAGCGCACAACGCGATTCGCGCCATCCCCTCCCCCGACATCCAGAACGTGACTGTTCTCATCCACGACTCCTTCGACGGCGCAGAGCGCTACGGCGACTTCCGCAATGTCACTGGCGACCCGAACGTCGCCATGGATCGCCACCTGTACTCCATCTTCGAGCCGACCAAGGCGAACTGGACCGGCGCCGCCGTCCTCAAGGCGCAGTGCGAGCAGGCCAACGCCCTCGTCGACTTTGCGCGCAAGTACTACACCGTCATGGTCGCCGAGTTCGGTGCGCCCGCGCGCGGTGGCTCGTGCTCGTGGTTCGAGGGCGTCGCTGGTATCCAGAACCCGGGCCAGTGTCCCGGATGGGGCGACGAGCCCGACCGCGTCACGTGGGTCAAGGAGAGTCTGCTGTCGCAGATCCAGGCGTACGAGACTGTCGCGGGATGGGTGTTCTGGACTTGGAAGACGGCCAACGGAGACATCGGATGGGACATGAAGCGTATCATCGACAAGATCCTCCACGGCCTCCTGGGCGTGCAGCGCTTCGACCAGATCACACTGGACAGGTGCCAGTATTACAACGCCTCCATGCCCAAGACTACCTAGAACTGAACACGGACTCTTCACGGACTATATCATAGATGTACACATTGCTACACACCTTATGCCATGCCTAATGTACTACGTACACTCCCACATCCAGGTCGATCTTCCGCGATAAACGGCTTCACTGCCGAGGTACAAAGCCGCGCCGCCGCATCTGATCTGGCTTCGATTCGAAACTCTGCAGGCTCTTCGGATGCTGCCACGGTGGAGTAGACACTCGGGGCGTTGAAACTTGGCCCCCTCCGCCCTCCGACGCCAGGAAGCAGGGCCATCCTGTCCTTCTGAAACGTGGCATGTTGGAACATGAGAGAGGGCTGAGATGTCCGTAAAACCTCTGAGACCAAGACCACGACCGTCGAGCACGGCTGGCAGCGGCCAGACTCCCCGAGGTAGATCACCGACGACTCGAGCGGGGCGTCTAGCAGGATCAAACCGGTGCACGAGCATCACGGCCATAGTCTTGACGAAACCTCCACGCTTGCGAGCCTCTTGAAGCTCAGCTATACGCAGTCGACGTTCATTGTCTGAACGGGTAGCTCCCTATGTCTCATTGCTATCAGAAGCGTGCACGAGCGCGTGGAGAGCCCTGGGGATGGCGATACGCAAGTAATTGTGACTCAGAAGAGATGAGCGACGACAGAGGACATTCTGAGAGCCTCGGGTAGTGAAAAAAGTGTGGTTGCACTCTCTCCGCGAGGACGATCGACCAACGAGTTCAGCTTTTCACGAGGAACACACTGGAGGGGAGCGGGAGCCAGCGCCGGAGACCTGGGATTGCCAGCCTGATCAGGAGCTGTAGGACAAGCAGAGAGGGGCGTCAGTTTGACTGAGGGTGCGCCGATGAGCAGCGGCCATTTCTGTGCATGGGATTCCTGGTTACAACATGTTAACGATCGAATGGGAAGAGTAGAGTACACCAGTACCAACAGAGCAGTGCAAAAGGGGGTCGCTCTAGGGAAGCAGCAGGCTTCCATTGTCGTTAGAAGGTTGAAGGGAGACTGGTCATGAACGGGCGTTGATGGGATCGCGACGAAGGAGGGTGCCGGGCACGAGCGTGGCAAGAGCTCAGTACGCGCCGCTCTCGGCAATCTCGTTGCGCACACCCTTGCTCGCGCTCGCCTCGAGCGGCTCTCCGATACCTGCAACATCGACACCGTTCTCCTTCAGGTACGCTCTCCACTTCTCGTCCTCTGATCCGAGCTCGCAGTCCATGTCGGGGATGAGGAACCACGTCACAAGCGCACCGACGATGGACACGGCCGACCCGATGAGGAACACGACCTGCTGCCCCTTGAACTCGTCGTGGAACGCGTTCTGGATCGGCGTGAAGACTTGGGTCCCGATCGCGGCGCCTGCCTTGCCCCACGCGGCGGAGAAGCCGAGCATGTGTCCGCGAAGAGGGGTCGGGTACACCTCGCCGCTGATCAGGATCGTAGCTACACCCGGGCCAGCCTCAGCACAAGCAAGGAAGACACCGTAGTAGATGATGAGACCCGCCGTGGACTTCTGCACCGTGGCCATGCCCCCGCCAAGCCCAAAACCGAGGATACCCTGCATCGCGAATCCGAGGGCCATGGTCTGCTTCCGCCCAATCTTGTCCATGAGGTACCCTCCGATGAGGCAGCCGGGGAGGAGGAAGGCGTTAATGAGCGTGCTCCAACCAATGTTCTGCACGATACTGTTATGCGGGTTGACCTGGCTCATGATCTGCGAGCTGAACAGGGAGAAGGGATACGAGACGGCGTCGTACAGGAACCACGTGAGGCAGGTGCCGATGATGCGAGGGTAGTAGCGCTTGAACGCGAGCCAATACACGCGTACTCCGAGCATGCCCTTCATCGCTGCGTTGCGGTACGCGGTCGAGTTGACCATCTTGAGACGTGCCCAGAACACGGCGAGGGGCGGGATGAGACCGAGACCGAGACAGATACGCCACGTTCCCTCGAAGCCGTGGGTGCCCGTGCTGTGCAGGCCATAGCCATAGCACTGCAGGACGATGATCACAACGATACCGGCGAGGACGAAGCCAAAGTCGATTGCAAAGTCGCCGACGCTGGCGACGAGGAAACCGCGGTGCTTGCGCACGGTCGACGTCTCGTCAGCCGCCTCGATGGACGAAGTGCCGCACACGGGGTACTCGCCTCCGGCACCTACGCCGGCGAGACCACGACCGACGAGCATCATCCAGAACATGCCCATCTCGGACGTGCCGTGCGCCGCGCACGAGATGACGATACCCCCGATCAGGGCGCAGGTCGTCAGGACGACACCGAACTTGCGCCCGATGCGGTCGATCAGTGCACCGAACACGAGCATACCGACGATCTGGCCGATGAAGAACGAGTTCGAGATACGCGTCTTCATTGTCGCGTTGAACGTGGCGGGATACACTAATGTCAGCCGTGATAGACCGGCTATCGGTACTTACATTCCTTGAACAGCAGGTTCAGGTAGCCGATGACCTGGGCGTTGTAGCCATCTGACACGAGCGCGATGCCCGAGAAGATGACAGTGACGATAGCGGAGCTGGCATTAGTTACAGCGGTCGGAGGTAGAACTCACATCTTGGTCGTGTGGTTGTAGACATGGCGAGAGGGCTCCTCGAGCTCAGCGAGACGGGAGTGGAACATGGGGCTGGGCTCGCCAGTCTCAGACCCAGCAAGCGCGAGCTCCTTCTCCTTCTCCTGGGCGAGCGTGGTGGTGTCGTAGGTGACGCTCATGCTGCTCCGTGTTCTTCTGGGGAATCTCTGTCCCTCCCAACCCACGCCAGGTTATATACCCATGCTGGCGATCGGCATCTTGCATCTCTCACCTCCCGAACGCACATAGCGCCGTAGCGCTCTGCGGGCATCTCCAGAATTGGCAACAGAGATGGCCGCGCCGCTAGCGTCTTGATGCATGTACCAGCACCAGGCGCGAATGGTCGTGTGCGGGTCGTGTGGAGCATGCAGACGAGTTTCCTGGGCAAAGCCGCAGAAATAGACTAGTGAACGGTCCAAGGCGCAGATTGCAGCACGCACGTTCTCGGATGTGTGGTGAGCGGCGCCTCTCAGTGGCCCCTTTCAGGTCGCGGACATGAGGGAGGCCCGGAGCCGCCGGAAGTACCATAGCTGGCCGGAAGGGCAGTCACTCTTGCACCCTGGGTGGGATAATCTTGGCGAGATACACGGGCAGGCAGCTGCGTGTCGCTCGACATCTCGGTGTTCACCGCGCCCGAGCGCGATACGCACGTTTCAAGCGGCTCAGCATATCGCAGCGCGCTGATTTCGTACCCCGTTCAATCGGCCCCACGCTCTCCTCGACCAGCTGATGTTCCTGGATCCATCCCGGCGTCTGCGCGGATGATAAGCATCCCCTCCCGGCTCTCACGTGCGCTGTTCGGGCCGGCAGGATGGCTTGGTTCGGCCAAAAAAGTTGCAAATGACCCTGGACAAGACGGCATAGATCGCATAGAGCGTAAGGCACTGCCTTATTCCTCGCTAGCCTCGCTTGTGCGCGTGCTGATTTGCTCCAGGCTTGACTTGCGATTGGCTTGCGATTGCTGGAAAGACGAAGGAAACATCATATTTCAGCGGCTGCTAGCGCTGCAAGCCGCTCAACTATAAGGCAGTGCCTGGCGGGGTTGGAAAACCGATGCATTCGAGTGTCCGGATCGCGAACGGAGAGCCCTGAGGATGTCAGGAAAAATCACATAGTAATCTGGAGATATCCATCTCGTCAGCACTCTTCTGCATGGTTGGGACGAAGCCAAGACGAGTGGCACCACTGATGCACGCACGAGCCGGCCGTTGAACCATCTGCATAGCTTGTTTGGGCACGCTGGGCACGTTTGTGAAGGTATGGATGAGTGACGGAGCGTGAGATAGGCGTCCGGGGAGAGCGGTAGCCCAGCAACGGTCATGCGGATCAATCCGTTGGCGCGCATCTCACATCCGCTATCGCACATCGTGAGGCGTTGCCGACGAAGGAGGAAGGTGAGGGAATGACGAGCTCTCAAAGCATCGATTGGTTGGTCACGGCTTTCCCAACGACGTCCCCGAGCAGCACGGCCGCGCGCAAGAGCTTTTGAATGTGACTGGGGAAAATGGAGAGGATTCGTCGGGATACTCTACTCACTTCAAAGCGCTTCCAGATATCCAGATGAATGCGAAGTGACACCGCACAGGGGGGCACAGGCGAGCTGCACAGGCTCAAGCGCGCTGCAGGACAAAGATGTCGTCTGAATCGACCGACGTTGTGTGTTGCTGTGAACGTCGCAGAAGGTGAGGAGAATTGGGAGACCATGAGAGGAAATCGAAGTGAAAGTCGTGTTCATGGAGGTCGCGTAAGTCCCAGAGTCACAGCGAGTGTGATGAGTAGTCAGATGGTCAGAGAGCGACATCAACTCCCTCTCCACGTCTCGACGTCTTCTTCGTCTCCAATGTTTCGGCTTCGGCAGCGCGACAGCATTGTCTCACTTTTCTTCGAGCTTCGCGACGTTCTGGAGTCTGGACCCTCCATAATCTGCGCCCCCATTCCAACTTGCGCCCCCATTCCACTTGCGCCCCTCCCGGCTACTTACGCCCCAGTCCATAAGACCAACGATGGCAACGAATGCATCTCCGAACCCGATCTCGATCTACCACCTTCCCGGGCACGGCTCGTGGACGATGGTATTGGTACGCATCGTGTAGCTCAGGCTCATCCGGCACCGCTCCGTCGAAAACCAGTCCAACCTCATCACCTTGCCCAACCCCGCGCATTCGCGTACGCCACTGCGGGAGCGCATTCCCGACCAGTCCTCTGTCGAGGCACTTCCCAGTGGGAGATTTTGATCTCTGGCCCCAGATCAGACTCTCGAGTTCTCGACAGTCTGAGCCTGTTGTCTCATCTCTGAAGAGAGGGGCTAGACTGGCACTGAGACTGAGCCCATGCCACTGCTGCGTTCTGCCACAGGCTCTCGACTGGCTGAGCGACAGCTGTACGTAGCACACTCGCAACCTCTGATTGGTATGACCCATCGCTGGATGCCTGATCACTAAATCACTATATGCATAATTTACAGATAAAACTTCTAAAGAGGGGGGCAAGCCACGTCAACGGAACTAGAGCCTGGAGCGCACATTCTACTCGTACTTCTTGATCCAGTCCTTGTGGAACTTCTCAATCTTGTCGACATACTCCTCGACACCGGGGCAGAGCGCAGTGACGCGCATGTGGAACGTGCCGGGCTCCTGGCCGAATCCGCTTCCCGCAACCGCGCAGATGCCCGTGGCATCGAGCAGGTCGAGCGTGTACATGACGTCGGGGGCCTTGCCGCGCTTCTCGGCCTCCTTGACCGCCTTGGCCGGGATCTCGATGCGGGGGAAGAGGTACATGGCGCCGTCGGCCGGCTGGCAGCTCATGCCCGGCAGCTGGGAGAAGCGCTCCTGCATGTACTTGCTGCGCGAGGCGAGGTTCTCGTGCGTCAGCGTCGTCTCCTCCTTCCACTGCGGGTAGGACTCGTCGCCCTCCACGGGCGGGTTGACGAGGAGGTCCACGCCGACCTGGCCCGTGACGGGCGGGCAGAGCGTGACCGAGGCCATCTTGTAGATCTGGTCCACGACGTCGGGCTCAATGTTGCACAGCTCAAAGTACCCTCCGCGCCGGCCGCACTCGCCCGAGACACCCTTCGAGATCGAGTGGAAGGACACGAGCTCGACACTGTCCGCAATGTCCTTGTCCATGCTCTTCACCACCTCCTTGAAGGAGATGAACGGCTTGGTCTCGCTGTTGAAGATGTTGCGCTGGTACACCTCGTCCGCGAGCAGGAGGATCGACTCCTCGTAACACAGCCGCACGACGTCCTCCATCGCCTCGCGCGTCAGGCACGCGCCCGTCGGGTTGCCCGGGTTGATGACGACGAGCGCCTTGATCGGCGTGCCGTCCTGCTTCGCCTTGGAGACTCCCTCGCGGAGGGCGGCAGTGTTCGTCGACCACTCGGCGTCCTCGTTCAGGTAGTAGGGGATCGGCTTGCCGTGGATGTAGGAGAGGGTCGCGGTGTAGAGGGGGTACTGGGGGATGGGGATCATGGCGCCGTCTCCGGGCTTGAGGGCGAGGCCGAGGATCTGCGAGACACCGGCAGAGGCACCGGCGGTCAGGAAGATCTGCTCGGGGTCCGAGGGGTAGCCGTCACGCTCTGTTGGTCAGCTGTCTGTCCCTCCGTCTAGTAGCTATCACGACGTCACCCTCCGAACCGGGGACGGTCCGAGCATCTCGCGGGAGCACCCGGTGTCCCTAACGCTCGTGCCCCGTCTGCAGTCGTACTCACTCTCGATGAACTTGGCGACACGCTGGCGAATCTGCAGAACACCCTTGGAGTGGGTGTAAGCGCCGACGGATCCGATCTCCTTGTGCAGCGACTTGGCGCGGGCAATGACGTCCTTGGGGTAAATCTTGGAGATGACGTCGAGGTGCTCCTCCATCAGCATCGGGTTCTCGAGGAGCGAGATGACCTGGCGCCAGTACGTGATCGGGCGCTGGTCGAGGCCCTTCTGCTGCGGGTTGCCAATGTTGGCCGTGACGACCTTGTCGAAAGGGAGGTTCTTGTCGCCGTCCTCGAGCTGGTGCACGTACTTGTCGGCCTTGAGGGCGAGCTCGCCGCGGACGGCGTACTGCACGTCCAGGACGGCGGGGTTGATGCTCTCGAGCGTGAGGGCCTTCTTGTGCGTCATCCTGATGCTGATGCGGTTAGCACGCTGGGCACGCTGGGCGGGGGTCTTAAGAGCCGAGCCGGAGAGGAGGCTCGCACGCGAGCGCATAGCCGAGAACATGGCGGGCAAGGTCCGGGAGATCCGGTCGGGTAACAGTGGGAGTAGGAGGAATAGAGGAGAAACGTCGTGGACGTTGTTGGGAAAATAGTCCGTTCGCCGGTAGGCTGGCTGGCTGGCTGGCTGGCTGGCTGGCTGGCTGGCTGGCTGGCTGGCTGGCTGGGTGGGCCGGAGTGATCTTGCGGGGGTCAAAAAGAAAGGTGGAGAGCGGAGAGGCCAGTCATATGCAGTGCATGGTAGCCGCCACCCCCGCAAAGTCAGGCCAAGGTTGGGTGGAGACGAGCCCGCACGGTGGTGCCCGGTCCTAGGTGGTCCTGATTCGATTCGACTCGGAGCCAATGACCCGTAGCCAACTTCAGCCAGCCAGGCCCGCTCGCACCCACCCCCGCAGCCAGTTGTGTGCGGGGGGTGTTAAGCGAGAGCAATGAATCCGGCAACGCATGCCAGAGTGGAAGAGACGGATGCCAGCTAGGTCTGTACTCACAGTGTCGTGTGTGGGTTCTTTTCTGGTGTGGGTGCGTGCTTGACGATGCACTGGTCACTGATGATGGGTCGGGGGACTGGGAATGGGATGGATCGGTTTATGTAGTGTGATAACGGCTACGCACGGAACTACGCCCTCGGCCGGACAATGTCGTGGGGGCCATTGGCTGGACCTCCACTTGGCTGCCCTCGCTCTGGCCCGGGCCGCTTGCCGCAACCACACCGGCCACACCGGCCACACCGGCCTCCACCGAGAGACGATCATTGCATCACTCCACCCCTGTGCTCACGCCCACCTCTGCATGCAGTTTGCCGAGTCGACGCATATACGCAGACCACCTCCACACACCTCCACAATCCACGGCTACCCCGTCTGTCCCTTGCACGGCTATCGCCCCCCCACACATTCACCGATTCGATATCCTTGCCGCATGCACTCGCGTCCTCTGACTTCGTACCTTCCCACCTCCTGCTCTCGGATCTTCGAGCGGCTCCCCGCCATCCCATTCATCCCCTGCATCCTCCTGCCGCCGGCTACCCCTATCACCAGTTCCACCCTCTCCACACACCCTCCCTCGTGCCTGGCTATGGTTCCACACGACCATCTCCGACCCACACCTACCCTCTTGTCCGATCGCTACCGACACTGTCCGATCTCCGTGAAACCCATCCAGATAAACCACAACTCCAAAGATCCAAACTGATGCCATGACACATGTGAAACTACGACTGATACTGGAGGGAATACAACTGACTCAACCTGCTGGGCAGGAGGCTGGCATGGCGCTCAAAAGGCGGCGAGGGTGATGTGGACAGTGTGGGGCCCGGGCCGGATGAGCGAACGCATGCCGCAACGCAGCCTTAGATACCCGGCGCTTTACCGAGCCACACACCATTAAAACGAACCGGAACGAGAACAAGAATATAGGACTGATGGCCGGGGACTAGTTCCACTGTCCGGCATCCTGAGGTCAGCTAAACCCAGAGCTCTTAGCTCACCATCATGCGCTCGTTCGGGTTGCCCTTGACGTTGGCGCTCGACGAGGTCCGTCGCTCCATCGCTAACTTCTGCGAGAGCTGGCCCGCCTTTGCGTTCGTCGGAGACACACCACGGTTACCGGCCTGTGCGTCAGCTGCTAGATCATTCCTCGCCGCGGCCGCCTGTGCCTTCCCTCTTCCTTATCTGCCCTGTCCGCATCGTACTCCGCTTGGGACGCTCGGAGGGAGGGATGACCTGCAGACGGACCAGGCGCAGCTCTGTGCGCTCTCGCACGCCTGCTTGTCTGCGCGTGGATCTTCCAACCAGAGCGGGGGACTACGGCGACCACGCTGACCTTAGTCTTGAGGTCTAGGCGCGGCTCAACTAGAGACTTCCCACACCGTAGGCCACATCCGTAATCCCTTCGCCCTGCCTTTCCTCGCGCTCAGAACCTCTTCCTGTTCCCCACTCCTCAGTTGCCCTGCTCCCCTGCCTGTGCTGACCAGGGCCGTCATGTATCACTTACAGCCTGAGCTCTCGCCTCTGCCGCTCGCAGCGCGGCGGCGCGCGGATCGTCCAGGTTTCCGCTGCCGCCTATTGTGTTCCCAGAGGGCGAGACGGGCGTACCCCCCACGCTGGGGGCGCTGGCACCCGCACTCCCGCCAGCGGTAGTGCTGGGCGGGCCGGAGCCGAGCACCTGGCCTTGTTTCTTAGACGAGACGCAGTTGCCCATTTGTCTTCAGTTGTCTGACGGCTGCGTCGAAACCTCGTTGCGGATGCGCCGGCGTTGCGAGCGAGGGAAGACTGAAAGGTTCGGTCGGTGGGAAAGGGGTGAAGGAGCGTTAAGGTCGGGATGTGCGCCGCTATCGGATGCGAGAGGGCGTACTGCGCAGACTTAGATGGTGAGTAACGGTAGTTGACTGATGGTGACGAGGTGACGAGTAACGATGGCGCCGTCACGAACGTCCGGTGAGCAAGGAACCGCGTCTTCCTCGGTTGCGCCGCCTGGGCTGGAGCTTGGCGCTGAGACTGGAGAGGGGCTCACTCAAGGTGGAGGGAAGGTGGAGGTCGATCGGAGTTCGCGTGCATGTCCGCCAAAATATCAGAGCCTACCGCCGCCGCGCGCTCCTTGCCGATCAACTCAACGTCAGAGGTGTCGTTGTAATCACCAACAACAACATGTCCGAGTCAAAGAAGAGCGTCGAGGACACTCTGTCCAGCGCAATTGCGCAGCTCGAGGAGGAGGCTGCCCTCAAGAAGGTGAGTCGGGATCGGACCCAGCCTGTCAAGCGGGATAGTGAGAAGTGGAGGGAAAGCAGCGCGGCTGTGGTGCGACACTGGGCCGCAGAGACTGGGCGAGACATGAACGAGTGTCGGTGGCATACGAGATGGACGGCGAGTGAAGTATGAGTGATAAAGTGGACGAAAGGAAGGAAGGGAGATTTGCAGGTTGACGTAACCTGCGATCGGACAAGGGCACATGATCGCGGAGGGTAGGCGACAGCTGGTGGAGAGGGAAGGTGTCATGCCGCACAGGACACTGCAGATGACAGGCTTAGAGGTCGAAAGAGACGTGTACAGGTCAACGTGCTGACATCCAGACGATTAAGGAGGCCACTGAGCCCGTCGAGGACATCGTCCGTCAGGCGACTGCCGAGCTGAACCGCCTCCACTCCGCCAATGTCTCCCAGCGTGAGTCACCCTTCCTGTCAATGTCGCCTCCGACCTGCCGTGCCAGGCAGGATGGACACAACTGAGCGAATTCCTGAGCTAAGCTGACGTGCAGATGAGGCTATCGCCAACAAGGCGCTCGAGATTGTCGCCAGCGCGCACACGCACTGGGCTTCGATCGCGACTCTGATTCCCAAAGGCGAGTTCTTCCGGTATCAGTGGGCTCTGTCTCCCATGTTCAAGAGCCTCGTGAGCTCGATCGCCATGGCGCGCTTCATCCTGCACGACGAGCTCGTTCCCGCTTTCACGGCCGCGAGCCTGATGGGCCGTAAGTTGACACCGCCTTGTTCGAACTAACGAGACAGTGCAGGGTGAGGATGTCGGCGAGCTCCAGCTCGTCTCGGACGACTACCTCCAGGGTGTGATTGGTATGGTGAACGAGCTGGTGAGTAGGGCAGGAAGAGCAGCTTTGGAGAGTGGACTCGAAGTTAACAAACAGCCCCGCCTCGCGGTCAACTCGGTCACGGCGCAGAACTTTGGCCTGCCGCCGCGCATCGCTTCGTTCATCCAGGACATCTTCAGCGCCTTCACGTCGCTCAACCTCCGTAACGACGCCCTCAGGCGCAAGTTCGACTCGATCAAGTACGGTGTCGCGCGCTGCGAGGACGTCGTGTACGACCTGACGCTTAGGGGACTGACTTAGACAGACGAGATGTAAGATAAGGGTTTGACATAGACTTTGCCACCATTCTGCTTTGGATTGTCGCGCCTCCATACTGAGACTGATTTTGCCCCTCTTCTCCTTGCTCACAAGTGTGACAGCGCCGGGATTGTTCAGGGCCGAGGTGTCGGTGTGAAGTACTTGATCTAGGTTAACGAGTGGAAAGGCGGCGACATCAGCAGTTAAAACGGGTATCATAGTCACATCACCCGCGTTCTTGCTGTGGAGCACAACACTTCCCTCTTGCAAGCTAGGCAGTGTGCGTCGCCAATGCAGCGACGGCGAGAATAGATGCTCATCTCCTGAGCAACCTAGTCTGCCGCCAGGCTGGGCGGGGCGGAATCAACCTCGCGCACGTGACCTCCCAAAAGTCAACAAAGTTCGGCGTCCGCTGCGCATGAAACCGGTCTGCTGTGACCTCACTCCGCGACACACGCACACAACGCACGCACGATGGAGTCCGACGATGAGATGGGTCTCGGCGACCTCATGCCGGTGAGTATTCAGCTGACAGCACAGCATGGTTCCCTACTAACGGGCAGCGCGAGCCCTCGCCCCCTCCCCCCGAGGCTACGTTCTCGACCTACACCCTTCCGGAGGGCTATGGCCCGGATGAGCTGAAGATCAGGCTCGTCGGAAGCCACCCGCTGTGGGGCCACCACCTGTGAGTATTCCTCTAGTCTTTTCCTCCCTGCCCGCCTCCAATGCACGGCTCGTCCCAGCACAAGGTAGTGCTTGGCTCAACGCCCTACTGCTGCCTCCCTCCTCGGCCCTCCTCGGCCCCGCTCATGATCTGCGTTGGACAGACAAACTAACGCCAGGTGGAACACGGCCCTCGTCACCACCTCGTACATTCTTTCTCACCCCTCGCTGTCAAGACACAAGCGCGTGCTCGAGCTCGGTGCCGGTGGCGGTCTGCCCTCGCTCGGTTGCGCGCTTGCGGGAGCCAAGACGGTGCTGATCACGGACTACGCCGACGCCTCCCTCGTCGAGAACATCGAGTACAACGTCGAGTCAAACCTGGGCGGCAGCGAGGAGGGCAAGGCTGTCCGTGTCCTGGGTCATGTGTGGGGACATGACGTGACGCCGCTGCTGGAGTGTCAAAGCGAGGTCGAGTCCGCCGTTGACGACCCGTTACCCGGCAACGTTCCGAACTTCGACTTGGTCATCCTCTCCGACCTCATGTTTAACCACTCGCAGCACGTAGCGCTCATGAAGACGCTCGAGGGCACGCTGCGCGGCGCCCCCGTCCCGCAGTTCGTGGAGGGCAAAACGCCCTGCGCGCTCGTGTTCTTCACGCACCACCGGCCGTGGTACGCGAAGGAGGACATGGCCTTCATCGACGAGCTCGGCAAGAAGGGATGGCAGTGCGACCGTGTCGCGGAGCAGTACACGGGTGCCATGTTCGAGGATGATCCCGGAGATGAGCGGGTTAGGGGTACCGTGCACGGGTTCCGGTGTTGGCGGAGCAGCGCGCCGCGCCAGCCGGAGGAGGGCAAGGAGGAGGACAAGGCGCCGGAGAGCTAGAAGCATTTGCGCGATGCTGCGGGTATTGTGGGGATTGCGCCGATGAGCTCGAAGCCTGCCTGTGACCACACTGTCGCCGAGGCGAGCCGACCTGAGGATGTAGAGGGAAGGCGGTCGAGATCGAGGGAGAGCTAGAAGCTCGCTCGGTCCGGCGGCGCGGCAGTCTGCCTCCTGCTGCTGTGCTGGGTCTGTGGCGAGCATCCTGCCGCCTGACCTTTCGCTGAGAGGATATCATAGACTTCATGTAACATTTGCTACGGAAGGAACGCGGGATCTGAGGACGGCTCCACCTACGCGGTGTCGAGGGCACGCACGAGGAGGGGGAGCTGGAACGTGACCTGGTCGTCCTCGCCCTTGACGGCGGGGCGGAGGACGATTTTGAGCTGACCCATGATCTCGGGCTTGCTGGGGAGCTCCTCAAACGTGAAAGCCCGGAGCATGGTGAAGAGCACGACCTTCATCTCGATGATGGCGAAGCGCCACCCGATGCACCCGTGCCGGCCGTTGTTGAACGACATGATGCTGCCCCAGAGGCCCGGGAGGGACTTGGCGGGGATACCCGGCCGGGCGAACCGGTCGGGGTTGAACTCGCGCGAGTCGGCGCCCCACACATCCGGGTCCCAGTTCATGACCTGCATGGGGATGCAGGCCGTGTCGCCGCGCCGCATGAGAATCTCGGTGATCATGTTGCCGTCGCGGCCGCGCACGGGGATCGCGAGCTTGATCACCGTGTCCCTCTGCGCCGTGCGGAGCGACGCCTGCACGGGCGCCTTCACGCGGAGAATCTCGCGCAGCACCGCGTCAAGGTACGGCAGGGCCTCGAGCGTCTCGATGGGCGGGCGGTCGGCGAGCGTCATGACCTCGGCGCGCAGGCGCGCCTGCACTTCTGGGTGTTGGGCGAGGTGCATCAGCCCCCAGCTGAGGGATGCTGCCGTCGTCTCGTTTCCGGCCAGGATGAACGTGCGCAGTTGCGACTTGATGTCATAGTCGCTCAGACGCTGGTTCTCCTTGATGTCGGGGCTCATGTTGCTGCGCAGGAATAGGCTGAGCAGGTCGCGGCCCTGCATGACCGGTGACCCGCTGGCGAGACCGTCCTTCTCGGCCGCCATCTGGGCAGCGACCTCAGCCTTGCTCTCGTTCAGACGCTCTGCCAAGACCGAGTCGGCGAGCACCACGCACTCTCTGATCGTTCGCGCCGCCTTGGTTCTGCCCCGGAACAAGGGAATCATCTCCAGGAACATCTCCAGGCGCGAGGTCGACATGCCGGCCTGGATCAGGACACGGAATGCGTCGACGAGCTTGTTCGGCTCCCCGCGCAAGGTGTCCAGGGCCCGGAGCTGGTACCCGAACCCGGCCTCGCCGATGATGTCGACCGCCATCGCCATCATGCCCTTCATCATGTCGATCTTCCTGCCGCCGTTGGTCTCATCCCCGGGCTTAGGGGGATAGGGGGCGGGCTTGACATAGCCCTCGGGCTCCGAGTGCGTCACAAGTTTGTGCCAGATGTCGCGGAGCTGCTCGGCCTTGTCGAAAAAGATCGGCCCCATGAGGCGGATGTTGCGGTGCGAGAAGGCTGGCGCGCACACGCGACGGATACGGATGTGCTGGGGGCCTTCGATGGCTGTAAGCCCGTTGCCGAGGATAGTGCGGAGGAGCACCTGTGCGTCCCATGGCTTGTGCCACGTATCGCAGTCCATGAACGCGCTGTGCACGAACGCCGTATCCGTCGTCAGGACGCGGATCGAGCCGTACGCGAGCGTGTGCCGCAGCGTCGGGCCGTACTTCTGCGTCCAGATGTAGAACATACTCGATGGAGGAGAGTACACGAACTCGAGCAGGTTGCCCCACAAGAGGGAAGTCGGGGCGGGCCCGGGCAGGTTGGACCACGCCAGCTGAGAGGGGTAGTACACGTACAGTTGCCAGTAGACGTAGGCAGCGTAGCCAGCGCAACCCGCGAGAAGAGTGCCGAGGAGGGAGGCAATGGGGAACGCGGCGATGTAGGCGCCAATGAAGGGGAGGCGGCACACCTCAGCCCACGCCACGGCCAATACTGTTGCCACCGTCGAGCGCGCTTGGTCGAGAAGAGTGTCGAGGGGAGGCGGCAGCGCCTCGTGAAGCCGCGATGTCAGCTCCGACAGTGGGAGCATGGTCTTGGATGAATTTCTTTCACTGTGCTAGACGGGAAAGGAGGGCAGAGCCTGCTCTCGCTATCTCCTTAAGAGTGCGTCGAGTGCGGCTGCGTCGCGATCTATGCACATCCTGCATCATGCTCGGCTCCCCCGCTGTCGTCAAGAACAATGGTCAATCTCGTCTTGCAATGAGTTTTATAGTTCGCACAGTATCAAGCGTGAGTGAGCAGCGTGGGAGGCAGCCAGCGTTGCGGTATTGCGATGGATGTCTCTGAAACACAGAGCGGCAAACTCGGGCGTGTCTAGCAAGAGCAGCAGTGAAACATCCTCCGTCAGATGACAGCCCCCCAGCCACGTCCGATCGGAAGCTGCTCCTGCCATTGTAATCTGAGACGGGCGAGGCGTCCGAGCGTAGCTTCTGCTCCATTGTCAGGCGGCGTTCGCGAAGCCGTGCGTCCCTGTTGCAAGTATCAGGTGTAGCGACCTAGCGCACGCTTCGAGCAACCTCCTCGCAGGTCGCTGAATGCCAAGTCACCGCTGCCGATCGGATACCGCGCTCGTTTCTCTTTGTTCGCAATTGAGGTCGATGAAGATCCAAAATGCAATCAAATCTGACAGTCAGGAGGAAAGAGCTAAAAGGGCGTCAGCCATGATCACATAGCGATGTTCCCCGCTTGATTGGATTCTCCAAGTCGTTTCCGACACCGTCCACCTCCGCGCCGCGAATGGGACGTTTCGCGAAGATAAGAGTTCACAGGCGACAGTGGGTACGGCGCAGCGTCTTGCGCAGCATCGACGTGTGCCAGCAGTTGCGGTCTAGGGACCGTGCATCCGCATTCCGAGGCCCGACGATTACCAGCCGTCCTTCGAGTAGACTGGATCCAGCTTCCGCGTGCGGCTCTCCGTGGGCTGTGGGGTAATCGGCCAGCCAGTCTATTGTCTTCCGTTGTGGTATGTTCGGATAATGAGGGGAAGTCCGTCGCCTTTCCAAGTGCACGCCATCGTCTCGTCTCGTTGCGGATTGCGCCCGCATGAGTTCGTCAAGTTCAGCGTCTCAGTCAGTTGTCTTGCATCAGAGTCCGACCGATGGTAAGTGAGTGTGCGGAGTGGAATCAGCGCTGCGGAGCAAAGTGATTGGGGCGGCGCGGCGCGGATGCGGACATCTGCACGCCGTCCGGGGGGCCTGGAACGCGCGGCCCCTCTCTCGCGAGAGTCCCGGTGTAATTTCGGTGGATTGGCGTGTCTCCCGCCTTCCGAAGTCACTTAAACCAGAGCCGCGGTCGCGCGAGGGGCGGAACGGCGACTGCTTATGTTGGGCGTTGAATTCGAGTCTGATCAAGGCTTTGAGGGTGTCAGCATTCATGTGCAAGGGGATGCCGCTTAAGATCTGGGGAGAGTCCGAACCTTCTTCGGTACGGGGCTCTGCGCCGAAACTCCGTCTCCCGTGCGCGTCGCGACGCCGCTGGTATGATCGTCTAATTTCTGATCAATGACGGCCTCTGCTCCTCAGCCAAACAGACGGAGAAGCTATCTCAGATGCTTTGCCCGCGTCTTCAGTTTTCCCTGGGGGGCGGCGAGTGTGCGGCCCGAAGAGCCGCCTCCGCAGGCGACGCACGTCGCGCCGGTGTTTGTTTCGGTAGTTCTTTTGAAGGGACAGAGCAGGGACGGCGAGGGAGACAAGGGACCGAGTGTGGGGAAGGGGGAACCGAACGGAGGACCGAAACCAGGACCACTTGAGAACAGCCGAACATCGAACATACGACGCGCCAATGAGCAGCAAAACATTGGCGAGCATAGCGAAGCCGACGACGAGCAGACACCGATATGACGGAGTCGGCGTCGGATGCTAATCTGAATGGGCGACTGGAAAAATGAATGCGCAGCGCGAGTACCCTGGTTAAGTGAGTCGGCTTTGCTTGAAGTCGAGCTGCGGATGTGCTGAGAGCCACATGCTCGGTGTGGCACGCGCAGCGATCGCTGGGTTGGCCTCCGCCCGGGGTTCCGTCCTCAACCTACACAGCTCTGCGCGACTCTACGCAACTTGTGCTCACATCGCTGGCCGAGAACGACCGACTAGGGTGCAATAGGAGTATCTAGGTGGATTCGCGGCATTGAAATGCAGTGCCTAGTGGTCTGTTGCTATGCTGAGTCCGAAGCGGACAGCTGATGAGCTACCGCGAGACTTGCGATGGAGCATGCTTTCTGACTGCTTTCAGGTCTCACACTTGACAGCATGATAATTAATCAAGTCCTCGGTAACGAGAGGGGCCAGTGTCTCAAGCGCCAAGCGCGGAGCAGGAGAGGAAGCGGAAGAGAGAAGGCTAAGGAGGTGGGGGCAGCCGCGGCAACGGTCATGGGCGCTTGACTCACACCTGACATCCTCGACACGAGCCATCTCGAGCCGCTGGGCTCTCACACCGCACTGCTGCCTCCACCCACTCCGCGCGCGGAGTCCTTCCCGCCCCATCAACCTCGCGCTGCGCCTCGGTGACGGCGACGTGATGGCGACGCGACGCGGAGGACATGCTCTCTGATCTGATTCCTGGCGTCGACGCATGTGCAATGTGAGCGAGGTGGGGGATACTCGAGGGGTCGCGGGCTCAGCGCTTGTGCGCGCGTGGCGCAACAGTTTCCGCCGCGGAGATCAAGCTGAGCAAGCATGCAATCATGCAATCGGTATTGCATGCTAGTGCCGCCGGCACTCGGCTACTTACCACCTCATGTGAACGGATGCATCTTGTAGGGACCGCACAACTGGCAAAGTGGGGGAGGGGTCTCGATATATGTCGGCGATGCTCGGGTGGTATGTGATGACATCCAGGTGAGAGTGCTGGAATCGATGCCGCCCGATTGTGAGTTTCGCGTAGTTCCTGGAAAGAGTGGGGGAGCATGTACTCCAACACCTCATGCTTTTCATGCTAGTGCAGAATGCAACGAAAAGTGAACGTTACTGATCATGAATCGATGGAATGGGGAGGCGCCAATGCTACGCACCCGAGACAAGCGAGCACTCGGGGTCCCACGGTCTTCGTACTCGCTTACCGTTATCTCTAAGCGCACAGAAGACGATCGGACAGATCAGCGCGGCACGTATACTGCCTCGGTTGATGATAACTCGCTCGTCGTACGCCATTAGCGCCTTCGATCTGCAATCCGCGTACCTGTAGACAGAATTCTAAGCGAGGCTTGCCAACCTGCAGGGCAGTAACTTTCGGAAGGGATCGAATGGCACAGAAGAGGACTGGGACAGCTAAGCGAGGGATCGACACCGGAAAGCCAGGAGAGTAGTCACCCTTCGACCCGCAGGGGGCGGAGGCAGGGGGAGGAGGCTTGTTCGGTGCTCTGCTAAGCGAGGTATGCTGCGTCGCACCCGTTCCACAACCCACATCCCCGACCACCCAACCCGACGGCTGCTATCCCGAGGCCCGAAACGTCGGGTTACCGCTCCTCTGCAAAGCACTGCCCGGAAACTAATCGATTTAATCAAGTCTGAGTCACCTGCATGTGACAACAAGGGGTGTATATCTTGTGACATCTCACCTGATTCAGGTGAATTCAGCCAATCGAGTCACCACATCTTGTGCCTGCCCCCTCAACAACCGCTCAGATCGATCCCGCTCAGCCCTCGTCTTCTTCACTGCTGGCCACGGTGGCATCACAGCCCCCATGTCGAGCTGCACCTACCACCTGTCCCCGTGTTGAGCTGCAACTGTCCGTGTGTGCAGCGACAGACCGAGCCGTCGAGGCGGGTACCATCGCCATCCTCGCCGAATCCAGCGACCACTCAGGAGCCTCAGAGCTCCGGCCTCACGTCCCAGGGTCAGAGTTTTCGGGTTCGGTCAAGGGCCGTTCAGGGCAGCGAGCTCAACAAGCTTCGAGCTTGCGTCGTTGATGTCAGGCTGGCCGAGCTGCCTACCTCGCTGACCGTTCGGTGCATTGTCCTTCCGTGTCCGCGATCTCAGCAAGGCTCGGCCACCTCGGTGGTATTGCTGACCAACCATGATTGACAGATGAGGTGCTCAGGGAGCTCGTGGAGACGATGGGACGATCTGATATGGGCTAGTGAACTCTCCATGCTGTTATTCACGCCCTCAGCCTGCTACTACTCTTCGGCGCTCGGCGCATGTAGCTCTCACTTTGCGCCGCCGCCAAGCCCAGACCCGCCCCTTACTGCCGTGCCGCAACCTCGGCCCCCGGGGCTGCGGTGAGACATCCTCGATAGCCTCCTGACCATGGGTATCAGAGGGCTGGCGTAGTTTACGACAGCCAGTTAGAGACGTTACCGAAGTGCACTAGGGGAATTGGCGGCGCTACGGCTTCGGGCCTGACAGAGGAGCCTGACAACGCTGAACTCGCCATTGAGAGCAACGCTGGCATTGGTGAAGCGAACAGAAGCAGCCACATCACGAGCAGAAATCTGCGGGCAGCAGTGCTCGGTCATCTGCCGCTGGCCGTTGGCTCAGCAGCATGACAGGATGCCTTGCACCTTGCATGTATTGGGGCGATCGTAATTAGGCCCCATGTCAAACCCAGGGCTCGCTCGCGCGGCTCGCGGTCTAGGGCTGAAACGCTGCCAGGCGTAAACAACGTCGGATGTGCAGACCGCGCATAACCGCCAGCGTCCTAGCGTTCCAACGGGCCAGCTGCTCGCTAGCTCGCCAGGAGCAGCCAAAGCAGAGACGCATGGACACGGACGCATAAGCTCAAGAGGTTACACAATCCGCCGGCCTGGATGAACTGGCGCTCTGCATCGGGCATCCAAAACGCCTACGGCATTGTGACGTAAAGCCTCATCGCCATACCTTGACGCTAAAGCACATGAACTCGACGTCCGTCTCGTCCAGAACCGCTCCGCTGCAGTCTCATGACCAAAGCCAAGTCCGAGACCCAGCACAGTCGAAGCCCGGTAGCGCCGGTAGCATTCCAATCCCACAGCTCTGTAGGCGGATCCGTGCCCGCCTCTCGAAGCCTTCGGCGCCAGAGGGTCGGTGCTTGCGTACATGCCTTTCGTGCCAGTATGCCGGGGTGCCGAGAGCCAGCGATCCTCGACGCAGCGCTCTGGAGAAGAGACGGTCCACTCCGAAGTGGGCTGAATCACTTTCGACATTTCGAGACGAAGTCACGGGGACAAGAACGGCAGAATCGCTCAAGAGCGCAGACGCGGCCTTCACGGCCCGCCGTCAGACGGCGAGACGGCAACAGGAGCGAGACGAGCGAGGCCTATTCCTGTGATATCGGTCCAATGGCACTGTCACGGCCTGAGTCTCGCCCCCTCCTGCCATAGCGCTAATGATAATGTTACACCGCGTTCCGCGGCGCGTGCTGTCGTGATACGAACGCCGGGTCGCGCAACGATCCAATGGCATACTAGGCAGGGGTCAATGCGCCGACAGCTGCTGATAATAGCCTCTTCGCCGTCCTAACATCGCCGCATGCCAGGAAGACGGCGTGCAGTCCCTCACAGCAAGAGGACAGAGGTATCAGGGATCCAGCGGCGGGAGGTTATCATGGCATCTGCAGGCACCGCACTTCGAGTTACCCATCAATGAAGACAGTCGTGCCCAAAGCGACAGGCGCACGAGTGTCCGTCGATGGGAGGACATCCTTGGGTCTCCCGCACTAAGCTCTAGAGTTGAGTTGCGCTAATTAAACGCACGCATTCTGCGAATTTCGCGAAGTCGTGAATTCATTCAGCATTCAGCCAAGGATCCCAGTGCTGCCCAGGGCAGCCACACAGCACAGGAGCCCGATGCACTGCACGTCTGTTCCCCACCCATCCTCCCTGTCACCCTTCTGCCATTCCCTGCCGCCTCTGACGCGCGGGCTCACGATCCTGCAGCGTTGAGGTATTCATTGAACCCGCTCCTGGGTACTGGGTGCCCGCTCACTACGGAAACGGCTCAATAGGGGTACGGCGAAGGCTGATGTCGTCCTGCATCATTGAATCAATGACGCTTGTGCATACACCGTGGCACGCCGCCCTGGCCAGGGTGACGAGACCCGATGAAGTCGTCGGTCGTCGACAGAGACCGGGCGACCGGTCATCTGCGAGTCAAGAAGGTCAGCATATGCGTCGTGATCGGACGTGCCTTGCATAGTAGCCTCGGCAGTGGTAAATGAGCCTGGTGACTGGTGACAGCTGGCACGCAGACGTACATCGGCAACATCCTCTGTTGTCGAGCGCTGCGAGGGTTAACGTCAACAGCATACACTAAGCTCGAGGTCAGGGCGCCCAGGGCAGGGGGTCACAAGTCGGTCCATTCTCCCGTGAGCGGCTCCGGTGGCAGCTAACGGCTGATCTTGCCCGGACCTGTCTGGCATCTGCTCATGTTCCTGTACCCTTGTGCGGATCACAAGAACGTCCACCGAGGTGGCCCAGCGCGAGGCGAGGGAGTGTGGCCCCTCTTGTGCCTTTGTTCACCAGGCCATCACCTTCAGGGTCGTCTCCGCCCTGAAGCGTATCCTCCAGGCATCCTCTGGCATTAGGGATCAACTGCAGCCCGGGCCTGGGCAGATCCGGAGATCTTCTCCCCAAGCATATGCAAGCTTGCAGATGTCAGAGACCTTGTGCGCATATCCTGGTCCCCAGTCCCACCGAGGAGGAAACGCCCCATCCAGGCCCATGGCCACTGGGCCGGAAAGATCACCGGCTTGTTTAGCTTTGGCTTTGGACCTGGGACCGCAGCGACGCAACTCATCCAGCGGCTGCCCTGCTACCCTTGCCTGGTCGGACGCCAACGTGAATCCCAGCACGTCGAAGACCCAGCCCAGGACCTGGTCCAGGACCAGACAGCCTGCATGTCAGGTAGGGCTCACCTCTAGCCCGAAATGCTGCTCAGGTCATGGATTTGGCCCGATGGACGTCTGGACTGACGGATACCTACCACCAGAGCCCGAAGCCTTGACCGCCCAAACGCCAGCTGAGACTGCCAGTTAAGCCGCTGGCCGACCGACTTGCAGCCCGACCCAAGACTAACCAGACCTCAAGTTGTGCACTCCTTGGTAAACTAGTCACAGTCAAGCCCGTCGCGCGTTCCCGCCCTCCGCCTCTTCCTACTTAGCGTCTCCCGCATCAGTCTCAAAACGTCGACCGCTTTCTCGACCGATTTTCGACCGTCCGTACCCTCCGCCTCTCAGCCATCAGCAACGTCAGTGCAAGCAAAGCTCTTCCACTCAAACCGTCTGAAATAGCGTACCTTGAGCATACCAAGCACTGCACCTTGCATTTGGGAGCCTGGGTGACAATCCTGCAGCGACATAGGTCTTCGCGACCATTAGCATTTCTGGTGCGACTCCCCACTGCAGTCCAGTCGCACATCCCCGAACCCTCCCTTCCCCCTCCGCCCTCGGCCATTCTGAGCCCTCCCACCTCTGTACAGCTTACAGACCACTGGCGCGACCATTCAACCGTTCTCTCTACCACCTCTCAACTTCACTTGACACGATTATCCATAGCGACCCTCCAGCGTAGAAACCAGCGATCACCCAACCGCCAACTCTGACCGTTGAACCGCCCCCCAGACACTGCCGTCATACATTCGCCCGTGATTTCAGCCTCAACAATTTCGAGTTCGAGCTCGCTCAGCTCGTCTTTCAGCCCGTTCGGTCCGCTGTTCGACCTGCCCTACCCCTTGCACTCTCTGCGTGCAAGTCATGGACCGTCGAAATCACCAACCATGAACGCGCCAGGAATCCCCAGCGCAGCACCCAGTGCTAGCAGGCCGCAACGACCATTACCCCTCCAAGTTGTTCCGCCGGGACCCGCGTCAGCCTCAACTGGCCCAACATCGTCTGCGGCCTCAGGCTCGGCCGCCGCCCTGGGTTTCGGATCAGCAGGACCAACAGGTCCGTTTGGAACCAGCGCGAGTTCTGGACCGTCTTCAGTCCACATTCCGTCCCAGTCGCCTGTGACTGAAGCAGGTCAGTCGCAGCCGGTTACTTCGCCTGCTTCTACTAGTGCGGCTGGGAGCTACATGCAGCGCAGCAGGCGGCGATGGACAGCCGAAGAGGACGCAAAACTCATCAACGCCGTAAAGGCTTACGGGTCCGCCAGAGGGCCGGGATCAGCCTGGTCCCTCATCTCCCAAGGCATCCCCGGACGGACAAACAAAGTAAGTACACAACATGCATGGCTCAACGAAGAGTGATCCGCATCGCTCGCCGTCGAAACATCACAGCTATGCATTGCAAGCTGCCGCATGAGCGGCGTGCCAGTGCACGCCCCGGGAAACCCGTACATGCCCTCGGCCTCGCCGAATCCACCTTCCAGCGCACCATCGTTATCAACAGCCGTGTCTATGATCGACACATCGACGCCGGCTGTTGTGCCGCTGGTTTCATCGTGTTTCCGAAGAATGATCTTCGCCGCTGGATGAGCGGCGAAGCCGGCGGCAGTCTGGGCGGCGTCATTCCATACAGCCTAAGCGAAGGCACTATCCCCCAGGAGCGCTCGTGTGGGGTAGTCACTTTGCCTCGTCTCCCTTGTGCTCTTGCCCGTCATCTTTGTGCATCAGCGGTTCGTGCAGACACATGCATGCCCACGACGCTTGAACCCTCGTCCAGCCCAGCTGACAAACAGGACTGCCGCAAGCGGTGGTTCCACTCGCTCGACCCCAGCGTGCGTAAGGGCAAGTGGTCCCCGAACGAGGACGACGCACTACGCAAACTGTACTCCGAGCTTGGGCCGCAGTGGAAGGAAATCGGTAAGTCGCCAGTTCCCGAAATGACCAACTCCCCCAAGTCACACGCCCGTTGGCTTGTTACCTACGAGTCCCACGTCTTCGTGCAAGCTGCGCCGTCCGCGGCGAACACACTCCAGTGGCTTGCATGGCGCTGCTCGTGTAGTCACCTGCCATGTCTGCCTGGCAGGCTGCAGGTAACTCCTCTGCGCCGCGCAAGCCAGAGTTGCAAGCCGCACGACGCCGCCACGACGCCTTGCGCCTTCAGTCCTGCCCGACCCTCTTCGGGGATCTTGAGCTTCGAGCCTTGAAGCGCCCAGGCCTATTACACCTTCTTTCACCTGCGCCGTCCACTGATGCGATCTCGCCATACATGGTCGGGGCGATGGCGGGGCCCAGCCTTGCGCCGCCAGCGCGGCTGGCAAGGACCCTTTTTCGCGACTTCGGCTCATGCATGCATGGGGCGCAAGACATCTCTGCTCGCTTGTACGCCATCTATGGTCACTCATTGGTGGCTATGCCAGGAAAGCAGGAAGCGAAGAGGCAAACGTGGACGACGCTTGTGACGATGTGACGAGAAAGGGAATCGGAGGTCGGGCGTCGGACGTCGGGCGGTGACGTCGGGCTCACGGTTCACATGACGATCGCATCATCGGTTCCGGTTTATTACAGCATGGCTAGGAACGGCCCGCGCGGGCTCGGCCTCGCTCCGTGCTGTTCGGAGCTCTACCGATTCCGCATCCACCAATCGCTAACTCTCAGCTCTCCGCATCCCGGGACGCAAGGACGACCAGGTCTCGAAACGGTGGCGAGACGTCCTCGCCCCCGAGCTCACGAGCAAGAAGCCGTGGAGTGGCAAGGAGGACGCGCTGCTTCTTGAACTGCTCGAGAAGCTAGGTCCAAGATGGACAGCAATAGCAGACAAGTTGCCGGGACGCTCACCGATCGCGTGCCGCAACCGTTCAAGAAAGTTCCGCAAGACTCGGCCAGAGCCTAAATAGTGAGTTTCCTCTCGGCAAGACACGCGACCAGGCACTTAGTGCTTGACCGTTTTTTTTTTTTACCGCGTCATGTTTTGTGCAACAGTGCTTGCACGACATGCACGCTTGCGCGTCATGCGCGTCATGAACGTCAGCAACATGCGTCATGGCAGTTGAATATCCGAGTAAAGAAGCGCACTAACGCCGCAGTGGCAGACGACACGCCATCGAGTACGGGAGCGAGTGGCAGTGGCAGTGGGAGCGTGAGCGTGCGCAGTGGGTCGGGGAGCGGGGTCGCCAGCGTTGGCCCAAGCACAGGCCCCCTCCCCGGTATGATGACGGAACGGTCGATGCCGGAGGACACGGAGCCCGAGTGGCGCCTCCCCGCCGAGCTGAACCCGAGCATCTCTGTCAGCTCGTTCGACTTTGACCTGAGCAACGGCCAACCGGGCCACCAGGGTCATGGCGGTCCCTCTGGCCCGCATGGTGTACAGGGCGTGCCAGGGTCAGGAGAACCGGGTGGACCTGGTGCGCAACCCCCGCTCGCCCCCCAGTCCGCTGCGAGCGGACCGCAGAGCGCGGCGGGGAGCATGATGGGGGACAGTGTGATGGGGATCGGAGCGAGCCCCGCCGTCGGCACAAGTGCGCTGCCGATGTCGCACGAGTCGGTCTCCCCAACGACGCACATGGACCAACTTCCGCCACAGATGGACGGATGGATGCCCCCGACACCGATGCAGATGGACATGCCCCTCTTCGACCGCGCCGTGGACGACATGTGGGGACTATTCGTCGCGCTCGACCGAGGAGACAGCGCTGTACTCGTCGACAGTAATCTGCTCCGGCAGCTTGTGGCCGGCGCTGCGTCGGGGATAGGGCATCCGCCGATGCCGGGGCGTGCTTGATTTGGTCGTGAGCCTTTTTGCAGCAGGGAGGCAGAGGGTAGAGAGTGGAGGACACAGCGCAACATCAGCATCTTAGCAGCAACGCAACACCCAAAACGTTCCAGAAGTCTCCAGATCTGCGCATGAACGACTATTCTTCGATATTTTCGAAACCACGACACGAGTGACGACTACGGAAACGGAGCGTGTAACAGTGGAAAGCGCCCAGGGGAGAAGCCCGCGATAGCGCCCGATAGTGCGAAGCTGTAGTACCGAACTATTCATTGTGCCTCTGCGCCGAGAGAACAGACGTTCCCATGTATTCCTGTATCCAAGAGATATTCTGCCGCCCATCGATCTTTCACGATCCGTCAACCGATCTGGGTCAGATGAGCCGCCAACCTGGGGTGTGAAGTTCGGGCCCGGTTCATTTCAGCTGCATTCAAGATTTGCAGATTAATGAATTGCGATGTCTGAGCCCAGCCCAATTCGGACTCTGAGACAGATCTGATCAGTGTTCAGTGTCCTGCGTGAGAAGCGGCTGTGGCGAGTTCGGAGGTGTCGCCGGGCATCGGGGACCTGGATATCGCCGAGCAAGGGGGCGTGACACGAATCGAGAGCGCCGTTCCTCGCTCTATCTCTGCTATTTCAGTGCATTGGCCGATGCTATGTCCTCTGTCAGCATGCGGACACGGACGCTTTGGACGATGCCGCCGAGGTCAGAGTCGGTGTTGGGTTTGTTAGGCGGTGTATCGCGTGCTCGGTACGGTATGCTTGCGGCAGTGCAAGATCTGCGCCCCAGCGCTGGTCTGGCCTAGCTGGAGTGCCTGGGCCCGAAACCCGCGTTTATGTTCGTGCGTAAGTCTCCCTCACCTCGGCGTCAGTGTCTGCTTGAACCTTATACGGGCCGCGTCGATCCGAGCTACGCGGGTTGCTCCTGGCATGGTATCAGTATGCTATCCTCTCGATGGTCGAGACATCCTCAAGCATACGTGTTTGGGAGGAAGCGTAGCGTGGATCATAGATCGGTAACCAAGCACGCGAGATTGCGGAGAGGTCTCCGCAGGGTTGTGCGTTTGGCAGGATTCTACAACCTGTCGGCGGTGCCTTATGCCCACTACATTCGAAATTGGCAAACGACCTACCATAGCTTCTCGTGACATCGGGCCAGCTCGTGTCTCGGCAAGCTCGTTTGGCTTGATCCAGGAAGTCAGGCCCGTCCTTCATTCCCTCGGCGGTCGCTGTGGACGGGGAGCACGAGCTCACGGATGAGAACGATAGCACCCGCAACTCGCCTTTGATCTGCTCACTCGTGCTTCTCCGAACAGCGAGACGCGGATGACGCCCCGCTCACCCATGGACTCATGCACCCATGCACCTGTGCACCCATGCCGATATCCTGGAAAGTGGCACTGAGAGTGATGATGTGAGCATGACGCCGATCCAAGGTGGCGGTCAGACCTAGGCACACGGATCGACGGCCGATCCCACCCTTATCGCACGGTGTCCTTAAATTCTACGTTCTTGTTCGGCTTCAAAGTCTTAGACTGCGCCGTTTGGCACCCGTTGGGCCTGACATGTGCACAGCCTGGTTGCCATGCTTGTTTCCTGCAGGCGTAGTGGGTCGGAAGGGGACCCGTTCGTCGCGGTGACCAGTCAGATTGGAGGGTGGACGAGGGCCGTGGCTGTTGGAGGCGACACGACTCGTCACATCGGGCAGGACTGTATCTGATGCTCGGTGAGGCTGAGACGAGCGCTGCGGGCAGCGGGCAGCTGGGAGCGGGCAGCGCGTAGAGTGGGTCTTCAGGTTAGTGTCTGCTGTCAGAAGCAGCCTCAGTGGATGTCAGCAACATTGTCAGGATCTTTCAGCCTAAAGTCAGCCTCGGTGTCAGTGTCAGCAACTGTGTCAGCAAGACCCCACCACACATCTCAGTCACACCCAGCTTGCTGGTCAGAAGGAACAGATGGGAGTCAGCCTGCCCGACTCTTAAAGTTAGGCAGGAAAGTCTGCTTGGCGAGGATTGTAGTTGTAGTGCGATGCATTACGTGCTCGTCAGCATGTGACTCGGTGGTTCGTCGGGATGGAAAAGGGGCAGCAGGCCTAGAGATCCGGGCCAGATCTGTCCAGTAAACCCGCCTGTCATCGCGAACAGCGGATCTGTCCAGTAAACCCGCCTGCCATTGCGAACAGCGGACCCAGGGCGACCCGGGCAGGCCCAGAGCTGGAACCGGGCCGGCCGGAGGAGCTTGGCAAGGCTGTCCTGACTCATGATGACCTGGCACTTTGCGACAGCGTTAATCTTGGCATACCGCCAGTTGGCAGGAACACCGAGCAAGCCCGGAATGATACCCAGTGTCGGGGGCGTTGTTGAGGCAGCAACATGTCCGCCGAGGCCATGCAACTAGCCCCACGAAGCATGGCGGGCGAACCGCCGTTCACGCGGTGCCCCGACAAGCCGCGGAGACTGCTCAAGCGAACAAAACCCGGTTGTAGGTCTACGCGGGACGACATTCCGAACGCCGCTGAGGTCTTGGACATGGCGGAAGTGTCCCAGTCTCAAATTCCGAGTCTATCGCGGCCAGACAGGTCTGGAATGTCCATTCGGCCGCGCCTGCGCAACGGCGTCGATCTCAAACTCCGCCCCCGGAGCAGCAGTGACGACCTTGAAGTCTTCTGGTCCCAGCTCCTCCTCCAGATCTTTGAGGGAGATGAAAGTAACCGCATTCTCAAGCTTGTTCATGAGAATCTCCCCGTCCGCCCCGGCGTCGTACATCCCACTAGCGTGTCGTGCGAGTTCGCGCAGCATCCACCGAATCGCACTCGGCACATCGTCCTGCCCGGGCGAGGAGGCCCATACCGTCCCCGTAGGGGCGACTAGTTCGTCGCTGATCCAGTTCCTGCTCCACTTATCCGCGCCGACGAAGCGATACCGGTGCCCCTGGTTGAAGATCCAGTCTGGTACGATGTGACTCAGAATATGGTCCAGGATCTTCACAGCCCCCTGACCCGCGCACTGCTGGCAGTTGGGACTGTGGCCGTGCCGCCCGCTCTTGACTGGCGTGAAGATGAACGACGACCTCTTCGGAAACGCAGTGATAGTGCTCACACTCTGGACGCGCGCGGTCGCGACGGACCCGAAGGCGGGGTCGTATCGGACGTGATAGACCGCTTCTTCCGCAAAGGGGTCCTGCAGGTGCGCTACTGTGTGATACAGAGCGAGAGGGTATGTGTCGAAGAAGAGCACAACGGTGCGTGCTGGCTCGTCACTTTGCGGGTACAGCTCTGTCATGCGTCCCCGGACTATGCGGGCTCCGGAGGAGACGTGACCCGACAGAGTCTGCTGCAACGTCTCGAAGTCACGGACTAGCTTCGAAGTCGAGGCGCCGACAATTGTCATTCGCGCGTCGATGTCGACGTACGCTGGCCTCAGGTCTTCTGAGGATGTCAGCTACGTACCATTCGGCGATTGAGATAGCTCGACCCCAGAAGCCAGGCCAAAGCGTGGGCTTCGGAGATCACCGTGTCTTCCCTGTACTCACCGCTTTCAGCCCAGGCATCGCCCTTCACACCTCCCAGCCGTGAGCGGACGCCATCGTATCGAAGGAGCAAGTGATCCGTCAACCGCCGATCGACACGCCTCCTTGTGGCCTGGGACGTGAGTCGAAGCGCTTTCAGCGTCGCCGCGTCCGCAACGTTGTCCACGACTTCGTCGTAGATGTGCGGGAACGCGCCGGCGTCCAGCAATACGGCGCCCATCGGCCTTGTCCTCCGACACGGGGTTGCGACCCAGTGTTAGGCGTGTTCGGTGGGAGAGGTGTCGCTAATCGAGCCCGGTGACGCAATGGGCAAAGAATGTGAGGGATGGATAAGATAAGAGATCGAGGCTATCCGATCTGACAGATCCAAAACTGGACGCACCCACGTCGTGCGGAAGTCAGTGCGGGGCTCCATGACGTCACAACTTTGTGCGACTGTGTAAAACGAACCCGTTGCGACGCGATGCGTAAGAACTGTTGGCCATGCATTCTTCCTCTTCTACTCTTCTCCGTGACTACTATTGACAACAACCACAGATATACTGATGCTTTACTGACAGGCTGACTCCAGGCTGACTCGTGCGAGCTAAGGACGATAGAGTGAATGTTCCAACGAAACCACCTGACGTGTGATAAGCCCGAAATAACGAAAAGGGACTGAGGATCTAGACGATTGGACGGGGAACGGCTTCGGATCGCGTGAGGCGAGGAGGGTGGTTGAGCGAACGCTTGGTGGCGACTCACCTCCTTCCGATGAAGACTGGTAACCGTGGTTGAAGGGTCGGAGCGCGATCGTGGCACTGCGCTATCTTGGAGCTACGATACATGACACTAACGCCCCGCGCGACCGGCGCTCTCCTGCTCCTCGTCGTTGCCGTTCGAAGAGCTCCTGTTGGAAGGAGTGTGATAAAAGTTGTAGGCCTGGTCCTCGGTGATGAATAGGACGGCCGGGAATCCAGCGGGCACACTCAGGCTTGTGGGCAGGAGGGGCGTACCGTTGTGCACGTTCAGGGGCAGATAGGAGTGCACTCCCGTGCTGCTGACCTGGACCTCGTAGAAATGGGGGAAGTTGCTGCCGGACGCGGACGTGTACTGTGAAGCGTTTGGGGTATGCGCGGTGTTGTCGTTCTGCTCAGCGGGCATGCTGTACTGATCGTCCTCGGCGACGTACGAATGGGGTTGGGCAGCGTAGTCTGGAATCAGCACTGACAGATTTGCGTACTCACCCTCGTAGTCCTGGGCTGGAACAAGAGGCTCGAGCTCCTCCTCCGTCCCCGTGTAATACGACGCGAGATAGCCCTCATCACGCAGGGAGCTCTCGGTGCTCTCGTCGGTGTGCCAGCCATCGTCCTCGCCGTCCGCGAAGGAAGCGGCATGGACATCTTCGGCGAGGGTCGTGAGGTCCTCGGTGCCGTGCTGGAGTTGAGCCTCAGCCTCGGTCTCAGAATGGGTGTAGGTCGCGGAGTAAGCGTAGGTCTCGCGGTAGGCGTAGGTCTCGGGGTGGAAGTCGGTCTCGGAAAGGGGGTGGGTCATGGAATGGGAGTAGACCTGCTCGTCCTCTCTACTGTGCCCGGCAATGTACTCCTCGCGTGCCACTAATGTCAGCGATGAAATTACAAAGTACACACTGCGGATGCTCGACTCATCAAGCTGCCTCTCTAGCTCGAGGACGCCGAGGTGCACCTCCCTCACGTAGATCAGCTGGGTCAGGTCCCACAATCCCTGCACGAACAGGTCGTCATAGTACTGCGCAGCGCGGTGCATGCGGTCTGCATATTCTTCAGAGAGAGCGTGAATCTCGCTGGTCATGTTGACGAATTAACGATGGCGGTGGTGGCGGTTGAAGTGGCGGTTAGATCGCGCGCCTGGTGGGTTCGAGATGAGACACCGAGACCTAGTAGGGATGACAATGAGACACTTAGAGAAAGGGGATTAGGTGATGTGTCGGTGGATGAGAGGAAGGCAGCTGAGGCAAATAGCAACGACAGAGGTTTATCAACCATCACGACGGAGACACACATCGGGGCATATGCGTGCGGTCTTATGACGGCGGGCCGCAGACAGACTCCAACCACTGGACAGCGACTGACAGAGAGGCCACCGCCCACAAAACGGCGTCGCCGTGGGAAGCAGCAGACAACCCCAGGTGACGAACACAGGTGATGCACACGACGGGGTGAGACGGGGGTCCTGCTTCAGCTTTCCGTCCTGCCCCTATCCGCCCTGCCTTTTCCGCCTGCAGCTCTTCGCTCGCACCCTCTGGAGTACGAGAATTTCACCAGCAACGCAAGTCTATCAACCTTGCAGGCTGTGCCGCGCCCGGCTAACCTGCAGAGCCGAGCGCGAGAGAAATGCCGCAGACAAATTCGACGCCCTGGTGTTTGAGACGTCTGCCGGAGGCGAGGAGGTTGGACTGCGCGCAGTCTGTGTCTCTCCAAAGTCCGTCGCGGATATGGAGATGCGCAAGTGAACGAGTGCGGGGGAAGTTGTTGCCATCCGGTGGGACGCTCCTGCCGGAGCTGTTGCTCGCCACTACCCGTTGGTCCCGATCACTGCTGACCTGCAAGGCGTCGGCGTTGTCGCTGTCAGTGTTGGGCGCCGGGCAATTGAACTGCGAGAGGTAGTTGACGATCGAGCATGTTAGGCATGGGCAATCGCCACGACACTCGCTCACGGGTAACCTTGACGCTGAACGAGCCATCCATCCGGCAGTGCTCATCACGCAACTCGTCAGGGGCGCTCAAGGATGGTCACAAGAGGCTTGCATAACTGATGAACTACTTAGAGCTCTGATTGTACAGATGTTGAAATCTGTCAAGTCAGCTATGCTGATTTGGCCGTTGGACGATGAACTATCACACAATGAGGACGAGGGATCACAGGCAAATTGTTCAGTACTGAGCTTGGGCTGGTTGCAAGCACCATTGCACTCAAGCTCAGACGCTGGAGCGCTTGCTGGGGGCATCATTAGCCGCCTCGGCCTCGGGCTTCGGAGCAAACTTGCGGAGTCTACCCTTGGGGCTAGTCTGCGGTGCAACCTGGGGAGCGGCCGGCCCAGTGAAACCCGTGAAAGGAGCACGCGCGGGCTCAGACTTGTAAGCGAGCATCTCGCGGCGGGCCTGGAGAACAGAGGCTCTGTCACCCTCCCTGTCGTTGCGGTAGAGAGCCGTCGCGACGTCGAGCGCGGCCTTGGCTGCAGCCTCGTCCGCGTGCGCCTTGTTAAGGACCGAGACAACGGGAATCTCGCCGTTGTTCTCGATGTCCTGCTGAAGCAGATTGGCGAGCATGTCAAGGCGCTTGCCGGCAGGAGACTCGGTCTCAGGCCCGTAAAGGTGACGGCGCGCGTTCACTGTGCCGACAACGATTTACCCATTTCCCCCCTCCTCGACTGTCCACTTCAGGCTTAAAGGACTCACCGAACCAACGATACTGCTGGAATTTAAGGCTCTTCTGGAGAGCATCAATCTCCTGCTTCATCCACTTGTCATGCATCTCGATCTGGGTCTTGATCAACGCCTCGTGCGAGGGAGGCGCAGTCTTGAGATCGTGCCAGAGAGTGGCACGGGCCATGTCGTAGACGGCCTCGATGTGAATGGACCGCCAAGTGTACTCCTCGTGCAGCTCCTGGGGAGTCTGGAGGAAGATGTGACGCGGGCCGGGGTTAGGAGTCTTGTCGACGAGGAGGTTGGCCGCTGAGTCGGAGGTGGTGCTAGGAGCGGGCCTGAACTGCTGGCAGCTGGACATTGCCGGTTGATTTTGTCTTTATGGAGGGAAGAAGAAAGATGAACTGAGTTGTCGTGCCACGGAGTGCAGCGGCTTGCGGGACCAGCCTGGTGCCATGCTCGAATGTACACATAGCGGGAAGGGGCGACCGGGTGCTGCGGAGATGCCTGGATTGCTCAGATGTGTGCGTGTCAATTCCGCGAAAGAACAAGCGTGTGAGAGTGTGTGAGTCGGGGCACCGCTGTGCATCATAGTCCTGAACGTCGATCACGGAGTTGGCATGTGACCGGTGACACTCAGCGCAGACTCGAATCAGTGCATGCATCGCCTGATTATGCTGAACGACATAGATGCATGGTACAGGTACTATGAATAGTGGAAACTACGTGAAATTCCGAATTTAACGGCGGTGACGGGTGGCAGAGCGGGGACCGAGAGCGGCGACGCGAACTTTCGCCGCGGGGACGGTTTTCGCGGTAGCACCGGTCATCGGGGCCGCGGCGGCGACGGGGCTCGCCATCATGACCGTCGTGGTAGTCAGGGTACCCTTCGAAGTTACCATTCAGGCGGGGGGCGTAGCCATTGTAATCGTGGTAACCAGCCCATCCCTGGTCGCGGTTGTCGTAGCGGTTGGTGTAGGGGTAAGGCTGGTGGACGTAGCGCAGGTCGCGGTCGTCCATACGAGGACTGCGAGGCAGCTCGCGGTGCTCAGGATAACGTCCGTCGCACGGGCCGTGGGGGTCGTTGCGCCAGTTACGGCCGTCGTGGGGGTCGTAGACGTCGGGCAAGTGGTAAGGGGCGCTACGGTGCTCGCGAATCTCCCGGGGCTCACGAATCTCACCAGGCTCGCCGGACTGATGAGGATCGTGGGGCTCGCACGACTTGCGGGGCTCGCGCGGCTCGCGGGTCTTGCGGTGCTTGCTGGTCTCGCCGTGCTCGCGAGCTTCGCCGTGCTGGCGGAAATCATCAGAAGCGCGAGACCGGAGGTTCTCAGGGGGCTTGAAGGTATTGTCCTCGGGGTAGTAGTGGCGAAATGGGATAGGGGGAAAATACTCGACGCCGGGAATCTGGTCCGGCCGCTGTGGAGCAGCTTCGGCGTGGTTGCGACGGCCGCTCGTGCGCTCCGCGGGCCTCGGGCCTCTGGGTTCCTCCGCATTCTCGTCGTGGTAATCTCGGGGAACGGTCGGAGTGATCGGAGCAGTCGGCCAAGCCAACTCGGGAGGAAGCTTGTCAGTCCACCTGTGGCGGTTCATGTAGTCCTTGGGGTCGGGGAACTTGAGAAGAGTGCCGTTTTCTGTCATCAGCTATGCCATGGTCGCGAATAGCCTGCCGCAGCGGTGGTCCCTTAGCTGCAACCGGAACGCAGGAGATCTGCGGGAGACGGTTCTCGAGGCAGACTCACGAACAGAGGGGACTGTGCTGCGGATGGCCGAAACACGCTGCAGAGGATGGTGGCTGTAAATGTGGAGCTCGGATGGAGCGAGACGGCTCTCAGTGATGGAGACGGTGTAGTCTGTGGTCAGCATGGTCTAGCTCTGCAACGTACCCCTGTCCTGTGCCAGCATGGCGAGGAGGTGCATTCCCTGGGTGCTCGGGTCGCCGTTCAACTGGCTCATGATTACTGAGGGGTCGATCTGCAGTGTTAGTGGTGATTGAGGACGGTCAATTGCCATATGATCAGGAAGAGATGGTGAGTAGAGAAGCGTTGACAAGCGGACAAGAATGATGATGGACACCGCCCCGTCCAACCCTCCACGACAGCTTGTCCATCGTGAGCTATGCCTACATGCACGCGAAAGACGAAGGTACGAACTACACGGCACACACCCAGTCATTATCTGTTCAGGCGGTCGAACTCCTTCGCCAGTCTTCGGAGCTCCTGCTGAGACTGCGGGTGCGTCGTTGTGCTCTGAGCAGTGTACAGAACACTGTTGAAGATACGGGATCGTCCAACTGCTCTGGCATCGACAACGGAGTATGGTGAAATAGGTGACAGTGGTATGTCTGCCACCGTTGGGGAGCTCGGCGCCGTTGCCGGCGGAGTGCGCGCCAGGGACGCCTTGCGGTCTGCTGTGAGTGCCTGGAGCGAGGGTTGCAGCTACTCACAATGAGCGACAGAACTAGTGATGGACGTGACAGACGGCGCTCTCGCGAGCCTAGCAGCCCTAGTGAACTCTCCTGGAGTGTCCAGTGTCTCAACTGTCTCGGACCTGGGAGGGGACCTGACTGGGAGGTGTATGTCCGCAACTGGCAACTGTGGACGAATTAGGTGACATAGGATAGGACGAGGGGGGCGACACCGGCCGGCGGGGTCGGCTTGGCGGGGCCAACTTGGGCGGGACGCTCGGCGTCGTGTCCATCGGGATAGCCTTGAGAGCCTTGTCGCGCTTAGCCTTCAGGCGGTCGAGGTCGTCCTCGCGCATTGCGTCCCAGCGCAGGTACTCTGCAGCGCGCGAGCGTGGCGGCATGCACCGGCCCCACTTCTGGTAGCAGCGCGCGACGTCGATTTCGTACTGGTCCTCGATCGCGTTCCATTGCTTGGACGCGTCGTGCCCGACGTGCTTAATCTCGAAACGCGGACTCATGCACACAGGGAGGGGCGAGTGAACAGTGAAGCGCGAGAAAGGAGCGAGAGGAGCGAAAGAGAGGCGAGGGAAAGATAAGAGCGGGATAGGGAGAGATCGCTGTCGCCACCGGATCAGGTTAAGGCCGCCGGAGCCCAGGAGAGTGTGACTGTCGGCAAAGAGAACCAATCGAAGCATCGTGCAACAGGCGCGTCCTTGTTTGTCTCACTTCGAAGAACCCCCGTGCACCGCTGCACTGTGCAATGAGCCCCGCCAAGCCCCGTGCACGTTGAACTCGCGCTGATGCACAGAGTCAAGGAACCCCAGTAGGGTACTGGGCGAGTCTGCCTTGGGAACGCGCGGCCCTCGAAGGTGTCAATGCGGGCACCAGAAGCGCGCCACCTGGCAGAAGGCGTCCGTGCAGACTGAAAGATGTCACATCAGGGAGAACTACCGTGCACAAACACGACAACGCGGAGCAAAATGCCTGGCTAGGAACTGTTGACGCAGTTGAACTCTGCGACCCTGCTATCCAGTGCGCGGAGAGTGTCCTCCTTGGTGGTCAAACCCTTGGCAGTACGCGTCGCGTACTCGAGAATGGCAAAGCGCGCGTCTGCGGCGGAGGCGAAGGTGCTCACTCCCTCGATAGGCACGGATTTGGTGTAGACCCCTGTGAATTCTGAGGATTCTGAGCATCAACACTGAGCAACCCTGATGCACTCACCAGAAGCGAAGTCCGAAGGCTTGGAAGGGCGTATAGGGTCAACAATAGTCGGCCCATTGGGTTCGCAGTTCGGCTGGACGTCGTCCACTTCCGGCGCTTGCACGTTCAGAACAGACAAAATGATTCGTGCAATGCTTACCAGACTCCGTTTCCTTCGCTATCTCAAATGGGTTCTGCTCGTTGTGAACCATGCTGTTGTTGCAGTTGAGGGGAGTGAGATGGAGAAGTCCATTGCTTGGCAGCACTCCAATAAGAAGCAAAACGATCCTTGCTTAGATCAGGAAGCTACGTGTGGGCACAACGGTCAGGTCTGGAAGCTCTACACAATCGCCGCTCGTTCGGTCATAGAAACCTTGTTATACAGACGGTGGTAGAAAGTGTCTGGACTGAAACGCCTCTCTTCGAGACCATCGGCGCCTATGGATTCAACCTCGCGATGAATAACTCACCAACCGGTGCGTCCAACGAATTTACCTTTGGAAATGTTATGCATACGCGTCTCCTAGTCTTATATCTCGAATAACATGCATGTAGCTGCTACCACTTGGTCGCACCGGCCATATCTCTTCGGAGGGCCCTTCTCCTCCTGGGCATTGAATCAATGCAGCTATCTATGTCTTCCTGTGGTATTGGTTCCCACTCGCGCTGAACAACCTCCCAAAGCTTGTCCTTGTTCCTCAGAAGGTCCTTTATCTGTTGGATACTGGAAATTGATGTTGGAAGGCAATGACGTTGAAGAGAAAGTTATCGTGGAGGAAGGAGGGCATGGGCAAAGACGAGGAAGAGGCTCCCCTGATAGCGGACATGGCGCGAAGGGTGCGAACTGCCACACACAGCTACGCGCACCTAACACGGATATCCTTGTCCTTCACCCCTCGCCGCGTACGTCTGGCAGTCCTACGCGAGCACACGTTCGTCAGTCGGACGCATCGAGTATGTGGACGCAAGGCATACATACGACTATGACTAGTACGTGCAATCACAAATGCCGTTGGGTGGAAACTTCGCGCGGCTCGTCAGGGACGGCCACGGTATGACCGGGCGGTCATAGCCGCTCAGCAGCCGTACTGGGCAGCCTCTGCATGTCAGTGCCATGCATGCATTGGTCAAGACATACTCAGGTTGAGGTTGCGCCAGTTGGCATCGAACTCGCGCTGGACCTGCGCCAGCTCCTCAGCCTCAAAGTCGTTGCTGGCGTTGATAGCCTGCACAAGCAGGTCGCCCGCGAGACTCTGACAAGCCACCACGCGGCGGGTGCCCCAATGGTTACGGATGGCAGTGATCTTTTGGTTGAGATCTTGCTGGAGCCGGTGACGCGCCATGTGGAACCACATGGGAGTGTTCTCCTCGGGGTAGGGAGGCAGGTTGCAAGGGTTCTGGTGCCAGAGAAGCATCTAAGCTCGGAGTTCTGTGCTGGAAGGCTGGAGAGCTGAGGTGGTCGGATAGACTTGGAGACTTGTCCGAGGGCTGAATACTACAATGGGTGAGAGGAGTGGTGGTGAGAGGAAAAGTGCTTGGTCTGCTCCTCAGCGTACTCCGTCTGCGACATGCCCTTCGGCTGAGCGTCGCTTCTCGGAGCAGCGTGCGCGATCGAGTGCACAGTTGCAAGAGAACCGCTCTAGACACAAAGGCTTATGCTCACGGTGCGACGTCTCCCCTCGGGCTCTCACGGAGTACAAAGAGCTGGGCGCTCGGAGTGAGGGAAGCCATCCGGAGTGGTTCAGCGAGCTGACCCATCCTTTCTCCTCCTCTCTCGCCCCCGCCTCGCCCCTCCCTTGCCCCATCATGACTAGTCCTTGCTCTTCGTACTGGCTGCAACGTGGACGTTTCCACGTGGCTGTAGGAGAGGTCTATTCATTGACCCAGTTCGCTAGAACGCTGCATCCGCTGGGCGTTGTGCATGCGTAGACGATTAGAGCACAACATACATGGGTAGTACAGGAAGTTACAACTCAGTTGACGGACCTGTTAGACCTGTAGACAAGCTACTTGCCACCAAGGTGCAACCACTTCGACTTGGCGGCGGCTTTCTTTGCGGCCTTCGCCTCGTTGGCCTTGACCGCATATCAGCGCAATAAGTCGATGTCACTCACAGATCAGGTGGTTGTCCATCTCGTCCTGCTGGAGCTTGTGCAAATGGGCACGCTTGCGCTGCTCGATCCCGTCAACCATCTCAAGACAGCCCTGGATAGCTCGGGCGCTAAAGTAGTAGGTCTTACGGAAGTCGGCGCGCAGAGCCTTCATATCCTCGTCGAGCTGCTGATGCGCCTTGGTGTAAGTCTCCAAGATCACCTTGCGGCGGTGGCCGACGATCTCGGAAGGGATGGAAAGAGGGGCCATGTTGAGCTTGTTGAGGTAGAAGTTGTCGAGAGAGACGTAGGTTGAAGAGTTGAGACGGTTCGTTGCGTTGGAGGAGTGCGGGATGTGTTGGAGAGTTGAATGATGGATGGAGAGTCGACGTTCGTTCTATTTGGGGATCGGCGTAGAGCAGCAAGCCCCGCCACACACGTGCCACACACGACTGCGTCACCTTGTCGCTCACTGTGCATCAGTTACCACTGTTCCCACCTCCATCCCCGGAATATCGAGGGTGTCCAGGCTCGTAATGTGCACAACAGTAGATACATGGAAGTACGATCATCAGAGAAAGAGAATTCGGGGTGCTATTGATGTGCCGGCTTCGGTGATGTCCACGATGCACGCCGGTTCCGGCCACGGTAAGCACTGCGGCGTCTGCAGAACGTCTACCTCGAGTGGTCTGCAGGCTCTGACTTAGCCTTGACATCGTTGTCGGGAGCGACGTTCCTTTCGGCCTCAAAGGTCTGGGAGTCGCTGGCCGCGGCGGGATCTGTCCATCAGCTCCGCCATCGACAGATTGCACTCACATTCGGGGTCCTCGAAGGCCCAAATATCGGCCGCGGCCATTTTCTGCTTCTTATCGCGTTTCAGCTGGCGCAGCACAATCTTGTATTGCTTGTTATGAGCGTAGAGCGCCCTTGCCTGGCCAGGCTTTCTGAGCAAATCGCGCTTGGCAGCCTTGTAACCTTCGCGGAGCTGGGCCCGCTGACGCTCATAGTCAGTGACTAGTGCGTCGCGGGCCTGCTCGAGGTTGTTGAAGGCGTCAAGAGTGAACAAGGACATCAATAATATGTGCTGAGGTGAGGAGAACGTTGAGGGGGAGTCGAGGAAGATCGGAGCGGTGGAGTGGAGATGATAACAACGTTTCTGGGGGAAGCTACAGTATAGACGAGGTCGCGACGCGCTGTCAAGAGCCTCCGCAACCGTCACCACGCCTTGCACACTGAGGGACAAGCTTCGTTGCACAATCCCCAGTCTGCAACTCCGTGATGCCCAACCAGCGCTCTGGCCTAGCCTGACCCCGATCCTCGGGCGTGTGTACTGAGGCGTCCACACAACACCCCGCCGGTCCCCACCTGTCGTATCAGCATTCTGTCCATGCATCCTCCCCAAATGAATGCGGTGCTATTTTGAGGGTGGTGTTCATGTACGAGGAGTACTTCGACATGGCTGGAGCGTGCATGCATAGTTGCGCGAATTCTGAAAATACTTGGGATGGGGAGGGGTGTTAGCGCCAGGCTCGCCACCCACACACCACCTCCACCATGCTCCATGCGAAATTCATGGAACGCTCAATCTCGATCAAGGTGACTGCTTGCATGGTTAAGTGCCTGAGTAGAGCTATTGTGCATGGGTTATGAAGGTTACAGGCTTGTCTCTGAGCTTTCACTGGGCGAGCGTCGGTGATGAACGGTGATGGACATCGACATTCACTTGGTGTACTTGCGGCGCCTGCTCTAGTGGACCTTGGTGCTGCGTGCCTGACCGCTCCCGGACGGAGAGTCCGAGCCGCTCTGAAGCACTGTTAAAGTGGTAGGAAAGGGAACGGCAGGAGGGTTGTCCTTCGCGTGTTCCGCTCGCTGCTTGCCCTTACCCGCTGCCCGTCAGCTATAGACACGCTACTCAGCCAGCTCACCCTGTGCCCGGGACTGCTCAGCCTTGACAGGCGCCTGCTCCGTCTTAGTGGGCGCTGCAGACTGGACCACGTCAGGCAGCCCGTTGTCCATGAAGATGCTGGTCTTCAAGTCGAGCTCCTGGTTGAGCTCGCTGATATCAATCCTCTGGCGGAGGTTGATGTCAGCGAGCTGCGCGGGGGTGAGCTTGTAGGGCGCACAGCGGCGGAGATACTCGAAATAACACAGGACTTTCTCCTTGCGCATGTGGTAGTCCGCGATCAAGCCAGTCGAGGTTGCGGTGCGGAGCGCCTTCGCCTGCAGGTTCGTGCGAGGGGCAGGGATCGAAGGTAATCTTGGACGGGGCGACCATGGTGTCGGTGCCGGTGATGGACAGGGTAGTTCGTGCTGACAGTGTAGAGAGGAATGACAGCCTGGACGGGATCCACACGCACTCCACGTCACCGGGCGTCTGCACTCCAGCACCTTTTCACCACTGATACATCCAGACAGGCGACAGATGTACAGTGGTGGTTTTTAGTTTCCGGACACACCCCCTCCGTGCGCGACTCGTCGTGACACATCAACCACGGTTGCTTCTGTTGCATGCAGCATATAGTAAGAAAGCTGGGACACAGGGCTATTGGCATGTATAACTTTCGAACGCATAGCTACTTGAATGTGTTGTCTCCAGCGTGTTCTATGACAAGTAGAATTCTGTCAAACATCGTCAGGATGCAGTCATTGATCTCCTTCTGTGGTATCTCTCTCCAGAGCATCTGAGCGCGCTTGATCATCCTTGGGATGCTATCCTTTTGAGGTCTGGTGCCGTAGACCCTGCGCTTGAGCGTGGCCCACTCATGTTCAATGGGGTTGAGATCAGGAGAGTTGGCAGGATGAGGAAGACTGACCATGTTGTGGCGCTTTTTTGTCTTGTTGCAGAGAGGTGTGTGGTGCAACCTGGCGCCGTCCTCGAGAATAGAGACACTGCCATAGCCCCTCCAGTTGGCCTTGACTCTTCCATGCGCTCTGCGCAGCTCCTGGCTTAAGATCAGTTCGTTGTAGTCGAACTGGTCCATTCCTTTGCGCTTGTATCGCTTCTTGCCATTCTTATCCTAGTAGGGGATCATAGGGGTGGGGATGTAGACGAGTTCAGAGCGTCCATTCCACCAGATAGCTGCCCAGAACATCGCACCCTGTGATCCAGGAGGCCTTGCAATGCGTCTAAAGCGCTTTGGGCAGCGCTGGCCTTGTTTGCCAGTCCACCAGCCGCTCATGGAGCCGTCCAATGTAATGAAGGTCTCATCTGAGTAGATGACACTCTTCCAGTCGAGTTTCTGATGGTCCAGGGCGTATTTGAGGCGAGCAGCCTTCTGCTTGTCGGTCAAATAGGGCACTCTGGGTTGCCTGTAGCGCTTGAGCTTCTTCTTCTTCATTGCCAAGCGCACAGAGGAGCGAGAGGGTGAGACAGAGCTGTTGGCCTTCTCCTGGAGGAGTGTGGCAATCTTTCTAGGTGATGCCTCGGGGTCTCTCTTCGCCAGGGTGACCACTTTCTGCATGAAACTCGGCGTAGAGACTGTTCTGGGTCTGCCTGATCGAGGTAGATCGCGTGTGGAGCCAGTCCTTTCGTATTTGGCTACAAGATCGCTGATTGAACTTCTAGGTACTTTGAAGTGGCGATGTGCAGCCCTGATGCCATGGAGTTGGGCATAGTTGACRATTGCACCGCGTTTTGAGGGCGATTTGGGCATCCGCATCATGCTAGGTCAATAGAGAAGACGCGACTGATCTTGCATGCAAAGTTTAAGAGGCACCGGTGCAGTACGGCAAAAGTTATGTGGCATCGCGCGACAAGGTCATGTGAGTGTCCGGTTACTTATAAACACCACGTGTAGCGTACACTGGCTATGCAGAACATAGCGGCAATCGCGGCAACCTACTTGGAATCCTTGCCTAATAATGCGCCGTGAGCACTCTCAGCACCTCCAGTGCACGTAAGGGTAGGCGCAATTGAACGCTGTCCCCCTTGAAGAGACTGATCTCGTTTATGTCCGTAGCCTTGGTCGCAGGGTCCTCGGCAGTCTTGATGACGTTCTCGGTGGGTGGCTTGGTGGCGGGCCCCTCGTCGCTGGCTTCGATTCCGGAGACCTCCTTGATGTTCTGACTTTTGGCGCCTGCTGTCAGCTGGATAAACGAGCACGCCAGCTTACCAGCAATCTTGATTTGCTGATTTCCGAGATCGATGAAGTGCTGCGTTGTGATCTTCTCAAGCTCCTGCATCTCTGCCAGGTCGTGGGCCAGAAAATCCTTGAGGATTTCGTCGACGCCGTCCTCGGAGGGCTTCATGGCCAGCGCGGCGTGAAGTACCTCGTGCTTCCAGCTGTACTCCTTCTTGATCCCGGTGACCTTCTGGTGGAACTTGGACTGAAGCTCCACGTGCTCCTTGACGAACTCGTCGACTTGAGGGGCAGACATCGTGAAGTTCACAGAGGTGTTGGATGTTTGACGAATGAGAATGCGAGTGAAGAAGAGAGCCCTTAAGAGGAAGAGGAAACGGGGATGGACAACGGGTCGAGGAAGTGATTGAAAGAGTGAGAGAGGTTGCGGTGCGGGTGGGAGCGCCAACCATTGTTTACTCTCAGTGCTGTGATCGACAATCAGCGGGACCTGACATGCGGTGTCACCGTTCGCCACCCCGCATCAATCACAGTTGGCCGTAGTTTCGGAGGCGTTCGAGACACACGAGGGAGCAAGGAGAGGGCAAAGCGGGGCGGAAACAAGCGAAACGGCCTCTGATGGACGGCGGATTGATGGACAGTCTATCAACTCTTCACCCGCCACCACCTCGTGGCACCTCTCTCTAACATCTCGAGCCTCCACCATGCGTTCACCCAAGCACGTTCGTGAGAACTCATGACTACTCATGCCAAGCACTCGTGCGAGCAGGCACTCATTCCGAATGGCGGAGAGAAACGCTTCGCTGGAGTGAGACAGTCGCTGGGCTGGGGAACGTGGCCGCCGGCGGGGCTCCAGTCGCCTGCCGCTCGTCTGACCTTGTCTGCTGCAAGTGAGACATCGTCAACCCGTCACGTTCAACTCAATCTGTACGGCAGTCTGCAGAGCAACGGTTAACTCACTCGAGAACATTCTATACACCTGAGCTGTCCGGGTGAGAGGTTTCTTTAGCCTGAGTGTCCGGCTCACAGGGACGAGGTATCGGTTTTCGGCCGACTGCTCCTGCTGCTGTCACTCAGCACCAAAGCTGCACCGCTCAGTGAGTGTCACGTACTGCGTCCTGTCTATGACTGAGATACTTCTCTAGATAATAATGACCAATCGGAGTACCCGAGCCATCTATGCCATGTTCGTCATGCGTGTCGGGGAAGGTATATAAACCCTCCCCCTCCTTCGTTCTCCGCAGCAAGCAACCTCCTCATCTACGCCTCACAACTACCACACCTCGAAAGCACTCGCCATCACCGCACTCCACAGACTCCCCAAGCGAAACACAATGACCTGCCTCGGCAAGAAGGGAACCGGCGAGAACTTTGGCCGTGAGTGCCCCCCACTCGCGGCGGAGCTGACAGAAGGCAAGTGCCGTGGCAGCTACCACCACGCCGACGGGCGCTTCAAGTGCGACTTCTGCAAGCGTCCCATGGATTGAGGGGCTTCGCCACCACCGGAAGCAGACTACACTTTCGCTGCCCTCCGGCTTTCCCTAGACTTTGACCCTGCCTCACGGCAGCCCGTCGTGGCCACGCTACACGCTGCCCAGCAGGAGGTCCATCCCCACCTCGGGCTTATCTCCGAAGTGAACCATTCGCTCGGCAAGTTACACTCTTGTTCACGCCTTCATGTTGTTATCTTGAGCCTTCTTTCCCCGTGCTCCCTGTTGTCTTCTTGTCTCCTTCTTGTGCCGAAGTCGTCTTTGTTGTGTAAGTAGTCTGCGAATCTAGTGCATGCAGAAGATAATCCCTGACTTCGTCTTTGTTCGCTGTCTCATCAACATCCCTTTGCATCTCCTATGCATGCTCACGAACAAGTCAGAATTAACCCCGCTGCCACTCAGCCACTTCTGGAATAGTAAATTACAAACGTCCACAATACCGGTTGTAACTCTCTATGTCATCAAATCTTATCTCATTCAATCGAAAACTGCACTAGTGTGAAAACTGAACTCGGTTCCGGTTTTCTCCCAACGACCGTTTTAGACTGAACATGCATGCGAACACTATTCTGGTCGTACGAGCACTCTACTCACATGTCGTCGACGCGTCGAAATGAGACGATCAGGGCAGATCCCGATGATAAAGGGGCAGGCACCCTCGTTGCCGCCGGCACCCTGCACCAAAACCGGCCATGCCGAAGCAAACCGACTCTACAAGCTCCAGCGCCTCTACCACAGGAACACCGCTGCAGCAACACCCATGGAAAACGAAGTGTCCCGGTGAAGCAGAGACTGGCGAGAATGCTGGTAGTGAGTGGCCCCGGTATTGAGGGAGCTGATGGGATAGAAATGCTTCGGCGCCCGGGACCTGTAGGGCAAGTATCGGTGTGATTACTGCCATGCGCCCATGCCGGAGCGGAAGAAACGTAAGGGTGTTTCGATGCCTTGGTAGTCAACCTCTATCTCTCTATGCTCACCACCATGCCACCAGCATATCCTCTCGTTAGCCTGCATACAGACGCAGTTGTTAATGCAGAAATGAATTCCCTGTGTATTCGCCACCGCCCTGCAGGAGATTCCTCACTCCCACCTACCTTCGCCAATCAGAGTCCCCCTACTACCCTTGGGCAGCCCTCTGACGCCATCGGACAAGAAAAACAGAGGGTAGAGAGGACAAAAAGCTTTATAGCGACGAGAAGTTTCGATCTTCTGCCCTTTGGGTGAACTCGTATGAGCCCAACGCTCTTCCATCTGAGCTACGTCGCTTTGATTTGGTGATAAAGATGGGGGAGGGGTAAACTAGGGTCACAGGTTAAGTCGAACGGATGCGCACGGTCCCGTCATCGTCAACCTCGCCGTGGCTCATGTTCTGATCCATAACTCATGCAACGGTACTCTTTATGCCTAGAAACTCCGCGTAGAGCCGAAAGGAATGCTTGGCAGCTCGGACAAATGGAGCTGCAGAGCGCACCGTGCATACTGGCCACCACACCACCACAATAAAGCTGCATGTCACCACCCTCCTTATCGCCCTAGATCTCAGCCACCGAGGCCTGTGCTTGCCCCAAATCTTTCATGTATCAAGCTCCGAAGCTGGGCTTTTGGAAAATCCAAGAATTGAGTCGAAACCATGCATATCGGCAGCGGAGTCCGTCCGACTGTCCATCTTTGTGGCATATAAGCCTCCTTGAGTGCCACTTCTCTTCCACAACAGCTCTACCTCATCAGAACTTGCAGCTATGCCTCGCCCTTGCCTCACACCTCGCCGCCGCGCCAAGATTGCGTCCTTGGCTCGCTACCGCAGCTATTCCTCTGTCGCCTGGGAGTACAACATCGCCAAGAGCACTGTGGGTTACTGTGTGATGTTAGCTCGCCTCCAGGCTCTCATTCCACCTGCTCTGGCTGTTCTGCACCCTGTCCAGGGGATCCGCATCCCCCGCAGCCACACCAAGCTCACTCCCGACAACCTCAGAGCGATCTACGAGGTCTTTGAGGCTCAGCCCTTCGCCAGCAATCGTGAGGTGTTGGACACTCTTGCAGACAGAGACATTGTCCTCTCTCTCATGACTCTGCGCCGTGCACGTCGCCAGCTTGGTTATGGCCGCTTTGTGGCTCTTGTGCGGCCGTATCTAAGCCCCCTTCACAAGGAGAAGCGTCTCGCTTATGCTCTTGAGCAGCAGCGACTCTTCCAAGAGTGGAGGAAGGTGATCTTCTGTGACGAGGTCCCTCTCTACATTGACCAGCTCCACAGAGCATATGTGACGCGCCCCATCGGTTCTGACCGTGCCAATGAGCGGTGAGTGTCTTTCCTGACGTTCTACATGCTGTGGAAGAGTGCTGACACTCAGGTACATCCAGTACACCTTCAGATCGAGCTGTGGGTCGATTATGTGCTGGGGGGCTATCTGGTATGGCGGCAAGTCGAAGCTGGTGTGGTTTGACACCTCCCAGTCGACCTCCAAGCGCAAGGGAGTCAATGCGGCCATCTATCGCACCCAGGTGACTGAGAAGGAGTTGTTTGATTGCTGGAAGCGTGTCAAGACTCAGTGGCGTGGTTATGGCTTGCCCTGGGTTGTAGAGGACAACGCTGTCGTCCACACAGCCAAGGCCACCCGTGGCAAGGCAGAGCAACTTGGCATGCGCTTCCTGCCTCACCCTCCCTGCTCTCCTTGCCTCAACCCCATTGAGAACCTTTGGAGCAACCTCAAGCGCCGCCTGGCCCGTCTCAACCCTCGTCCCACCACCCAGGAGGGGCTATTCGCTGCCGCTACGGAGCTCTGGAACACCTATGATCAGAATGAGATCGACCGACTTATCATGTCCATGCCTAACAGGATCAAGGACACCATCTCTGCTAATGGAGGACACATTAAGTATTGATCCCAGGTGCACCATGCTTCGTATATAGGTTACCAAGACTCCCATGCACGTGGAACAACTGTTTATAGAGCAAGAAACATGCATATGCATGAGTTATTCGTGGTTGCAGCGAGGTCGACAGTTCACGGCCTCGTTTGTGGCACCACTCGTTCGACTTAACCTGTGACCCTAGTTTAGTGGTTCATGACTGGGGAGTGGTTTTTCCGGCAGTTTTGCCGACACATCACACTCGTCCTTTTTCCTGCGTTGCTTGCTGGTGGGATGGAACTGAAGGACATACATGCATAGTGCCAGTGGAGAGGTGTGCAATGCATGCATGCTTGAGATGGTGTGTGCGGTATGAGCTGTCCCTCACGGGACTTAAGGTAGCGCCAGCCAGACCGCACTCAGTGTCACTACACGACTTTCTGTTCTTGACACAGCACTCCGAGAAGTCCAGAACCCGATGTCCGTCGCAGAGCCGCAACGGAACCACGCATCCGAGCACGCTCCGAAACGAGGGGAACGAGATCCGGTGTCGAGATCGGACGTCGTATGTTTATCACAAGAGCAGATCCACTCAAGTGCAGGGCAGTATATAACAGCTCGCATCCATACTTTTCCGTCCTCTCCAACTCAGGACCCCCTCCACCCGTCCCTCCCCAGCAAGCAGGATGCGCTTCAAGCTGCCCACCGTCTACCAACGGAAGAAGGATAACAGTCCTCGGTTCGAGAAACGGTTGTGTTCTGGTACTGCGTCGCGACCGCACAAGAATCGCGCCAGTGAGTTGGCGAGTGAAAGTGCTGATGGAACCAGAGTGGTGTATTGGCGGATACGTGGGGCCGCATCCTGAGAACGCGACGTGTTATTTTTGCAGGAAGGCTTTGGCTGTGAAGCTGCCGGAGCCCACTGTCTAGGGCCGCCTGAATGATGGGAGAGCGTTTGGAGGGAGGACGGCGTTGCTGTAACCTGTTGTGAGAAGTACGTGCCGTGAGATGCAAGGTGCTGTTAGATTGTGAGCCTGTGCCTGCGCTCCGGGATCAGGGTATAGACGAGTCGAATGTTGGCTGCCTTCCTCGAGGACCAGGAGGGCGCAGCCAGTCGCAAGAATATGACAACGATGCAATATGGGTAAGCTACAATCTGAATGCGGGGTATCCTGTTTTCCTTTCCAGTCGCTATCCCCAAGCCTGCGTGTTTCTGTCCCATCAGCTTTCGTCTACTTATGGCAAGCTCACGAGTAGTTGACGATCAGATGTCCCTCAGTCCCGAAGCACTTGTACAGGCTCCCGACCGTGTCGTCGGGTGTCGGCGCGAACGCTCCGTTGATGTATGTGAACTGAGGTCAGCTTCGCAACCGCGGCATTTTGCAGCTCCAGAGTCAGAGGAAGGGAGAACTCACCAGCGCATCGCTCTGCTTGATTCCAAGCTGTCCGCGGAGGAAGACGATGACGGACTGGAACTTGTTCCCGGCCGTTACTTTGAACACGTTGTTCTTCATTATCGGCGCCGAACCGATGGACTTAAACCGCACGACGACTGCGTGTCAGCTCGTTGCAATGACAAGAGCTATGAGTTCTGCGCTACCGGCTTACAGGCGGTCGACCAGCTGACCGTGGGTCGAATCATACTCACTCTTCGCCGGGTCTTTGGCCCGGTATGTATCGAGCGCGTCAGCCGTAGCCTGCGGCAGCGTGGGGGCTAATACGCCTGTAGTTAGCCACAACGGAGCTCGACAGCTTACCGTCAATGGGCGCACTCATGGTTGCAGGTGGTGGATGGTCCAGAGGGTTGAGCAATGACCTCACCTCGTAGGGTGCACTGGGCAGGCGTGGTGGAGGTCAGACCTCGACCGCGTGCGTGCTTGTGTGGGTCCACTCGACGCGGTGGCGAATTTGCTCCCGCTCTCACCGTACGAGCCCTCCCACCACAGAGCATTTCGAGGAATGTCGGTGACCTCCACCGAGGCCCGAGGACCGTCCTCCAGCACTATCGATGAGTTTCGGCGATCGACCACTCGACCTTCGTTCCTCCGCGCTTGCCGAGAGAGCCGTCGCGCGACAACTCTAGGCTGTTCTGTCAATTGCACCAACTGGGATCAACTGGGCAGACGATCGTGATGGCGTCTCTGGGCTTGCACCAGCACAGCCAGATGGCACCCGACGCTGTCCCATGAAGCAATGCCGCAACCATAGATCCCACGCCTAGCACGCCCGTTTGACAGCCAGCATCCTAGCCGCACCTTAGCGGTGCAGCTGGTGCAACAGGTGCAGCACGTTGCAGCGACTTTGTCTCATCTTGCATAATTGCATGCCCCACTGTGACCACCCGGTGCTAACACGGTGTGTGCCTGCTAGTTCGTCTGGCGCGGCCGGCTTGCGCACTTCGGGGGATGACTCGCTGTTCTTCGGTGCTCTCAGATCTTCGGGCCGGGTGCGTATGCCGGCTACGCAAGCTGCACTCATTCACCTTCCTCGCCTCTGTCCTCCCCTACTCACACCTGCATGCTATATAACACCCCTTCCCCGCAGACTAACCCCTCCGCATCCCAACACTCGCAATGGACAGCTACACCCTGCTCTTCGTCGGACTTCTGACTTTTCGAGTCCTTCCCCTCTCGACCACGACACTGGCCGCGGCCGCTCCTGCTGCGCCCGCTACGTATGCTCCGCGCGCCTTCGACTCGGGCGCTCAGCACGTTCGCCTCCGCAACTCCGGCTTCTGCGTCGACGTTCCCGCAGGCTCTGATGCTTCTGGACCCGTAGCGCTGCAGCTCTGGGACTGCGTCGAGGGCAACATCAACCAGGCGTGGCTGCACACCTCTTCCAGCCGCGCACCGGGAAACCCAGTGGTGATCTCGAGCGACACGCACAAGGGGAGGTGTATCGGTGTAACTGGCGGTACGTTCACTCACTCACTTCTTTCAATGGGGAAGGACAGGGGTGCTGATAGGACAGAGGCAGCTGAGGGTGGAGTGGTGCAGCTCGTTGCGTGCGAGGAGAAGTTGACGGTGTGGGCGAATTCGCCTTTCTCGCTTTGCCTCTGGGAGAACAGGGGTGAGTACCACCACATGCGTGAAGTGAGGAAGCAAGACGGGAGTCGAGAAGCGATCAGGGAACCGGTCTCCGTACCTTCGTTCCGCGGTTGGAGATAAGATTGGGCCTGCGTCAAATCTCTCCCAAATCAGGCCAATCTGGACCTCTCGCTCGGACCCGGAACCTTGCTCTTTGGTTTGCGCACATCGGTTGCATCGGTGATGCAAGCTGACGTTAGACCTGTGCATCGGCTTTGACGAGCCTGCCAACGGCGCAGGACTCACGCTCAAGAAGACCCAGGCGCCCCAGAGCTGGAGCCTGTACGACTCCCTGAACTGAGTGCTCGTGAGCAAAGATTCTGTATCATAGAAATCAGCAGTGATGGAGAGTGGATAGCCAAGAAATGCATGTAGGGTAAAGAAGATCGCTACAACTATGTGGGACCGATATCTATGCCAGAATATCATGACTCCTCCTCCGTTCCGTCCTCGTCTCCGTCTGCCTCCAGCTCCGCCTGCAACATGCGAGCAAACTCATCCGTCTCCGTGTCGCTGCTCGTAGCGTCGGGACCGTCGGAGCCGTCGGCCAGTGACCCGTCTGCCTTCCCCCCGCCATCCTCATGCACGTCCGTCAGCCCATCCCCCGGCCTCGGCTTGTACACCATCCGGTTCGCCTCGGGGATATCGTCATCGTCCGACGGCGCGTCGAGCATGAGGACCTTCTGCTTCTTCTTTGGCGGGTACGAGGGGATATCTCCCGGCTGGGGCTCGCGCACGTCCTCCAGCGGCTGGTTCTCGTCATCAGCGTAGCGGACGTGTTTCGGCGGACCAGGCGATGGGCCACGGGAGAGGATAGAGCGGCTGGGTGTATTCTCGCGCGACCAACGATGCGGCGATGGCGATCTCGACGCGGCGCGTTTCCGGTCGTTCTTCTTCTCGTCCTCCTCGCCCTCGGAGGAGGACCAGTCGTCGTCGTCGTCGCCGTTGATGAGCTCGTCGAGCTCGGCCTGCGCCGCATCGTCCCATGCCGCCGTGAAGTCCTCCGCGTCCTTCTCTATGTCCTCTGGATCGATCTGCATCGCGTCCGGCACCTTGTCCTCGGGCTTGGGCGGGGTGTCGGGCCGCTCCATCCGGGGGAGTTGGGGACGGAAGGGGTCCTCTGGCTCGCGTTTCCAGAATGCAATGCTCGTCTGCAGCCACGCGAGCCACACGACCTGCACGTGCGGCATGCGCGCTGCGCGGCGCATCTTCTCCGTCCCGATTGAGCCGATCACGCAGTGCGTGACCCGCTCGTCGAGCTCGACCTGGCACTGCGCGCCGAACGCCTCGGCCTGCTGCCAGATCTCGCTGTCTTGCGGCTTCTGGTTGATCGCGATCACACCCGTGAAGACTATCACGCATCCGGAGAGAACCTGGTCTTTGATCTCGCCGATTAGGAGCGGGACGTCGCACTGCAGTGGCATCGTTGTCGAGCCCGGGGACCGGCTGTCGTATGCGTCGTAGTAGTCGGTGTGGATCTCGGTCAGGATCTCCTCGACACGCTTCAGCTCGTGGTCGTTCACGTTCAGGAACTGCTTGCGGTGCCGGTGGGGATGCTCCTCATGTTTCGAGACGGCCTTCTCCTCGCTCTTCGGGGACGGCGCCCCGTCCTCTTTGGCGCGTTCCTCCCTCGCTCCCTCTTCCTTAGCTCCCTCCTCCTGCGGCTTCTCTGCGCCATCAGCGGGGGTCGACGCCGCAGCACCATCCTCCTTCTTCTCTTCGTCATCAGCCGACTGCTTCTCCGCCTCCGGCTCGTCGCCCTTCTCCTCCTTCTTCTTCTCGTCGCCGTTTGCAGTCTCGTCATCCGGCTCGAAGCCCTGCTCCTCCTCCAGCTTGGCTAGAGGGCGGTTCTCGATAATGTCCTGGAACAGCTTGGTCTGCTGATCGTGGCCCTCCTCCGTACTCGGGATTTCACTAGGCGTCTTCGGTGATGGTGACGATTCCGCCGAGGAGGTCGGAGTGAGAGTATTCGCCATGGCGGTGACGGCGGGCTTTGTCGGGGGCAGGAACCCTCCGTTGATGTCACCGATGCCGACGAAGAAGTCATCTGTCATGTCAGCTCGATACGCGCGTGTGATAGCTTACATGGAACGACCTTGACGAGATTAGGCGAGTCACCCCACACATCAGAGCGGTCGTCGATGATGACCACCATGCTCTGGTCGTGAGGGAACAGTCGTACCAGGCTCTTCGCGCTCATGGCTGATGTCAGTTACACCCCTTGACCGACAACTTACAACCGCTCTCGTCTCGGCTGATGATGCGACCCCCAAAGTACTTGCCCTCCGGGTCGACGATCTTGCAGATGGCGTCGGCGTATGATCGCGTACCCATCGTGTAGACGTGCATCTCGTACAGCTTGGACATATCCTCGAGGAACTGGTTCAGTCCCGGTCTGATGTCAGCATCAGCAAGACAAAGCGTGAAGCTTACCTAGGCTTGGTGTAGTACCACCGCACCGGCTCCGGTTGATGCCGTCGCGACACACCCGGCGGGACGTCGTCGGCGAGCTGGAACTTGCCGACGTCCTTGAGTGCTTCGGCGTTGGGGTTCTTCTCCCGCTTCCGCTTCGGCGACCCTGGCGGAGTCGTGCTTTCGGGCTGAGGCTCCTTCGGCGCGCCATCGACGTCCATCTTGCCGTCATCAGCGGCTGTGTCCCCTGATGTTTCTCCATCGGTCGCCTTGTTCTCGGATGCGGCGGCCTTCTTCTCTTCCTCGGCGTCCTCCTTGCACTCCCTCAGCCATTCCCCGACGGTGGGGTCGACGGTCGTGTGAATGATGGTCTGATCCAGGTCGACGATCAGCGACAGGCGGCGCGTCGTCAGCAGCTCCTTCTGTGAGATGGACTCTAGTCGCTTGGCCTCCTGAACAATGTCAGCTCATGGACAAACAACAGGGAGCTCACGTTAGTGGTAACAGTCACTCCAGAGGCATCGTGGGTCATCTGGTAGCCGCCTTGTCGTGATGGTCCTGCCTCGTCCGCCGGCGCAGACATGTAGTCGTCACTGGCGTCAGCATTGCTGCAGACTGTGTTCTAGGACTCACTTCGTGACATCTGCGCCACAGACACCGCACATTCCATGAATCTGGACGGGGTGGGAGCACGGTTGCTCGATCTCAATGATCGGTTTCCTGATTCCATCAGTTTACCTCAGCAACGCGGCGACTTACGTTGCCTGTCTCCGTTCGATCTTGCGGCCGGGCTGGATGTCCGCCTCCCACTTGAGGACGGTTCCTGAGATCGACGACTCCCAGCTGCCGACCATGTCGCCGTCCCATTGTTGAGGGGTGAGCTGCTTGCCTTGTCGTTGTTCGGCTTCCAGCTGTTTACGCTTAGTTGCCGAGAGGAACTTGTACTCCAGTAGAACGTCGCCGCGCCTCACCGATGCGCCCGCCTCAACGCGCACGCGCACGACGGTAATCGGGTATGGCAGGCTGTCGGGTAGCGTGAGCGGCGTCGCGTCGCCCATCGTGAACCGGGTTGATGATTATTGTGAAGTAGATTATTGACAAAGGCGACGAACGGAGGGGGACCTAATTTATTGTCCTCTGAGGGCGTCATCGACCGGAGTGGAGTCTCCACTTCAGGCACGGTCACCTGCCAGCCGGTTGCATTAGAAGCATTTGGAATGTGCGATTAGAACGGGGACACTGAGGAATAGAAAGCATTACGAACGCATTACGAACGCATTACGTAAAATTGCCAGGCGAGCACTCATATACTACAAGCGCTCCCAACCCCCAACACAGCTCTGTATCTGAGCTGAACAATCTTCGCTAGTATATCGGTTAGTATAATCGCCTCTCATTAGAGAGATTCCTAATCAATGATTAGAAAGTTCGCGATAGAGCAGGGTTCGACTCCCTGGCGGAGAATCTTTTGCTTCTCGAGCGGACGTGCTGCGCCACGGCTCTGTCTTTTTGGGGGTTATCCTGATGCCAGACAGGCTGCTGCAAGCTAGTAATAACAATACATGATCCTATGCCTAATCACTGTCATCTCCACTGTCGTATCCGCTCAGCAGTCCCATTCCACCCTTGGCCGGCACCTTGCGCGTGCGGTCCTCCTCAGCCTGCTTCCTTGCCAGCTCCGCGTAGTACTTGATGTTCTCGAGAGTGTCGCCACCAAGGAGCCCAGCCTTCGGCGCAGGCTTTCCGTCCTCAGCCTTCGACCTCTTGGCTGGTCGTGTGTCCTCAGACACTTCCGGCTGCTGCTCAATCTCGTAGAGATCATCGATGTCTCCGTCCTCCAAGGCCCTCAGAGTCTGGCTCGCTTCGATGAGGTTGTCATCAAGCTTGCTGGCGATGACTTTTCGTCCCTCCTGTGCTATCCGCTTGTCCTCCGCCGCCTTGCCCCCGGGGTTGGGATCCTCCGTCGCCCATCTGAGAGGAGTTAGCACTAAACCCGTAGCCGGTCCAGACTAACCGAACGTTCAGAATCTCGTCCATGTCCATACTCTGACACTGCATCGCCTCCTTCGCAAACTGAGCGTTGGCCTCGTGGTGGTAGGACACAAAGGCGATGCCACGATTGTACAGGATGTTCCCTGACGGTCAGCTACGACATTCCAAACGATGACTGCACTTACACTTGTCGATCTTGCCCCACTCTCCGAAGTGACGAAGCAGAGTCTCCTTGCTCTGATCCTTATCAGGACTCTCGTGCATCTTGCCAATGTACAGTGTGCGGTTGGACCGGTTGAAGGAGCCAACGCCACCCATGTCATCTCGGTACTCCGCGTGCTTCTCGCGCCCAAAGCAGTCTCGCGAATGGTCGATCAGCTGCGCGGGATTCGGCAAGCGATGGAGGTAACTGCACTCAGAACTGCCTGTTAGCGCGCGGCGTTCATGTGAACTTACCCATAGGGGCATCGACCTCGAGCGAAGAACAGACAGCAGTAGCGGTTGCCGGTCGTGTCCGCACGAGTGTAACCCGCATCACGAGAGATCACGCATCGCGTCTGGGACAGCGTTTGACTAAGAGTCAGCTTCGTCGACGTCCGGCGATGATCTTACCTTGCCAGCGCATCCTCCTTGTCACCTCCAGCCCATTTGTTGTACCAGATGTCTGCTGTCAGCGCGATCCCATAGTGATGACTCACTGTACTCCTTTCCAGGTTGAACCTTCTCGCTCAGATCCACATCTCCCGGCTTAACCTGCTTGCGAGCGGGCCTGAGCTTCTTCTTGGTGACTTCGCCGGCCATTGTTGATGCGGTTGAAATGGTGATTTGGTCGACGGCAAAAGTGAAGTCATGAACGACTTTGTTGTCAGTAACCGATCGGCAAGTGGATTTGATCCCGCCAGCGCAGACCGATTTCGTGAATGGATGATGTCCAGACCTTTCGTCATTGCCTGTTGACCACCTCTATCACTCAACCCCGGCCACAGCCTGCACAGCACAAATGGTACAGGCTACGGAGGAGTCGGCCTTGTCGTCTGAACGCTTCCTGGAACTTCTCCAGGCGGCAGCTCACCCGACGAAGTCGGACCTGTCCTCCGAATCGCTCGCAGAGTCCCTCGGCATCTCCGCCCTTCCAACGGGACAGGAAGCTATCGACCTTGTCAAGAAGGACGTCCTCTCACCGCCGACAGACCTCGCCGGCCCCGACCTCTGGAGATGGCAAGCCCCGCTTCCATGCCCCGTTCCGCTCCCCTCGCTTCCCCTCGACACGCGGCCGCCGACGCACACGGTTGCCCCGAGTTTCAAGGGCATTGATGGGACGTTCACGAAATGGCGCGATGCTCTTGCTCCCAAGCCTCCCGCACACCCGAGCCTCAGCTCCAGCATGCAGCGCGAGCCTGCTGCTGCCCAGAACTTCGTCCGTGGTAAGAGCACGAACGCTCCGTTCCTGCCTGGCGGTCTGGAGCCAGCGATCACGTACGAGGAGGCGGAGGAGGAGGAGCTAGAAGAGGAGGAAGGCTGGAAGACCAGAGCCCCCGGCTTCCGTCGCGGCGTTCAGCTGGAAGGAGGTAAGCTTGGTTAGCATGCGCGTAGCTGACTCTCAGCCGATGACTTCCTCTCGCAGATGCTTGGTGACCAGAGCATGACGACTAAGGCGAAGCGTAAGACGCGCGGCGGCGACGATCCCTCCCTGCAAGTTTCAAGATTGGGCGATGACGATGCGGCTGAGCAGGGAGAGCGCGCCCTCGTTCCCTCAACGAAGAACGTCGATGATCTGCTCCCGATCGGCCGTCTGCCAGCGCCCCCGCCTGCTAGGAAGCAGTTCGAGAAGGCAGCCGGAAAGCAGGAGTGGGCTCACGTGGTTGACGTCAATAAGGAGCTCGTCAACTTCCACGAGCTGGTTCCCGAGATGGCCAGGCAGTATCCCTTCGAGCTCGACAACTTCCAAAAAGAAGCCGTCTACCGTCTCGAGATGGGCGACAGTGTCTTCGTCGCCGCGCACACGTCCGCGGGTAAGACTGTGGTTGCCGAGTACGCCATTGCGCTTGCTGCTAAGCATATGACCAAGTGAGTGACATGGCGCTGCTAAGGCTGACATGCAGGGCGATCTACACCTCACCCATCAAGGCCCTGTCCAACCAGAAGTTCCGAGACTTCAAGCAGACCTTCGACCCGTCCACTGTCGGTATTCTGACCGGCGATGTTCAGATCAATCCGGAAGGAAGCTGTCTGATCATGACTACGGAGATCCTGCGAAGCATGCTCTACAAGGGAGCCGACCTTATTCGCGATGTCGAGTTCGTGATTTTTGACGAGGTGCACTACGTCAACGATGCCGAGCGTGGAGTCGTCTGGGAGGAGGTCATCATCATGCTTCCGGAGCATGTCAACATCATTCTCCTTTCGGCGACCGTTCCCAACACGAAGGAGTTTGCGGACTGGGTCGGGTAAGCTTCGAATTGCTGCGGACGCTGACGTGCAGGCGAACGAAGCGAAAAAACATCTATGTCATCTCGACGCCGATGCGACCTGTGCCTCTGGAGCACTACCTGTGGGCCGGAAAGGAGATCCACAAGATCGTCGATTCGAAGGGACAGTTCCTCGGCTCTGGCTACAAGTCTGCTGGGGACGCTCTTCGAAGAAAGCAGGACAAAGAGCGAGAAGCTGCTGGTCTTCCGCCGCTCACGCGGACCGGCGGTCGCGGAGGTGCCCCCGTCAAGGCGAGGGACTTGCCGACAGGCCGATCTGCTCCGTTCTCTCGCGTGGGTGGTGGTCGCAGTCACACGAACCGAGGAGGTGGTCAAGGAGCGCCAGCCCCCACCAACGGTGGTCGAGGAGGTGGTGGTGGTGGTCGAGGAGGTCGCGGCGGCGGCGGTCGGGGTGGTGGTCGTGGACAGCTCGATCAGAATGTCTGGACGCATCTCATCGCCTATCTTCGCAAGAACCATCTCCTGCCCGTGGTCAACTTCGTCTTCAGCAAGAAACGCTGCGAGGAGTACGCGCAGACGCTGTCGACGACAGACCTGTGTGACTCAAAGGAGAAGAGTGAAGTTCATGTGACGTGGGAGAGAGCTCTCACGAGATTGAAGGGTGTGTCACAGTGCTTTGAACAGGTCGTCTAACTCCAGGTACCGACAAGACTCTGCCGCAGATCACTCGCATGCGTGATCTGCTCAGCCGTGGTATCGGTGTCCACCACGGTGGACTTCTGCCTATTGTCAAGGGTGAGCTTCACTGCATGGTACCGGAGCTGACAGCACAGAGGTCGTTGAGATCTTGTTTGCGCGCGGCTTGGTGAAGGTGCTCTTCGCCACCGAAACCTTCGCCATGGGCGTGAACATGCCCGCGAAGAGTGTAGTGTTTTCGGGTATCCGCAAGCACGATGGAACGACGTTCCGAAACCTGCTGCCGGGAGAGTACACGCAGATGGCTGGACGTGCTGGTCGTCGTGGTCTCGACACCACGGGTACCGTTATCATCCTGAGCGGAGGCGATGAGCTGCCTGCCCAGCAGGAGCTGCAAGAGATGATGCTTGGCGTGCCGAACCGCCTCACCTCTCAGTTCCGTCTGACGTACAACATGATCCTTAACCTCTTGCGTGTTGAGGCTCTCCGTGTTGAAGAGATGATCAAGCGATCATTCTCCGAGAATGCCGCCCAGAAGCTGGCCCCCGAGCAGCAGAAGCAGATCGAGAAGGTGAGCTGCAGGGTTGAATGGAAGCTGACTCCAGACTGAGAAGATCCTCGCCAAGCTGCCGAATGTCGAGTGCCCGACTTGCAAACCGGACATTGAGGCGTTCTACGACCTGTCGGCCGAGATCGTCCGCGTCAACACTTCGTTGATGAACCAGGCTGCTTGGGCGCCGGGCAAGCAACTCATTCCCGGCCGCATCGTCCTGATCCGCGACGCCCGCTTCCCTGGCAACGTCGCTGTTATCCTGCGCAACGCCCCGTCCGTCGTTCGCGAGGGTGTGAAGAGCGACGCCCGAGCTTACCACATCTTGGTTCTCGCCACAAAGCAGCAGATCGCCGACGCCTCCCAGCCTGAGCTGAAGGACTCGGAGCTCGCGCCCCGCTGGCCGCCTGTGCTGTCCGCCAGCACCGCTCAGAATCCCCGATACTGGCTTACGGCTATCGAGAGCTCGTCCATTGGCTTCGTCACCGACCGCTTGCTGAAGGTTGACGTCAACGGTATCCTCGACAAGCGGCAGAAGGAGCCGGCACTGAAGGCGATGAACGAGCTCGTCAAGGTGCAGGAGGACATCACTACGGGCGGGGAACTGAACGAGGTTGACTGGGCGAGACTCAGCAAGCTGGAGTTCCAGGAGCAGCTGCGCAACCGTATCTCCCTCGCTGACCGTGTGTCCAAGCTCGGCTGCCAGCTGTGCAAGAACTTCGAGGAAGACGTAGGTTCTCCGTGCCGATATGAACTGACAAGCAGTACGAAACGATCCACGAGCGCAAGCTCATGGAGGGCGAGCTCAAGGCGCTCAAGTTGGCGCTGTCGGACCAGAACCTGGAGCTACTGCCCGACTACGAGTCCCGTGTCGAGGTGCTGAAGGAGCTGTCGTTCATCGACGAGAACTCGACCGTCCTGCTCAAGGGCCGAGTAGCGTGCGAGATCAACTCGGCTCCCGAGCTCATCCTCACCGAGCTGATCCTCGACAACATTCTGGCCGACTACACGCCAGAGGAGGCCGTCGCGCTCTTGTCCGTCTTCGTCTTCGTCGAGAAAACGGAGAGTGTGCCCGAGATTCCCCCGCGCATTGCGCAGGGCCTGGACACGATCTACGCGATCGCGGACAACGTGGAGAACTGTCAGCTGCGACGAAGCGTGGTCTTCGACGACTTCCGCGAGAAGTACAAGCCCGGCCTCGTCGAGGTCGTGTACGAGTGGGCGCGCGGCATGCCCTTCAGCGAAATCACGAACCTGACCGACGTGCCCGAGGGCACGATCGTGCGCGTCATCACGCGCCTGGACGAGACGTGTCGCGAGGTGCGCGACGCGGCGCGCGTCATCGGCGATGCCGAGCTGTTCCAGAAGATGGAGGAGGCGCAGGCGCTCATCAAGCGTGACATTGTGTTTGCCGCAAGCTTGTATCTCTAAGTCATAGATGCATATACGGGTGCTACTGTACAATGATGGCGGCCTCGTCGTCCAGCTCGTCGTAGACGGAAGAGAGGTCGAAGTGTTTTGGTGGCTCGAAGCCGCTTTGGACGTGGATCGCTTCCAGCAGTCCAACGACTGTGTTGGTGCGCTCACGCCCGCGCAGCCATTGCCGCACGACACGCTCACGTCGGACTTCGTCCGGGAGCGGGTACAGCCACCCCGTGACGTCGATCCACTGGAAGCGGCCGAGCGTAAGTGGCTGTCGTCCCGGTACAGCTCCACGAAGCGTGTCTCGCTGTTCGGCCGTCGGCGGCGTTCGTTTCCTCTTCCCACCCTCCGTCCTTTCCGCTGCTCCAGGGCGGCGGTCCGTCGACTCGTCATTGCGGATCACGTACTGCCTTCCCGAAAGCGCGACACGGAGATCAACAGCAACCGCCTGCTTCTCCCCAGGCACGCAGAGCAGGACGAACCGGTCCGTGATCTCGAGCATTCTGCGTGTCAACTGAGAAGCGAAGAGATGACTCACTGCCCAATCAAGCGGAGCTTGCGGCCGACGTATCCTGGTGTCAGAGCCGAGAGGGAGACATGCGCTGCCGACGGCGTCCCGTCGGGGTGGTGAACGGGCGGCGGTTTCAGCGTCCGTTCGGCGCTGTCCATGGCGGCGAGGGTGGTTGAGTCATCTCCTGAGGAGGTGGAAGATGTGGAGGTTGCGACTTGAGAGGCCGTCACTTCGCGCAAGATGGAACCAAACAGTCGCATTTGGTTCCGCACGTCGAGCCGGCGTCGTGGCCAATTTTCGAGATTTGCAGAGATTTGTCATTAAGCGATGCGCCAGACCAAAGGGCCATGCATACTCGTGTGAGAGCAGGGCCGGTGAATTACAAGATCGGGAAGATTCAAGAACAACAAGTGCGGTGTAAGACTCTCGACTCGCACTACTACTCCAACGCTACGTTCCTGGACCTGTGTCAATCTGAAGGGAGGCACTGCACTACTCAACAGACGGCGGCTAGTCCTACGGAGCCCAAGAGTGGAAGCCACCACCATGCCCTCATTTGAGAGGGAAGGAGAGCGGCGGTGAGTGCCGCTGAGCTGCTCCGTGCGTCGAGCATGCGGTACGCGCCGGGTTTCGTATTCATCTCCTCGCTCAATGTCATGGTGAGGTTGCTCATGTCGCTGCCAGGGAGGAGGGCACAGAGGTAGATGGGCAAGTCGGCGATCGCATTTGTGGATGTATTGACAATTGCACCGCCTCCACCCTTGGAGCACACATCGATCGAGTCCTGCACTTTCCCGAGAATGATTTGGCCGCCCACATCGAAGCTGTACAGGATGTCGCTTTTCTTGCCGTCGTCGAGGCTCGACCACTTGTTATAGTCTTGATCGGACATGGTGCAGTAGAAGATCAGAGAGCGGTTTGATGGATGATGCAGTGATGTGCAGCAATGATCACGCAGGCAGTTCGCGGATCACAGAGATTGGTGTAAGCAAATGAAGAAGAAGGGGTGGCGAAGTGGAGCGTGAAGCGGACATAACATCATGGAGTGAGACCCGAAACCACTGGTAGGTGGCAACTGCGGCTGCCCACCTTGCGGCCGCCAGCATGAGATCAGCTCCTCACTGGTCCCTCGTTGCACGTAGTTCTACTGGTGCGCTCCCTTGGAGACAGGCACGACGAAGTGAACCACTTACAGCCCCTCTGGTGCATGCCAAGCCAAGGAGGCAAAACAAGCTTGGTTGAGGGTGCAGGAGCTGGACGCTCCTTTGGGTGCCAATTGGTGTATCGTCACTAGGTGTCAGAACTCAGGCACGCACCAACAAACTCATACTGGTGGGAGGCGGTTGTACGACGCTGAGCCTGACCACGGTTTCGAGCATGCCATGCTGTAATCGAGTTGCGTTAGGTTTCATACCGTTCCTTTCTGCATCGTTCCGTCGGCTCACGATCGTGTCGATCATGTTGGCAGGTGAGCACTGGGGCCGATCCGGAATGTCGGTGGCCTAAGGAGCGCCCCAGATTGATCTCATAGACCTCTCGTGTGATTCTCGGTCGGCTTTGTGGGAGGTGATCGACAAGCAAACAGTGGAAAAAATAGATGAGCATTCTTGTTCTCGGCTACATGAACATAGAATCACAGTTTGGTGCTCCGCCTCAGGCAGCGCGTACCATACTAGGCGTTCTAACGGTTGACCAAACTCACTGCAATTGCAAGATCCTAGCAGCTAGATCGAGTGAGGGCTCAATGCCATCAACGTTACGACGTCTGGTGCCGCAAGCTCAGGGTCAAACTGAAGCCTGAAAGTTTCATCAAGTGCGGTTCGTGCCGGGAATTGCCGGTGTTGAGCATGTCGTTGCCACACATTCCGTGATCGGGGTGCAAGATGTGCCAAAGCATGCATGGGCTGAGAACTTCAGGCTATCTAAACAAACCAAACGGAAGGGGCGGGGCATGGGGGGGGCCAAGGCGGCCCGCAGCTTTATGTCTGCCGTCGTCGGCACTGTCCGAAATGCTGGCTTGCTGGCGGTTGCGTCACTTTGCGGCTGTACCAGAATGAGGGCAGGTGTTGAGAACAAGTGTGCTGCAGAGCTTCGGTGTTGGAGTGAGCGTATACCCCATATCCTGGAAATCAGAGGCAGCTCCCGAGCGTGCAACTCACCACCTAGCAGACTACAGCCATCGCAACGGAGGCGAGCAGCGGAAGCCACCACCAGATCCCCATTTGGGAGGGCGGGAGAGCCGCTGGCATCCCGCTCGAAATCGTGTCCCAGACCCCGAAATATCTGGTGCTATTCCTATTCTCTATCGATCCGTCCAACATAGCCCCGCGTACTCGGGAGATGTTACTGCCCGGCAGGGGAGTACACATGTAAACTGGAACGTCACCCACGATCTTTTTCGTGGCATTGCTCGAGATGGCTGCGCCACCTCCTGCTGAGCAGTATTCGATCCAGTTGTCGACGCGTCCCACAACGAGTTGACCGTTGTGCACTTTGAAGGCGAGGAGAAGGTCGCCTTGGTTATCCCAGACGGCCTCATTCCATTGCGTGTGATTATCGCTCGACATGTTAGAGTGGGAGGAGCTGTTGGTACCGCTGAAGAGAACTTGCGTTAGCAGGAAGCGTCGGGGAAGGGCTAGCTTGACGGACCGTTCGTCCTGGCACCCGTGCTCTTATATGTGCCCCTTGCCCCATGGGTCATCTGTCAGCTCAAAAGCAAGCTATATGCCAAGCCTCAGGCACATGGGGCTCCAGGAACGAGTTGTTGCGCAGCGACCGCTGATAAACGTCATCCGCACGACCTCTGAAGTTGAGGGAGGCCCCCTAAACTCAAGAATGCGCTACAAACAGATGTGCGTCAGCATACCCCTGCACCGCCTGGCTCGTATGCTGGATCTCCGGTCCGGACTCCGCTGAGGCGGGGGTTCGTCGCAGCAACGTAACGTACTACACACTGAGATATCGCCCACACATCTACAGTAGAAAGTCTTCTCTCCTGAAGACTCTAGCATCGACACTCACAGCGTGACTGCAGACTTACTGATGCATTAGTTCTTTCTTTACACTATGGCATTACCCAGCGTGGTTTTTCGGGCTTGACATCAAGCGTAAATTGCGGATTGGGACGAGAGCAGTCGTTGATCCCAATCTGATAAGGTTTCAGGTGGTGTTTCGGGTCAAGGGTGCACCAAATGTCACGCTGTCGCTGATGTCTCACTCTCATACAAGTCGCGGGGAAAGGCGTGATTTGATGGCCAAAATGGGACGTAGTATGCTTGCCCAGACGGTCGATGTTGAACGTCTCGCAGAGGTGTGGATACGAAAGTCGACCGATGGTTCAGTCCGCTTTCGCAGGCTCTCTGAGTCACGAGTTAGGCGATGACGGCCACAGCCACGGACGCGACTAACGGCAGCCACCGCCACGCGCCCATCTGAGACGGGAGAATTGCAGAAGGCAGCGCTGAGCTGCCGGCCGTGAGCGCCTGCAGCGTGTAGTAAGCCCCGGGATTGCTACGTTTGCCTTCGTTCAGAGCCGTCACGACCCTACTGGTGTTGCTGCCAGGCAGCGGAGCACACATGTAGATGGGAGCAGACGCGTTGCCCACCCACTTCTCGAGGCCGAAGCTGTAGATTGCCCCACCACCACCCGTTGTGCACGCTGCGATCCAGTTCTCCACCTTTCCCACGACGAGTTGGCCGTCGGAAACATTGAAGGAGTTCACGATGTCATATTCGTGCCTCTGGGCGAGTCCAACCCAGTCCCCCGTTTCGTTATCTTTTGACATGGGAGGAAATGAGGGACGTGATTCACGGTTCAGTAGGAAGGGGGTGCGGGGTGAAGGTCGAAATGCGCGGACAGTGGATGGACAGCGACTTCTCGACAGCTTATACATATGTACGACGCTGAACCGCGCGGAGACTGTGGCCGACTTGTTGTTCCGCTAGACCGAGCGCTAACCCTCCAATGCAATGGTGACGCCTCGGTGTTCCAGGCACGCTCACGATGTCCGGCGAAACGTCCGTCAACGGGGCATTTCGGGTCAGACAAGATTTCAAACCCGGCTAGTTTGTCGCACCAGTGCAAGGACCTATGAGTGTTTGTTTGTGGAGCAGTGGAGCGCCGCACCCATCTCCAACTATTGCATTCCGTACTCTCATAATCGAGCGATCACTTCCCAGATCGAGTCGCCTGTAGCTGATCTAGTGTCAAGCAAGTGTGCTCGATGTCTGCACATTTCCGGACTGCAAGAAATCCATGCTGCCTCCATGTGTGTTTCGTTGTAATGGTAGATGCTCCATTGGTCGTCCGGACGGACTGACGAAGCGTTGATATCTGAGCGGTCGGACGCGCAGTACGAGCTAATACCTCACGGTGCTAGCACAGGACAGACATCGCGGCCGAAGCTAAGAGCGGAAGCCACCACTAAGCACCCATGTGGGTAGGCAGAATGCCGGCCGGCAGAGCTGAACTCTCGCTCAAAGTAGTGTCAAAAACTCTGTAGTTTCCGGGTGCGCTCTTCTTCCCGTCAATCATAGCCGCCCTCGCTGCAGTGACGTTGCTACCGGGATCCGCCGACAGTTTCTTAGCGAAGGGACTAGAGACCGCCCCCCCGCCGCCCTTCGTGTAAGCTTCAATCCAGTTCTCCACTCTGCCGACGAGCAGCTGACCATTGGAAACGTTGAAAGACCAAATGAGCTCGTCCAGGTGATCTTGGACGAGGCTCACCCATTGGGAGCTGTTGTCGTTTGACATCGCAACAGTCGGGCGAAGGCTGCCACGGTTGATGTAGTTGCGGGAAGAAAGGTGAGGGACAGAGTTGGTGGCTGAAGGTTACTGTACACTTCGACAGCTTATATGTACTGCCGGAGACGTACTAGAACTGCATCCCGTCCCTGCTGCGACTCGTCAGTCCCACCTTGAGCGCAACCCGAAACCAGTCACACGATAGCGATGGCCGGTGACATCGCCCACGGGTTACTTCACCCCTCGCGTACAGTTTCAAAAGGGTTGCTTGTCTCGCCAGCAGACGGTCTGTGGAGCTCGCAGCGTGACAACTGCTGGAGCGCCGGAGCCCCGCTCCGATGACAGTCGGCTTTTGATCGCCCCTCACAATCACGAGTCCCGCCGATCTACCTGCGTTGCCAGACAAGATTTCGGACTGAAACATCCAGTCACCGAGGGCGATGTGGGTCGTTAGCCATGCCCGGCCAGTATCTATATAATCCGCATTGGTGAAAACGTGCGCAGGCAGATCAGCAAGAACAGCGGCAGGCATGACGATAAAGAAGTAGAATTGTCGGAAGCATGGATGGGACTGTGACGTCCCTCCGGTGGCAAGGAAGCATCTCTCCTACCGCTCCTCACGCAGGCGGCCCTATTTGCGTGTAGTTCGGACGATCTGGTTGCTTTCCGAGCAAATGCATAAACGCTACTGTTTTTTGTGTTCTATTATTTCTGATTCATTCTTGCTTGTCCTCTTTTTCGAAAACGGCTGTGTCACGGGCGTGCCTGTTGAAGCACTTTCACTTGCGAGGTCAGTGCCCACCTAGGGTTCAGGACAGGACGATGGGGTGAAAGCACTCACTCACTGCCTTTACTAGCTCTTCCCGTCGTCGCACGGGGGCTTCTTAGCGGGGTCCTTGCATACGCCATACCAATCACGGGTATAGTCGCTTGCCTCGTTGCACCACGTAGGGACAGGCTTAGGCGCTTTGTGGTGGCAGCAACCCAGTCCACAAGTGTTTCGTACATCTTCAGTCGGAGCGTCGCCATGAACGAGCTTAACGGTGGCGATGGTCTGCTGGCCGTCTCCAAGGGGTATAGCCTCAATCTGGAAACCACGCTGCCAGGTGAAGTGTGCGGCTGCGAACCAGATGTGGCACTGGCCTACCCACAGTCAGCTTGGCTCGCTCCAATGTGAATTGCTGACCTTGAACCCACGTGCAATCGTAAGACTCCCCAGTACTGTGGCTCTTGCTCCAGCTGTATCCAAGCTCAGCAGCTGCGGTTGCGAACCCTTTCTCGGCGCTAGCGCTGATCCCGATGTTGAATGATTCGGTCCACGTCACTGTCTTCGACCTTCCGATCTTGCACGTGTTGCCCCCTCCAGCACAATATTCAATAACGTCGGAAACCCGTTCGTAGTCCGACAGGAAGGAGCCTATCTCCACCATAGCATAGTCGAATGACCCGACTCTGCAGACCTGCTCGTGATCACGCCTCGATAAGGTCTTGGCGCCTGACTGCGCACCACGGACGGCTTTGGTAATGGCGTCCTTAAGGTTGACGGTGTTTCGATGTCCCAAAGTCCAATTCGATATGGGGCCCTTGCTGGTTTCCAAAACATGGCTGCCGGTCGTCAAGTCGCGGGCCTGATTTCTAGCAAAATCAAGCCCTTCGAAGTGAACCTCGACCGGGTGGCCATCCACCTCATAGATGCCGCCTTGAAACTGAGGCATTTGTACATCTGAGGGACTGTCGTAGGAAAAGCCGCCGTTGTTGTCGGTATGGCTCGAAACGATGAAGTCGGGAAGGGGAGCAAGTTCGGCGCGCTTCTTGCGGTAGGATATGGCCGAGGCAGACATCGCATATTGCTCCCCGCCGAGCTGCCAAGACCCGATACCTTGGTTGTTGCGTGCACACTGCTCGATCAGTTGGGCTGTAGCATCCCAGCAGTTGGCAAAGTTATCGTTATCGGCTCGGCCCCAGAAAGCGTATTCTGTGTTTGCCGATTCCAACGAAACGTCGAGTTTGAATTGATAACCACCTTTTTCCAATTTCTCGGCAGAAGTCGGAGCGGAGCAGAACTTGTCTCGAGCTTCCCATAGTTTGGTCTCGTCCATATCGCCCCGGTAGGCGCAGCACTGGGCCGCTTCAACTGGAGCTAAGTGTAAGAGACCGATAAGAAGGATGGGGATCTGAAGACCGAGCATGGTGTGTGTTCGAGTTGCAGTCGAAAGCTCCATGCTTCCCCCTCTTTATACCTGATCAGTATGGGTTGGGGGGACGCGTTCCGAAGTCACACTCAGCCTCGAGCTCTTGTGCATAAGCCCCCAAACACAGCTGAGCATTGTTTATCGCAGTTGCACCTGTTTTTCCTCATGCGGTACTGCGGTAGGTACAGTTCTGTGCGAAGAGAATGACGACGAGCAGTAATCCCCTCCTTTCAGCTGTGCGTGGCACTTGAATGGAAATCTCGCTACTGGAGCGCCCCGTATCTAAGCGCGTCGCAGCACAACGTTGTCTGATATATCGCAGCATCTGCTTGTCCAAAATGAGCGTCGTCAAGCAACGCGGGTTGTCTCGTGGCAAGAGCCGTGCACCATCCCACACGAAGTCTGGACTAAGTTTCCCCCGGCAACAGCGTAACATCAGATGCAACACTCCATGGTGAAAATACTGGGGAAGAGCGGTGTCAAGGCGATAGTCGAGCCTCATGAAGTCGAGGAACCGTTGGGCTTTCGTTGCCTGTGGTCGACTGCCACATCCGGATACCATCCAAGCGCAAACGTGACAGGTGCCTGCATCATACATGTTACAGGTTGGCAGGCTGAGCGTTACCTCTCGTTCCTTCACAACCTCGGACCGCAATTACGGGGTTCATAGGTGCCCCGATACACCGTCTGACAGAACCCTAGACCTTAAGGGGATGCAATCTGGGCACCAGCCAAACCTCAGAGTAATAGGGAGTGGTTGGCGCGGTGGACGAGGGCTCAGCCGGATACAAACTTCCCCGCAGAGTTCGCACCTAGGGACGGGACCCCAACATTACAAGCTCACATGAGCTTTGTTTTGGAAACACGAACGGGTTCCGATCACTGTGCGTAGTCAGGGGATTGCGGACGGACCTGTCAGTGCGGAAATCAACGTTGAGCGAATTGTCGTAACGGCCTTTTTTTCGATCATCAAAGGTACTAACGGGGTAGAATCAGCAGTGTCTCAACTGCCTCGGATCTCAGACGCCAAACCGATCACGGTGGCACGATGACAGCCACTATAGCTCTGTATCAGCGGCTCTTACGGGGAAGGTGTAAACTGATGTGCATATGGAACTCGAATGAGAGACCTTTAAGAACTTGGAGAACGGCGTTGTGGAACGCGGTCTCAGTGACCTACCGCGATTGATAGGCTGAAGGAGGTAACTGAATACCCTCTGTTGATCGGGAAAACGAGGAGTGGCACCCATCGCTAGGATTCAATGCGGAAGGGAAAATTGGCGATAGGTAGGGACGAGCTGTCGCGTGATCCGAGTAGGGCCCCCGAATTGAAGTTTGGTCCCCCACTCAAATGCGGGGGCCGCGTTTGCAGAACCCGATCTGGGGATGGTAACATCGGGCTGGACCAAAAGTTGGAGATCCCCTATCCGTTCTCCTGCCCCTTGATTCTGACGGTGAGGTGGCGCAGCTTCTGTGACCCGGGTCTATTCAGATCTGTGTCGCGTGACACGCTGAAGAGCCAGATAAGCTGAGAAGATCAAACATCAGAAGTTTTGTTGGATCAGTGCATTTTGCGTGCTTCCAGCTATCCAAAGACTTCAACCGCACTTCATCTTGAATAGCCTCCCTAACCTCTTGCACCGGACCTCTTCAGTCCCTGACCTCCGTTGCCCCTGCTGTTTGATGCGTACCTTACGTCCGTCTCTGAGATATTTGTGCCTGCACAGTCCACATGATCCGTACGAGACACTCCGCGATCGGCTGCGAGAGAATCTCCGGTACAGCGCGACCGTGTGTAAGGGCCACGCGTTACATTTGATGGAGGGTGGGTTCTGGGCGTCTGCTGTAGGTGGGCATGCTGATTACTCATTTCCAAGGTGGGCATACCGAGGACCTGTTCCTAGGATCCCTGCTCCCTGCCGATCTTCAAGGATCAGCCGCGACATCGAAACCAGGGCAGCAGGGCTGTCCGAAGCACGGGTGGTACTGCCCCAATGAGTCGCCTTGTCGTCAGTGCCTACACCTCCTATCGCTGATCTGTTATTTCTTTGTCCTTGTCGCACGACGCCCTCGGCGTCGCCTCGTCGTCAGTGCCCATCCTGACAACCCTAATTTTGCGCGCAGAACAGCCGATCGCGTTGTTGAGACAACTGATAACCCCGAGCCACCTCAAACCTCATAGTCTTGGCGTTTGCGATTAGGTTGTTCCTGGCCGCTGGTCCACATGGATACCGACCACACGATCGACAGATGCATCACATGGTTGCAATTCACGAGAGTTTACGGCTATATCGGCAACCTGCATCGCGTCAGAGTTTCGACGGCCTTACCTCCACGTTGAGTTCGAGCAGACCCGAGCCTTCGCTTTGCCAGATACCTGTTGGTGTCCATCGTGCGCTGCTGGGTTACAGTAATGGAGTCCTTCTCGAACCTGGTGGGAGGGAGCAGGCGTTGAACCGCTGGATGGCGATTTGGAGTGCTCCAACGAAAGGTCTTGTGGGTGTGTTCATTCCCTGGCAGCTCCGTTGTGGGGAAATCGAGAGGGACGGCGTAAAGTTGGAGGTCACGTGGTGGAGGGAAAACGGAGACTGAGTCTCTGTTCCCTCCCTCCACACCGTACTCGGCGCGCACTGCCACGAGCTCACTGTGGTATTGGGTTCTTGGACGCAGCTCGTCCGAAACTCGGCACAAAGATACAAGCAAAGTCGCAGATAGAACAAGCATTGCACAGGATTAAGGTCCATGGCCCTGTGGGGCAGCTTGACAAAGTCTTGTCTTCAACCAGGGTTTACTCTAAAAGCTGTATGATGATGTGTAGTCCGCCGGCATGCCTCGCGGCTCGAGGTCCATGTCGCTTAGGGGAATGGGGAAAGGATGCTGGGCCACGCAGTCGCTGCTTAACGGTGGATGGTGAGCCGAGATACGAGTATTATGGATCACTGGCGACGCTGGCATTTTCAGAAAAGACCGGTGACTAGGACCTACTGTAGGCAACAGACCTACAACAGGACGGAACAGGATGTTCTCACAGAGAGTGATTTGATTACGACCAAACCTATCTTCTTCACAGCGGGCTCAGCAGGTCGCTCACCTACCGTTGCAAGCCGGCGGGACATTGTCCCAGTCATTCCACCAGCCATAGTACTCCTCCTTTCCGCTTCCAGCGGGCATCCTGCTGCCAAAGTCGGGCACAGGTCTCGGGATACCCTCTGCACAGCAGCCCCTGAAGCAGTCTTGGGCGGCCGCCTCCTGCGGCGAGTCGGCATGCACGAGCGTGACGCGTATGGCCGTAACGTCGTAAGCCATGACGGACACGTCCTGGATCTAAAGCCGCGCTGCCATCTCATCTTCTGCGCCGTGAACCAGACATGGCACTCCCCTGACATCAGCCTAACGTCATTTAGCCTACTTCCCAGTAATCCACATGCACGTCGACGACATGGACGGCGTCCAGCTCCGCGTCCACGAGTACCTGAAGCTGAGGGCCGCGTTCACGATGTCGTTCTGGACCCCGGCACTGAGGCCGATACTGAAGCTCTCACTCGTTGTCTTCGAGTACGCCTTTGTTTGGGAGCACCCGCCGTTTTGCCCGCACATCATTGTGTCGGTTGACGCCTTCCATTTGTCCTGCCACTCTCCGATCGCAAGCATGACATAGCTGTGCGAGCCGACTACGCAGGATTGGCGACGCTTCTCTAGCGTGCCCGAGCGCTTCTGCCTACTGCGGACAAAGCGGGCGATCTCGTCACCGAGCTTGACGACACGAGTCTCCGTGACATTCCAGTCGGTGGTTGTTCCCTTACTGGTGATGAGGACGTCGTCGGAAAATCACGAGTAGCGCGGCCGTGCTCATCGAAGCCTTCGAAGCTGATCTCGACAGGCGTGCCATCAACTTCGTAGCGCCCGTCGACGAGATCCTCGAGGGAGTGGGTGTCTGAGCTGTTGCTATACCCGGAGACCGCGTGGGGCCGCACACCCGTCACCTCAAGGTCTCCGAGGGGTCGTACGCCGTCGATACTTCTCCTGCCAGTGCGGTACGAGAGCTGCGCGGCCGACATGGCAAACATCCGGCCGTAGGCCACCCAAGTGCCGACACTGTGCTTGTTGCGCGCACACTGCGTGAGGATCTGTTCCGTCGCGTCCCAGCACTCAGACAAACTCCCTGTATCACATATCGCCCAAAAGGCATACTCGATCTTGGTCAGGTAGCAGTAACTTTCGCCATGTAGACTTGATCGATATACTTGTTAACCCGGACGTTGGAGCACAGCCTCTCGCGAGCTTGCCAGGGCTAGGTCTCCTTCAGATTGTTAAACCAGGCGCAGCATTGTGCGGCATGGGTAGTTGTTATCACAAGTAATGAAAGGAGGAGGGAGAGCATGATTCGAATGAGTGTCGTGTTTGGTACTGGAGTTGTCAGTGAGGTGGAGTGAGGGGGCCAAGTCTTATAGTGGTCTCAGCAAAGGCCGCAGCTCGATCAGGAAGCTGGTATTAAACAGATGCTCTGACTCTGGAACAGGGGTTGCAACAGGTTCATCGAGCTCACGCCCAAATGACAGCTCGTATCAGCTGCACAGAGTATCTGGGGCGTCAGGCAGGCGCCCCGTGCGCCGCGAACGCATCCCGTTGAGCTCCGGCCGAGCACCTCAGTCTCTAATAGCCTGCATCAAGAATATTGAGCTCTCAGTGAGCGTACATGAAGCACATTAGCTGACGCGACAACGCGCAGCCATTGTGTGATGCGATGTGTGCAATGAGTGAATTCTGCGAAAACGACGGGATTCGCCACTCACGCTGACCACGCCGACGATCACATCAGCCATGAGTGCCGATCGCAGGGTTGCGTCTGAGTGTGCTGATCGCCCCAGGGACTATGAAGCGGCACGGACAACGATTCCAGACCAAAGATTTCGGCCATGACTCGATGCCCGCCCTCGCTCGGATGTGCCCACATGGTAACCAGGGCATTTCCTCTCACATGACGAACGGTGTACATGTGACATCTCATGCAACAACAGCGACAGCCAGCCCACCAACCACAATTATCCAGCACCAGTTTCCTATCCTCCCGAAGCTCGCGCTCGATGTGCCCTTGTACGGACAAGTCTCCTGCGAGTACGTCGAGTACACGACGCCGAACGTCAAGTTGCCCTGATTCTCCTCATTGCTCGCGTCGCTCGCCTCCGAGTAGTTGCCGAGAATAAGCTGAAGCGCCTCAGATTGGATGCCCGTATATCTTTCCGCGGTACGGGGGGAATACCAGTCGAGCGCGGCGCAGAAGTACATGGGGATGCTCCTGTTTGCGATTCGACGCACGCCCGCGATGTCAGCGAACACACCCCCGCCTCCGCGCGTGCAGACGTCCATGGATTCAGAGACGTTGCCAAGAACCAATGCGCCGTTCTGGGGGAATAGGGCGTAGATATCTTCCTTTTGTGGAGTTGAGAGGGTGTTGAAGGCTGTCCTCAGGTGGCCGAAGGGTGTCAGGGGGCTTGTGGTGTTTGAGACGATTGACATGATCAGCCTATGTTGTCGGTGAGATCCTTAATGTTAGTCGTGTGTAGGAGGATGGTGAGATTGGTCAGGTCGAGATGGGAGGGATGCCTCGCGACGAACGAGACGGGTATTATACATGCTCTTTGTTTTCCAGACGACGCCCACCTGCCTCGGAACGACGCGGACGCAGGCACACCCGGCACCTAGATAGACTTTGGTGGCCTGCTTAGCTCGACGTTCCTGCTTGCGGAGCCCAAAGACGTGCCTCTTTAACTCCAGAAGGCATCGTGTACTACGCTATCATCAGCACCCCCCCGTCTCTGTGACTCACCTATCCCACAACCACCGCCGCCAGCGCGCCAAGAGCCGGAACCCACCACCACTTCCCCATCGTTCCCCCGGCCATCACGGGCCCCATCGCCACCGAATTGTTCTTACTGTCTGTCGGCTGGTTGCCCACGGACCAAACAGCATCATACTGGCTCGTGGCTGTTCCCATTTCCTTCGTGTACACACCCCGCCGAGCTAGACTCGATCAGAGTTTGCCACCGTAGGAGGGCATGGCTCGAGGTCGATAAAACTCAACTGCCTGCTGTCCATGCTAGAGTCCACCAACACCTCATGCATAACTGCAGAGGGCCAGAGCGGCATGTGAATAAGACACAGAGGCCGCCTCATGCATCCAGCATCTGCAGTGCCCGAACAGCGTTGCTTCGCAGATGGTGGCCTGGGGTGATGATCGACTGTTCCTGACTGGGGTGTGTAATTGCCCCCGATGGCGTTCACAGTCTCGGTCGCGTTGGCGGGATACAGCCCCTGCGAGGAGAACCACTGCAGCACGCCACAGAAGTACTTCGGGATGTCCTTGGATGTGATGCGTTTCACCCCAGTGTCCTTGGCGAACATCCCGCCGCCTGCCTTGGCACAGATGCTGCCCGAGTTAGACACCACGCATCTCCTCCAAAGAACGATGAAAGCACGATTGGGACTGGTGGTGCGTCGAACCGTAAGCAATGGACCGAAGGGGGATAGCGTCAACGCTGCCCCGTGTCCACGGTCCTGTGTCATGTGCATGAAAGCATGTCATCGCGAAAATCACTGGAAATCACACGGTTCAGTGGAATGGATCGAAACATGCCTCGTGCCTGGCTCCACCGACGATCAACTCGTCGATCAACTTGACAGCAATTGGAGCTCAAAATGTCAGTGAGAAACGGACCGAGGTTCCGGGGTCTTCCACCGTCTATACTAAGGGTCGCGGTTTGTGTCCTGGTCTTTGGAACGTGTGCAATCAAGCATCTTTGGCATTATAAAGACTAAATTATAGTGTGTGATATCGTTCTAGTGCGGAGCAGTTGGTATGTTCCGCAGCTGGCAGCTTGTGCTCGGCGATGATCTATCTAACCCAGCACAAACGTCGACTAAGCTGCGATATCCTCCAGCGACATGTGCGCCTCGCCCTGCGCAACGCGCGTAAGAATCCTCCGCATGACCGCATGCACCTCCTCCATGTGCTTGGTGTCCGTAACACTGCCCTCGCGATACGTCGACGTGATCCGAATCCCGCCCTCGTGACCCACAATGTTGGCATAATACGGTGCGCCGTAAGGACTGGCGGTTTGGCCCCAGATCATGTCGCTTGCTCCGGGGGGAAGCTTGACTAAGCCCAGGTTGGAGACGGTCAAGCTCTCGCGATACGGCGTAGGCGAAGCGGCGCGCGCGTGGAAGTACTGTTCCCACCCTGTAGGCAGGAGGGGGTTGCGCTTCTCGGCCGGGATGGAGGGGTCCGGAACGTGCCCGAGGAGACTGATTGTCATGCGACCATCTTGCAGACCCTGGTCCGAGGAGAGCTCCTCCGATAATTGCGCCACGAAGGGCCACCACTTCTGCTCCGCGCCCAGGACGTGGTGCACCTCGGTCGACGTGACGTAGTTGTGCGCCAGCGCCGAGTGACCAAGATTCGCGTCGCGTTCGTCGCGCGCCGTTGCCGCGCCGAGACGCAGTGGTGGCCGGCCCTCAACTTTCGCCGCAACCTTGGTCGTCCCCCGACCAGCGTGAACATACCAGATCGCAACCATGTAAGCCGCCTTGAGGAGGGGATGCAGCGTCCTGACTCCGTTCGCTTTGCTGTGGACTTTGAGGTCCTTCACCTCCTCCGGATTCAGAGCCAGCAGGCGGATATCTTGCGGCACGTCGAACGGCGCCTTCTCGACAGCGTGGCCTGGCCAGGGGTCGTCTTTCGTGAACGGCGCCTGGACCCAGAGCGGGAACTTGGGCAGGAGCAGTTCGCGAAACACGATCGGGGCGAGGAATCGCAATGTCGGCGTCATGGGGATCGTGTCGTCTGCCCTCGTGGGCGAGAAGAGAGTCTCCTCCGGGATGGTGCTGCCGTCCTGCAGCGCGGTCAGGAGGAGACTGGATCCGCGCCCGTCGATCACGAGATGGTTAAACGCGAGCGTGAGGTAGGACCGCTCCGCCCCCGGCTTCGAGTAGAGACCGACACGCCACATTGGCCCGTCGAGGGGCTCGGAGGAAAAACGCTCCATCTCGGCACGGTAGACCTGGAGGGACTCTTCAGGCGCTCCGCCGGAATAGGAGCCCTCGAACTGTCGCACGATCGCCGAGCCAGGCCAGGCGGCACCCTCGACGTAACCGGGCCTGTTCGTATCCGTTTCCGAAAGGCGGGCGTGCAGGATCGGCTGGGCGGCCTGCAGCGCCTCAACACGCGCCTCCAGCTCAGCCTTCGGTGGTAGAGAGGCAGAAGGGTAGGTCACGACCCAGAGGATGACATGCCGGAAGCCCGTGTTCTGGCGCATGAGGCTGTACCTCTCATGGTACGTCACTGGGGTCAGCTTCGTCTCGACTGGCGAGCTTACTGGGACGGACGCGCTGCCCATCGTCGGCGGAGGGGGCGGTCATGGCGAAGAGAGTGTTGAGGAGAGGAAAGGCGACGTTGACCGGCAAATGTAGAGTCAACGCGACTGGACGACGCGACTCGAACAGGTCCTGATGCCCGGCGGCCGGGTCGCGAAGGCGATGTACTGCGCCCTGCGCCCTGTAATGTGTCGGGGGAAGCCGAGATCGGCGGGCAAACACGTGGCTTTGCTTCCGGCAGATGAACCTGACCCCCCTCGACCTCCACCAGCTCACCTCAGCATCAAGCTCCTCTCGGCGCGGCGCACGTCACGAATGAAGTATCGCTCGAGGTCCCACGGGGATCTCACGACTTGACTCTCTACTTTCTACAGCTAATCAAAATGACCTCCGAGAGACCCACATACCATGGCTCGTCCTACGTGACTTCCCGCCCGTGAGCTGACCGTTGCTTCGTGACTGACGCCAGGACCTATCCGCGACGCCTCTATGACATCATCTACGCGTACCACAAGGCGGGCGGGGGACAGTTCGAGCACGCGCTGGACGTCGGTTGCGGGCCGGGATTCATGGCTCTCGAGCTTGCGAGCCGCTTCACGAATGTGACGGGTATCGATCCAGAGGACAGTATGGTCGCTGCTGGGCTGCAGCCCGAGTCGGGGAACGGGATCAGGTACGCGAAGGGCACGGCTGAGGACCTGCCGGCCGTCGGACTGGGGGAGAACAGCATCGACCTCGCTGTGGCGGGCGAGGCGGCCCATTACTTCACGCACGAGAATAGCTGGCCCCAGCTGGCTAGGGCGCTCAAGCCGAAGGGCAGCGTGGCGTGGATCGTGAGTGGCTAGTCTTGAGGAGGAGGTGCTAACCGACAGGGATACGGCCGTATCGGATTCCCGGACCATCCGGAGGCGAACGACATCATGTCCTCCCTGATGGACGGCACGCTTAGTCCGTACTGGAGCGAGCCGGGCTGGTCGATCTCCGAGGGGCTTTACGACCGGATCCCGTTCCCCGTCAAGCCTAACGCCGACAAGGGACTGGTCGACGCCCTCCCGGACCTCGAGGGGAACGGGCACGCGCTAGACACATTGATCGACGAGCCGAAGCCGACCGGCGACCCCACCGGGGACTGGGACCCGGCGTCTGCGTTGAGGTGCAAATCCGGCACGACGGCGGGCAAGTGGTACCTGAAGGAACGCTGGAACCTGGGCCAGGTCGAGAAGTGTCTCCGGTCCTGGAGTTCCGTGAAGCGTTACCAGGATAAGAACCCCGGTGACCTAGACTGCGGACAGCCCGATATCGTGAGCCGGGTGATTGCGCAGTTGGAGCCGATTCTGGGGCAGGAGTTTGAGGTCGCGTGGCCGCTCGTCGTGCAGTTCATCCGGCGCAAGTAGGTCGCAGCGGTGGAGTATGGGAGAAAGGGAGAGAGTCAGAAGTGCACGATAGTTAAAAAGCAGCAAAACATGCATGCATCCGTGAAGAATCGAGCAGCAGGTGATGTAGAGTAAACTAGATGGTTGTGGGAAGCCGAGTGCCGAGTCGAAACGCACGGTAGCGGATCCGGCTATCTGTGACAATTCACCGAGTTGGTGTTCAACTCCGCACAGTCCGTCGCTCCGTCAATCCACCCTGCACTCCTCATCTCGCCACCTCTGTCACCTTCTACCCACCACCGTCTCCCCTCCCTTTCCACTTCTCCCTTCCCTTCCCTTCCCTTCCCTTCCCTTCCCCTCCCTCCCTCTCCTTCCAACCCCTCCTCCCGACCAGCGGCCACAGCGACCACAGCGACGAAGGAATCATGCCCGCCGACCTATCCTACTTCCCGCACATCTGCGCCGCCATCGTCGCCTCGGCCCCATCCTCCTCCCTTCTCAGCTTACGACGAGTCTCGCCCCTGTTCGCTGAATTAGTCGACCGCCGTCTCCTCGAACACGTAGTCTACGGCGTCCGCGAAGCGTCCCTCGTCTCCGCCCTCTTACCCGACCACCCTCTCCCGACTTTCTCCGCAGAGAGCGTGCGCGTTCTAGATCTGGCCATGTCTCTTCAATTTGCTGACCGGCCAAACGAATCGGGCTTTCCGAGGGGAGGGATGGTTGAGGGAAAAGTGGAAGATGTTGCGGGGATATCGGCATCCGACGAAGTATGGGCCGGTAACGCGAAAGCGCCCTGGGTGCTTGCCGACCCGCCCTCATCTTCCGTCGATCTCCCCGACGCGCTGCCCCACTTCCCCCGCCTCCAAGCACTCAGGTGTCTGAACTACCAGCCCGTTGTGTTCCCGCATATGGTGCGGTACACCTCTGTCCCGGTCGTTGTGTATCCTGCCTCCCGGGCCATGTCCTGGTCTCCATCAAGGCGAGCTGGCGGAAGAATCGTGGGAGGTGGCATTAGGGCCCCCCGGGCCGTTATCGCCTTCAGTAGGCCGCCAGAGGGCGATTTCAGCTTTTACTTTCGCGCGAAGCAGCATGAGCGGCTCGACATCGTGCTCGTGCCTGGGGAGTGGGAGATGCTGGGCCGGGACGTCGCGGCCGTCGACCCGGCGATCCGGCCTCCACAGTCCACCAGCCAGCCGGGATACGACGCGGCAGAACTGCCCGGATACACGACGGGAGAGGCCATCGTACATACGGGCAACGGGCTCGCCCCCGTCGTCGTTCTCCCCGGGGTTGGACCGCGGAACCCGCTCCGCGGCCCTCCGCTCGTCGACCGCGTCACGAGTGGGACATTCTGGACCTGTCTCACCGACGAGGTCGCGCACCACGTCGAGAATGGAGGGACGTGTACGATCGTCGGCCTTGAAGCCTGGGACGAGGTCACGAGGAAAAGTGCGCCGGGGTGGGACGGGAGCTGGGCTGAGATCATGACGCGCGACGTGGCTTTGGATGAGGCGGAACAGGCGGCTTTGGACGAATTGGCGATGGAGGGGCAGGAGGGAGAGGGTCAGGATGGGAGGAGTGGGAGACAGCGGGGAAGATTGGATTTTGCGACGCTCGAGGCGTGGCGAGAAGCAGAGGAGAATGAGTATGTCTGGGGCCTCATCGCATGAGACAGGAATCACTATGCATACAACTAGGAAACTACGGAAACTTACGGAAACTACGGAAACTACGGTAACTCTAGACTCCAAGGGGATCATACAGTCTCGGAATTGCTCACGTGAACAGCAGAGGAACCCCGCCGCCACGCCAGGTCTCTCTCTCCCACGCATTCTCGGTCCACGCCCTAGCGGCATCGATGTCGTGACAGCCACAGGTATCCGCCATGGCATCAAAGATGCGCTGCACCTCTGGCCTGCGATCTTCGGGCGCAAGTCCCCCGCCAACGAGCAGCGGCAGCATCCAGCGCACAGTGTAGATGTCGCCGTAGACTGCCTCTGCGAACAGCTCCAAGATCGCGTCGCAGCCGCGTACCAGCTGCGGGTCTGTTGCAGGAAGACCGAAGCCGTCCATTGCAATGATGCAGATCAGGGCCTGGCGGTAGAGCAGATCGCCGATCTGCACCCGGGGCGAATGCGCAGACGCGTAAATGTCCACGAGGACAGAATTCGTCAGCTGGTCGTAGAGCGCCTTCAGCCTGCGCTGGCGGCCCGTACGCTCGCCCCGATCAGACCGCCCGCGCTCACGATCCGCGTCGTACCGTCCGTCATGCCCGTAGAGACAGCTTACGGTTTCGAGGAGGTATCGCGCCATCTCGACTGAGATGCCGTAGCCCTCGGGGATGAGACGGGACGTGACGCTGATAGTGTCGAGCCACTCGGGCTCGATCTCGAGCCAGCTCGTCTCGCCGCGGATGAGTGCGTAAAGTGCGTCCAGCAGCACAACTTGTACTACCTCCATGGTCACGGGTGAGAGGTTGTTGGGAATGTTGGGCGCGGCGCGCTTCACCCAGTCGCACTCCATCTTCAGCGTTGCGGGACCCAGGGGGTCGGCCGCAATGATACGGCACATGACCTGGAAGCCCATCGTCATCGCCATGCGGTAGTGCATCTCCTCGACCCAGTCGTCGTCGCTCTCGACCTCGGGGCAGAGTTCAAGGACCTGCAGCAGCGCGTTTGTGGACAGCTGCAGCAGCGCGAGTGCGCCAGAGAGATGCTGGTCCGTGCTCGCGACACCGCGCTTGCGGCTCCAGTACGCGAGATGCACGGCGCCGACAGCAACGAACGCGTGCAGCAGCGCGGCCTGCATCAGGTTATTGATCACGTCCTGTGTCGGGTTCAGGATCTCCATGGACGTCGATAGCATGCTGAAACCGGGCAGGCCGTCGGGGAGCAACTTGCCGTGACACTCAATGTAGGCGTTCCAGCACCGCTCGAGGACCATCTGTCGGTACTCGCTGAAGGCGCGGCGCTGGTCCGAGTAGTAGAACTGTGTCTCGGTCACCTCGGACGCCTCGATGAACCACGTCAGACCGTAGTCCTCGACGGCGCGGGAGAGGCGATCGACGTCGACTGGCTGCGGAGACAGGTGTCCCAGTGCGGCGCCGATCGGTCCGCTCGGCGACACCGCAGGCAGCGACGCGGGGTCTGCCAACCCTGGCGGGGGTCGTACGGGCGGTGCCGGCCGCGCTGGCGGATGCGTGTGAGAAGTGGACGTGCTAGGCGAATCAAGCGCCGTGCTCGGACCCGACATGGGAGGCGTGATCGGGACCAGGTCAAAGTCATACACGCACTGCCGCGGCTTCTTGCGCGAGCTCGCGCTGCAGTTCGTGCACACCGGCTAGAACGTTAGCGACTGCAAGCCTCTCAAAACTCACCCTCTTCTCGTCACACTTAATCTTCCGCTTCTTGCATGCTCCGCACCCGAAGACAGATCTCGATTTTTTGGATGCCGACGCGCTTGCGCTCGCTGTCGGCGCCATTGCGCGCTTCACCGCCGGTGGCGGGATGCTAGTGACTGCGTCTCCGCGCCTGGAGTTAGCTCAGCACATGAATATCAGTAGATGTGACGGCGGTGCGCTCGCTGCGCTCGGACTCACGCCCATGGTTCGATGCCGCTGTACCCCCTGCACACCGGAGCGTTGTCGCTGAGCCACCTGTTCGCAGCGCGGACGACGGCGTCCCACTCCGCATACGCCGACGGGTGGGCGTGCCCGCACGTGCATGAAGTCGAGGCGGCGGCTGCGGCGCCCCCTGATCCTGAGCCGCTCGATGGTCCCGAGGCTCCCGCCGCTGCCGGCCCCACTGGTGGAGCTGTAGAGCGTCCCGCCCCTGGTCCCGCCGGTCCCAGCGCGCAAGGGGGGATGATGATCTGGAGGGATCCGTCAGGGGTGTAGCTGAAAGTCGCGTTGACTGTCGCTATGGGTGTCACGGGGGTTGGTGGTGCTGCCATGAAAGATTAGCGATATGGGTGATGGGGAAAGGGATGAGTGGGGAAGTGGACGGTGACAAACTCGGTTCACGCGAAGCTCGGCTTAGCCGCCGCGATAACCGTCAACGGACAGTGGGTGGAACTCCGTGTGTGGCGTAGGACGGGCTACGAAAATAGGCTGGGTGAGCTTGGCAAATGCAGCGATGGTGGAGGGGAATGGGTGCTCGTTGGTTGGTGAGAAGGATGGAGGAGTGGATGATGCGAAGAGGGGAAAGGGGGGTAAGTGCAGTGTGAACATGTCGGTAAAGTGTGCCTCTGAGGTGGATCTCGGAGGACCATCTCAAACACGGCTACGGATCAACTCGCTCCGCGCTTACTTTTCGTGCGCCTCGGTAGAATTGTACATCTGATTGAGACCATTTCAGACACCGCAAGTGGGTGAGTGGGTGCATCAGCTCCAGTAGAACGTTGCGCTGATCGAGGCGAGTTCGAGACTCGCCCCCAGCCGTGATTGTACTGAGTGGTATCCAGCGGGGCACAGAGGACCCTGGACACGAACCGCATGCGTCGAGTCAACATCCAACACCGGCAAGTGTGAGACTAGGAGATCCTGGGTTCGATAGTGTCACTGAAAGCTCTGTGCAGCGCGTTCGCTTGGCTGAGAACAGTAGATAGCTTCATCCAGCCTTTCCCAATTGGCTATCCGGGTCTCGGCTCTGGGAAAGAGACCCTTTGCAGTTGGTCAATGGCGCAGTAGCCGTGAAGTGGGATTCTGAGAGCACAAGTGATCTGCGGGTGCGTGAGTTTTAGTTCTTTGCGCAAATTTGGAGGTGATACTGGGAGTAGCACTAGTGACGAAAGGAGCTGTTGACGCTGCTCCATAAAAGTTGTGGAGTTCATCACCCGTGATTCTCTCACAAGCCCTTTCGCCCGTCCTCTCTCAGATACCACAACGCTTCCACCCAACTCTCACGCAGTTCCCAACATACACCGATGATGTGAGATGGTAGATTGGATGCTGTGATGGGAGGGTGTACTCTGGTCGTCCCCCGCTGATCACTGTACAGCATCCCCCACCTTGCGTTCCCCCAGTGCCCCCCCCCCCCCCCCCCCCCCCCCCCCCCCCCCCCCCCCCCCCTGGCCCCCCGTACTGTACACCCCTTATCGCCTCTCCCTTCCTGATCCCCCCCCCTTTTCCATCCGTATTCCTCAGTAGTTGTCGCTGCAAAGTTGGCAGAGGGGTGTGAGAAAGTGCATACACTACTCCCACGCAAGTCATCGTCATGATACAACGCCATGTTCCTCGCCGTCTTCTCGCCGTCTAAATAACTTCTAAACAATGGGTGATGGAAAAAAATGTTGGGGTGGTGGAAGGAGAGTTCGATGGGTTGGAAAAATGAATAATGAGCCGCACCGCGCCTACGCATTACAACGGCTCGAAATGTCCTCGTCCGCGCGGCCGTGCGCGGCCCCCGCTGCCGCTGGCCCCGCTGGCCCCGCTGCCCGGTGCCCGATACTCAAAGCTCCATCGCGCCATTGGCTCGCGATAAACGTCTTGATCTCCGGCCCACCCTCCGCGACGCCCTCGCCCGCGGCTCGTTAGACAGGCCCAACAAGCTGGAACAGCAGCCTGCGCACGATGCCCGACAGACTCTCGGGCGAGTGCACGTAGCTGTCCATGACCATCGCCAGCGCCGTGGCGCCCAGCACCGTGTCCCCAAACGGCACGACGGGGACCCACGCCCTCTTCCGCGCGCTGGCCCACGCACTCTCCAGCGCCTTGGGGAAGACGTACATGGCCAGTTCCGTGCGCCTCTTGCTCTCCTCGGCAAACAGCGACAGGGCATTGATGAAACCCATGATCCAGAACGTCTCCTTGCGCGCGAGGAGGGAACGGAGGAGCCCCGCAAGACCCGTACCGGGGAACTTGCCCGTGGTCTCGAGCGCGTTCGAGCGCAGACAGAAGAGCGCCTGGTTGATGATGATGAAGAAGCCGAGGAAGGAGCAGGAGCGTGTAATGCCCATCGTGATGCGGGCCAGCATGCGCAGCGGATCCTTTGCGAACGCGTGCCGCCGCAGCACAAGGGGCGGGATCAGGTGCAGCGCGCCGTACACGGGCAGCATAAAGCGGAAGGTGCGGAAGAAGCGCTCGACGAGCGTGTAGCCGCAGCTCTCGGTCCAGGGGTGCGTGATGCTGCACGGAATGTGGCGGTTGGCCTTTGCCCCGCCCCGAACGCGCTCCAGCAACTGCCGCAGCTCGTGCACATTGTTCTCCGTCACGCCCTTGCTCGTGAGCGCGAGCTTGATGTGCTCGGGATGAATGACGTTCTCGCGTACAGCTGTGCGATTACTGGCCACTGCAAAGGTGGGCACGCCGCTAGCGCTCTGGATCCAGTTGTAGTAGTCCCTCGGGATGGTTTCGGGCGCAAGCAGGAAGCCAAACATGATCTGCCCGCAGCACAGGCCGAAGAGCACAATGTTGCCGAACGGGATGTGCACGCCCGCCTGGGGCGCGTACTGGTTCCACGCGCCCTGCAGGCCGCGCACGAACATCTGCTGCGAGACGCCGCGCCGGCGGCCCGCCGTTTCCCAGAACAGCGCCAGGCTGGCGATGCCGCCCGCCGCGGCCGCGTGCCACCTGTGCTCCCCCTCGGAGCCTTCGCGCTCCGGAGGGCCGAAGGTCGGCTGCGAGAAGAGACCGGCACGCAGACGTTTCCGGATGTACGACGCTGGCGGCGCGAGCCGCAGCATGTGGTACGTGAGCGTGTTGAGGAATGTGAATGAGCCTTTTGGGGGTTAGCACGGGCCGGTGGCCGGGCGCACGAGCCAGCAGAGTTACTCACCAATCATCGCTCCGAAGCGCCAGCTGTCCTCGCCCACGATCGCGGTGCGGAGCTGCTGGACGGTGAGCTTCTTGCGCCGTCCCAGCGTCTTGAACAGGAGCAACACGACGTTGACGCCCGATCGAACCGTAAACGAGAGAATGAAGGAGCCTGCCGTCAGTGATGCCAGGGGGGATATGTGGCTTACGAAGCGCGCGCTTGGAGGCGAGCACAAAGGTCTGCTCCCCGTCGCGCGGGTAGAGGGGGTGGTCGTCCTTGTCGCGCCATACGAGCTCGCGGCCCGCACGCGCCACCTCGGCGACGAACCGTTCCCTCTGGTCTGGATTGGTGTGCAGCTGGACGAGGTTGTCGAACGAGGCAAACGAGATCGTGCGTCGGATCTGGTGCGCTCTGCGGAGGGATCAGCACATCTTCCGGGTACAGGGGCGATCGGCGTATCGCGCGCAATCCGCGCTGCACGCAACAGTCACTCACGTCTCGGCGATACTGGGCGTCCCCGGATCGCTCGTGTTCAGGTTCCGCTTGCGGGGGTAGTACACGTGGTGCTGGACGTCGTCCTGTCCCTCGTCGGCTGATGTGAAGCGCAGGTGCTTGTGCACAGCCCTGCCGTGTGAGTGGGGGCTCGTGGAGAGACAGCTAGCGACGAACGATGTAGACGCCGCACGGCGGAGGTGCGGGTGGGGGCTGTCGGCGGCCTTCTCGTCCTGATGGTCATGGTCACGGTCGTGGTCGAGCTTCTCGACGGATGCATGCCCGTTCGATCGCGGCGGTGTCGCTGGCGTCGAGCTCGCGCCGTTGTTCGCCCCGCTGTTCAGGAGGATGCTCTCTACAGCCTGGGCCTCGTGAGCCGACTCCTGCACGCCAGCGATCGTGGTGGCGCCGGACTTTGCCGCGATGGCGTCGATGGCTTCCATCGCCTCGGTGTCCGAGTCGGCGATCGACTCGACCAGCTCGACTAGCTCGTCTGCAATCTCAGACGCCATCTCAGCCTCCTCCAGTTCGGCCGCGACCTGTGCCTCGGCTCGCTGATGGAGCTCTGCCTTCGCCTTGCCGTGCAGCTGGACGGGTTCGGCGGTCAGCGGAGCCTCAGGGCGCTCGACGAGCACCGTCGAGTCCTCGGGCTGGGATTCGGGCTCGGGCTCGCGGGCATGCATGTTGGCGGGCTCGGTGGCTGCGTGTTCTGCGTGTTCTGGCGCAGGGACGGGGGTGTCGGCGGTCTGCGGAGGGTGCGGAGGGTTCGGAGGGTTCGGCTGAATGACCTCCACCTGGGTGTTCGGCTCGTGTTGTTGCGGCGGCACCGGGGCTGCTTCGGGTGCGGGGTTGATGTCGGTCGCGGGTGGAGTGGGTGTGGGAGAGGGTGTGGCTTTGCCCTTGGAGTTGGGTCTGCGATGGCCGTTTGACGCCTTGTTATTGCGTTTCTTGGGCATCGCGATGGAGGGGGACAGATGTAGAGGAGGTGGTTGATAAAATGATGCAGACACAAAGAACACGGCAAAGTAGGTCATACCCAGGCGGCAGGGAGGATCCAGGAACAGCAGCACTGACGGTGCTCCAGTGGCTCCAGTGGCTCCAGTCGCTCCAGCCCGGCTATGACAAGCCCCGGCCAAAAGTGTGGGGAAGCGACGGGACCTTTTCCTGCCACGCTAGCACTTATCATGTCTGCTGGCTACGGTGGCCGCGGTGTACAGCCGCCCGCCTGGAGCTGCACCTGTGCCCGCGTCCATCATGGATCATGGATCGGAGCGATCAGCGATCAGCGCCGGCCTAGTCAGATCCCAAGACGATTGGCACGCGTTCCAACCATCTCCACCATGGCCAGCCTTCCGCACGAATCCGAACCCCGTCCACGCATTGACTTCTTATGCTTCCGTCCACTTTGTGGGCTCGCTGCTGCAGCGGCCGTCCCCGTCTGCTTCACGCTTCATGCTTCATACTCGAAGCCGCGCCAGTGTGTCACATTTCTCGAGGTCTGGCCACTCGCAAAACGGACTGGCGGACCGTTCGGCGGCGTCTGAACGTCGCTGCTCAACGGCTGGGGTAGCGAATGAGAAGCATGGCTTTTGACACGCTTTGCACGCTCTGCACGACTTTGCCGGAAGCGAGAATAGAGTGCGCGAGACAGCCGTAGAGCGGGGTTGCACCAGTGTTCGGCCTGGCTAAGCTTCGCTCTTAAGTGGATGATGAATGGGTCTTCCAGTCAGCTGCATGTGTCGAGCGAGATTTAAGCGCAATACGCATCAGGATCTGCACGAATGCATCATGAATACCGCGTCCCACTGGTCCTTTCCGTTCACGCTGTCAGGTGCATGGCTGACGACGCTCGCGGAACGGCTGCCGAGCAAAGTGGACACCTGGGCCGCATGCTCAAAGGCATGTTCGTCCGCCTGATCGACTGACCGACAAAGTTGGTTCCATCGCACAGCTTTGTGAGCTTACGAGGCTGTACGAGGCTTTCCAGCGATCAGACGTGCCCGACTGTAAGCAGCAATAAGGCACTGGGCAGACCGCAACCTTGAGTCTGTTAAGTCTGGCCACTCTGGCCAGCGTTGTCGGCGGAGCAGAGGGACCGAGCACATCGCACCGACATGGGTGATGGGCCGATGCGATCGCTGGCAAGGGGGCTGCATAGGGTTTGTTGGTGCAAGCAAGCGTTTGGCTACAGGCGAGAGACTTGTGCAGCAAGGCAGGCAGGCAGGTAGATTCCTATCACCCTGCGAGGCAAAACAAAGGACCAGCGAGTGTGATACGCTGCAGTGGTGATTTCGGTGGTCGGTTGACGGCAGGAAGAGGAGCGGAGGGCGCCACCTGCATCATAATTAACACAGCCAAGCAAGGGCGACAGGGCGAGCTGGGTAGCAAGATGGTGGATATGCTTCCGTGTCAGGAGTCGGTCAGGTCCGGTCAGGGAGCGTGGAAGCGTATCTCTCACACTGCCACGCCGGCCACGCTGGCCACGCTGGCTGCTGGCTGCGGCCTGCTACGCGTCGACGCGAGCCCGGCACGCCTGCCTGCCTGCCAATTCAGGGTATCAGGGCCTGCCCACTTTTCGGCTGCCTGCTGAGCCTGCAAGCGCTGGGTGGTCTCCGGCGGCTCGCTCGTCGCTCACAGCTCGCTCGACGGCTCGCTGCCGGATCCATTAACAAAATTACGAGACATGGCTAATTCCCACAATACACCTGCCCCATTGCCAATTAGCCATGTCCACCCAGGCTACCCAGGCTACCCAGGCTACCCTGGTCCAGAAGCGATGCGATGCTCGCTCGCCTGCCCGGTCCTTCCTGGCTCTTTCTCATGCTGCTGCCCCCTCCCTCAGGCACCCCGCGCCCAGATGCCCGGTCCCACCGTCCCAGGGCGAAAACAAAGTCTCATTTGTTTGTCCCGTGGAGTCGACGACCACTGTCACCATGTCAGACCCCACCACTCATGATTCATGTCCCAGTCTGCTGGGATCATCCTCCAGAGCATATCTCACAGCATGGCATGTCATGTCATGAGCGACCCCCCCTCTCCCGAGCCCGAACAACTCAGACATATGGACATCCCACTGCGTCCCATACACAGGGCGGCGCTTGCCTGTTCCACTCCGAAAGAGTACGAGAGAGTACGAGAGTTTCACCGCCAAACCCGCTCATGCCCGTCCCAGAATGGTCACAGAATGGCGACGACCATCAACGGGCAGCCCGTAGATCTAAGGACATTCATCCCCCCCCCCCCCCYCYGGTAATGTACGTATCATCCMCCCCCCTCCAGGCCATGGTGGGTCTCACACGGAATGAGACACGGCGAGTTCATGACTCAGCCGCCGTTATCTGCACTGCCATGCAAGCGCAGCGCACAGCACCAGAGGGTATCCCAGAGTTGTGGAGATGAGCCGGATGCAGGAGACAGGAGACAGCACCAGGTCAGCAGTCAGGAATCTGCCAGGATTGTGGCCGGGGAATACGCCAATCGTCAGTCGTATTCGAGCCTTTTCAGTTGCCAGCCATCGTGGCAATCAGCTGAGGCTTGGAGACTCGAGTCCGCTCTCCGGCCGTCCCTGCCCCCGGAGTGTCAACAACAACAACAATATAAGCCATGCATGCACCGCCCTCGCATCTCGCAACGCACTCTCTATCCCCCCGCAACACTGCACACAAGCACATACCCCACTCGCACTTACACTCGCACAATCTGATCGCAGTTGTGTGTTACACTTTTGCTCGTCGCACGCTCTATCGGAAGGAACAGACGCCCCGGATCTAAGTGGTGAGTCGAGGTCTGGTGATTTGTTTACTTTCGGTTTGGCTGGCGGGGTGGTATGGTGGGGTGGAGGCTCTGGGCGGTACGGTGAGCGGGTGGAGGAAGTGTTATCGCCGCCCAGAGCCAAAAGGCAGCGCCTGCAGCGCCCCGCCAGGTCCGCCCAGTCAGCCCAGCCCAGCCAGCACTCACAAGACGCCCCCCGCGCCGCGTAGCAAGTCCAAATTCTGACACGTCCGATTAGACTCCAGGGTACCTCCCGATCCCCCCTTCCCTCGCTGCCCTCGCACCTCCCCTGCCAATCCCAGTCACCCTGGACCTTGGCCAAGTGTGAGCATCGCCTGTCGCCCTGTCGCTCGTCGCGCACCTCTTGCCAACCCAGCTACCCAGCTACCCAGCTACCCAGCTACCCAGCCCCTGCTCTATTGGGTCGAGACCGCCCTTATTTTGATTCACGCTCAACACTCCAACAACCCTCCAACCCTCCAACCCTCCTCCTCTCTTCTTCTCTCTCCCATTCTCCATTCTCCTCATCGCCATCGTCCACTCAGTCGGCTTTGACAGTCAAAGGTGAGCTTTCCACTCTCTTGCACAGCAGACACTCCGTCCCCCCCCCCCCCAGCTCTCAGCGAGGCGGTGAGCCCACAAGGCGGCGACTTCTCAGACACGTCTTCGGTTCTCACAGCCACCCCCCCCCCCATCAAAACGGTCAGACCTTCCGACAGCCGGTCGTGTCGCTCACCGTTCGGAGGTGGTCAGCCATGCCCTCCAGCACGACCATCGCACCCCGCGCATGCAGTGTGCCTGCGTGGTGTCTGATCGGACGCACACTGCGCAGCGCGGTCGTCCCGCGAAGTGGTCTCCTCCCTCGTGCCCTATCTGTCCCTCCCAAAGAATCGCCGCTGACACTGCTATTCCCTTCGGTGCATCGCATTTCCTGTCCCTGCCTCGCCGCCATTCCTCTTTATCTCTCTCGACAACTCGATTCCGATTCGATCTCCCTCGGCCCTTCTCACCTCTGTGCTTGGTGTCGCTGTGTTTCTCACAACTTCAACCCCCTCCACGTTACACGTCGCAAATTGCAAAACTCTCGGGCACCGTTGTTTTTCCCTTCGTTTCAACCCTGCAGAACTTGAACCAGGATGTGTGGTAAGTTTACTAGGGCCGATCAATCGACGGCGACCGACGCGTCGCGTGCTACTTGTGACAGTGACTGACTCGCGCTTTCAGGAATCTTCGCTTACTGCTCTTTCCTGACGGAGAGGGACCGCAAGTACGTCTGTGACGTGCTCTGCAACGCCCTCGCCCGTATGGAGTACCGTGGATACGACTCGGCCGGTATCGGAGTCGACGGCGACAGCCCCACCGACCCCATCGTCCTCTTCAAGGAGGTCGGCAAGGTTGCCGCTCTCCGCAAGCACGTTGCCGGTGGTGTCCCCACCACTCCTCCCGGAGSAGCCRMGATCACYGAGAAGATYGACATGAACAAGGTCTTYGTCTCGCAGACCTCGATGGCCCACACCCGTTGGGCGACCCACGGTGTCCCCACCACTGACAACTGTCACCCCCACGTCTCGGACCCCCTCACCGAGTTCTCCGTCGTCCACAACGGTATCATCACCAACTACAAGGAGCTCAAGCTCGTCCTCCAGAAGCGCGGCTACGCCTTCCGCACCGACACTGACACTGAGTGTGTCGCCATCCTCTGCAAGTACGTCTGGGACTCGCAGCCCAACAAGCGCCTCAACTTCCAGTCGCTCGTCAAGACTGTCCTCAAGGAGCTCGAGGGATCGTTCGCCTTCGTCTTCAAGTCGCGCCACTTCCCCGACGAGATTATCGCTGCTCGTCGTGGTTCGCCCCTCCTCATCGGTGTCAAGTCTGAGCGCAAGCTCAAGGTCGACTTTGTCGACGTCGAGCTCCCCCAGGACGACATGATCCCCGAGGCCGCCCAGGCCGACGGTCTCCTCGGTGTCCCCAACGCCGTCACCGGCTCGTCCAAGATCCGCCGCCAGCAGTCGCGCGCTTTCCTCTCCGAGGACGGCATCCCCCAGCCCATCGAGTTCTTCGTTGCCTCTGACCCCGCTGCCATCATTGAGCACACCAAGCGCGTTCTCTACCTCGAGGACGACGACATTGCCCACATTGCCGAGGGCGAGCTCCACATCCACCGTCTCCGCCGTGACGACGGTCTCTCGTCGGTCCGTGCCATCGAGACCCTCGAGATTGAGCTTGCCGAGATCATGAAGGGCCAGTACGACCACTTCATGCAGAAGGAGATCTACGAGCAGCCCGAGTCGGTCGTCAACACCATGCGTGGACGTGTCAACTTTGACAACTCGACCATCACCCTCGGTGGTCTCAAGGCGTACCTCCCCGTCATCCGTCGTGGACGCCGTCTCCTGTTCGTCGCGTGTGGCACTTCGTACCACTCTTGTATCGCTGTCCGTCCCGTCTTCGAGGAGCTCACCGAGATCCCCGTCGCCGTCGAGCTCGCGTCCGACTTCCTTGACCGTCGCACCCCCGTGTTCCGTGACGACGTTGCCATTTTCGTCTCGCAGTCTGGTGAGACTGCCGACACCATTCTTGGCATGCGCTACTGTCTCGAGCGCGGCGCGCTCTGCATCGGTGTCGTCAACGTCGTTGGTTCGACGCTCTCGCGTGAGACCCACGCCGGTGTCCACATCAACGCCGGTCCCGAGATTGGTGTCGCCTCCACCAAGGCGTACACCTCGCAGTACATTGCCCTCGTCATGATGGCTGTCCAGCTTGCCTCGGACTCGATCTCCAAGTCTGAGCGCCGCAAGGAGATCATTGACGGTCTCCACGAGATCCCCTCGCAGATCAAGACCATCCTCGCCCTCGACAAGTCGCTCCAGCAGCTCGTCAAGGAGTCGCTCGTCAACGAGAAGTCGCTCCTCATCATGGGCCGTGGCTACCAGTTCGCCACCTGTCTCGAGGGCGCCCTCAAGATCAAGGAGGTCTCCTACATGCACTCGGAGGGTATCCTCGCCGGAGAGCTCAAGCACGGCCCCCTCGCCCTCATCGACGAGCACCTCCCCGTCATCTTCATCATGACCAAGGACTCGCTCTACCCCAAGACCGCCTCGGCCCTCGCCCAGGTCACCGCGCGCAAGGGCAGGCCCATCGTCATCTGCAACGACGGCGACACCTCGCTCCCCGAGTCCACCAAGGTCGTCAAGGTCCCCGCCACTGTCGACTGTCTTCAGGGTCTCCTCAACGTCATCCCTCTCCAGCTCATCTCCTACCACCTGGCGACCATGAAGGGCATCGACGTCGACTTCCCTCGCAACTTGGCCAAGAGCGTCACGACGGAGTAGGCGGGAGCGTGCTCGGCATGCATGCGAGAGCGTGGATGTCGAAATGGCGACGAGAAGAACCCCCCCCTGTGTAAACATTAGTAGAGAGTCTAGGATTCCATTGAAAATCGCACGAACCCCCATTCCCATGGCACAGACAGTGTGTAAGTGCCTCACATTACGTATCCACGGACTATGCACGCAAGCTGGACGACGACCTGTACATAGAGCAACATGTAACGTTGGGGCCAACGAGAGGCAGTCGAGTTGCGATGTGGTGTGCGATGGAGGAGTCGAGGTGGTGAAGAGGGCGCAAGATGGTGGAGGGAGGGCGCAGGGCAAGGCCTGGGGGGTGGTAGGGCGTAGCGTGCTTAGCGTGCTAGGCCGGGGACTGGGCTGACTGGGCTGGCGCAGATCGCAGATTGTAGATCAAGGAAGACAGCTGAGAAGCTGAGACGTGAGACATGAGACAGGGCACGGACCGTCCTGGGCCTTGAAGGGAAGTGGTGTTGTCGTCCTTCTTTCCTCACTCTACTCACCATCAGGTTCGCCCGTCTCCGAACGGCCTTCTCGCCTGCTTTTCCCTGCTGTCCTCTGCACCCCTCCCTACGTCTAGACCTCTACATCTCTGAGCCTGCAATGATTGGCAAGCCCCCCCAAGTTATTGAGCTACCGGGTCCCCCTCCTCGATGCCCTTCGTCACCCTCCCCTTGCCCTCCACCACGCCTACTCTGATACACTTCTGAGCTTTCCATCGCCATGCGCTGCTAAGCTCAACTTCTCACTATATGTTGCCCCTCCACACCCTCACCATCCCTCGACCTACTCCATGTTCTGTTCCAGGAGAAGCACAGGACACGTGGAGGCTTCCAAGCTCGTGGAGAACTTAATGACAAACGTGCCCAACCATGCCTTCCCTCCCGCACCCACTCAGCCCAACTTTAGCCCACAGAGGCGCCGCAATCAGTTCCAGCTCAACACAGCATAAGGACTGCCAGTATCCAGTCTCTCAGAAGCCAAGTAGTCGATCTTCGCTGCCGCACCTCAGGTACCAGCACAGCCCGCGTATCGCCTCCAGGTTCTCCAGGTTCTCCAGGTTCGCCCTACCGCTCGCCACTGGTCACTGGAACCCGATACACCATACTCCAGCCTACCACAGCGTGCGCGCGTGACCCAGGTCCTATGAGGTTCCGGCAGACCCCCCCCCCCAATATCTCAGGTCCCGGTATCACACATGCCGTTTGGCTACCTCGCTGAGCTTGACGGTAAGTGACGGCAAGTAGGCATACATCCTTCCCAATCAACTGGAGTCGGCGGCGTACCTAGCCCTCTCAGTGAGCTCAGTGCCTCGCCCATACTCCAGCAGGCGGTAGACAGCGGTGTGTTCTTCTTGCGCACCCTGGTGAGTGCCTCTACCTGGCATGTCCACCGGCCAGGCTCAACGGGCCGTGGAATCTTCCGGATCAACTGGGGATCAACTTATTCTAAGGTGATCAGGCACCACTCATCCATCCATCCGCCTCGCCCATCAACAACCATCAGCGCCCAGCGAGCGGAGTATCTTGAGGCTCGGATGCTGCGCCCGATCGTCCTCCGACGCCCCGAGACTCGGGCCGTATGGCGCCATGTATCGGACAAAGCTAGGCCGAGCCTGGGTTGAGGAACAAGACGAGAGGAATGCCCAGTCCACAACGTCATATCGGCACCTCGGTGATGTCACGACAAGAGTTCCCACAACACCGAGCTTTCCTTCTAGATAATGCGATGGGCCTCGGTGTTCACACTTGCCATGTCTGGCAGCTGGAGCGCTCGTTGCGAGGGGAGCCTCAGTTGCGCGCTCTATCCCTCCACCAGCTTCCATTGTCTCGTGTCCCAGCTCGTGAACCCGGACCGTGGACCTCGGCTCGCACTGCTGCCTCGCCAGCTCGGTCGACGTCACCTTTCTTCGCATCTGTAAACAAACGTTTGGGACCTGGGAGCCACAAGTATAAAAGACAGCGTCTCGGTCAGCCCCGCGCCCTGTTGCATTATTCACCGAGACACCGAGAAACATAAACAATGGTCCACGCTTTCACCATCAAGCCCGCCACGGGAGACGATGTCGTGAGTAGTTGACCTGGAGCCGACCGCCTCAACAATGGAGCCGAATACTAATGCTCAGGGCCTCATCCTGACCATGCTGGTCGACTCGTCCTCTGAGGACGGCCACCCCACCGCGGTCGTGGCGACGCAGCAGCACTACCGCGACGCGATGGCGGGCGGCTTCGTGAACGCGATCATCGCGTACACGCACGACGGCCAGGCGGCCGGGTACGCGCTGTACTCCTGGTTCTTCCTGCCCGACCACGGCCTGCCCGCTTTGGACATTCTGGACCTCTACTCCTCCGCCGCGCTCAAGGGTGGCAAGGAGGGCGACCGCGCGCAGCTGAACCGCCAGCTGTTCAGTGCTTGCGCCCAGATTGCCGAGAAGCACAAGGCCGGCGCAATCGAGTGGCGCGTGTCCCCCAACAACACGGCCAAGGGCCAGTTTGCCGAGTCTCTCGGTGCCCTCCCCGATAAGAACCAGGTCCACATGCTCATCACGGGACAGCAGAACGTGGCCGAGATCGCGCGCATCACCGACCAGAAGCTGCCGTGGATCAACCAGTAAACTCTTAGTAGCCTATAATCGATGTGACTTTCAGAAGTTGATGCAGATTGGGCAGACCGTGAGAAAGAGAACATGGAGGAAGGTCAGTCACGTGGTGCATATGAGGGAGTGCTGGGTGGGAGAGCGAAGGTTGCAAGTCCGGCCCTGGGAACGACATCTCCGCCCGGGACGTCCGGATGTGCCGCCGTCGGCCTGGCTTGAGCCTAATCTGGCACCTCCGCAGCCCGGACCCGACGGTAGCCTGTAGGTAAGAACGGGGTCCAGCCTCCGGACCTTTCGCGGTGGCCAGACGTGTGTGATTTCTCAGTCGCGTACCTCATTGCTCCCAGTGACCTTGGGCATGAGCACACAGTTGCGGGTGCACAGATCACCTCGGCGTGACCGCCAACGAGAACACATGTGCAAGACGTTATTGTGCTTAAAGTGTGCACCTTACGCACACGGCCAATCCGCTCTCGGCGCCGGCACGTCGGCACGCACGAGCCCAGCGGAGCAAGTCAAGCACGGAGCCCTCCTGCCGTTTGAGGCTGTCCCTTCGTCCGGATGGATGGACGGGTAGACCGCAGCCCGCCGGGCCGGGTTACGAGACATGCATGCGATACATGGCGACGGGTCCGTTTCTCGTTGCCTGCATGCACGCTCCTCCTCTTATACATGCGTGCATGCGTGTGAACATGGCTGTTTCTTGCGATGTAACGAGGGTGGTTCTACCGTTCCCAGAGATCAGAGATCAGTGAGCCGAAAGTGAGGCGAGTGAGACTGCATTCCGAGATCCGTCGCCTCGCATTCACATGTCTCAGCGACGTCTCAGCACGCCTCGACTTGCCATCACTCGACATCGAGGCATCACGGTAAGCTGGCAGCTGACAGCTGACAGCGTACGACGCACTCCCATCAGCCCTCCCTTGATCCCTCATGTGCATTCAATCAGAGTTGTGATCGTGACACTACTGCTGCGCTCGTAGGACTTATGCCGCGTCCCGGGTGGGAGAGTGTGAGCGAACCAGAAGACAGAAGACATGTTCATGCGGTACTGCGGTGTCTCCCCGTCGCCTCAGCGCCTCAGGAGACGTAAGGCGCGTAAGGACCTAGGGGAGGGGACCCACGACGGGCGAGCGGCCGACGAGGCGGGCATCCGAAGAAGCCCCCCGGCTCAGATTCCCACCGGCCTCGAGTCTTGCCGGGGCCTACGGAAGGTCTCCCTCCATACGACGATGAAATGGAAGTTTGAGTCAGGCTCGTCGTTTGATCGGGATGTCTGGCTTGCTGGACTGAATGGCAGGCTTGCAGGAAGAATGGGCCTTGGTGGGCCTTGGTGGGCCTTGATGGGTTGCACGACCTGAGCCAGTTGTTGTTTGCCTGAAGCAAGCCTGAAGACGGTGCATGAATACTCTCGAGGAACAGGCCAATGAGACACCAGGACCGAGTGAGATGGCAGGCAAATCCGGAGTCCCCACGGTCCCACGTGCAGGGACGGCCTGAGCGCGGGGCGGAAGGGGTTCAGGTAGGATGGGGCCGTGCCTCGATTTGACCACTGCGAGTCGCGGAATAGCGTACAGCCTCACACCAGGACTCCCTCGTCCCCTTGTGCTGTCATCTGCAGAGAGAAACACAGGGTACCAGTCACGCATCGACGCACATGAGAGGGGCACAGACCAGCAGAACAGAAGAGTGAGCGAGCGTAAGGGCAGACAGCCGACAGACGCAGGGCTCACATCTGCACAGTCCGCAGTGGATGCTCTTGCTACACTCCCAGCCCTGGCCGCTAGTCTCTGAGCCATCCTTGCCTCGACGCTAGCCTCTCGCACTAGTCCCCATTCAGCATACACCCTCTCACTCCTGCATTCCTCCGTACATTCCGACATCCTCCTCCTCTCATCCCATCTCTTCTCACCACCTTCCTCTTACTCTACGACCACATTCTTCTCTAGACTCACACCACCTGCACAGTGCCCACCACCACCACCACCCGCTTGGTACTCCCGGCGCCCGCACACACCTCCCCTGTACCTCATCCCCCTCTCACCCACCCCTACGCCCACGCCCCCCACCGACACTCTTTACGCACACTCGCTCACGCACGCACTTTTGCGCCGACGAAAAGCTTCTCAAGATCGTCACCGTTGCGTCTGACTGACCCCCCGCCAAGCGCAGGCTACCGAGCAAGCCCGGCGTCACGCTGCCCCTCGCCCCCGCTCACCGCACACGCACCGATCCCCCCTCCCACGTTTTCCCACACTCGTTCTACCCTTCGCCCATCTCCCACCTCTCCATCGCTCTAGCCCGCCGACATGCGGCTCTCGGCATTCGTCCTCGGACTACTCGCTTTGTCCGGGGCGATCGCCCAGGACACCAACAACGGCAACAACAACGGCGAGGGTCAGGGCGGTAACAACAACGGCAATGGAGACAACAACAACAACGGTAATGGCAACGGCAATGGCGGCAATGGCGGCAACAACCAGCCGAGCGCCAGCGCCAGCGCTAGCCGCAACAACAACAACGGGGGCGCTAGTGCGACCAGTTCAGTAAGCAGCCGGCCCAGCGGGAACGCAACGAGCACCCTTCCCCCCGGCGCTGTCATTACCACCGTCACGAGCGTGCTCAACGGCGGCAGCACCACGGCCACCTTTGCCTTCACCCTCACTGTCGGCCCGCAGAACGCAACCGTCGACAACGGCGGCCTCCTCAACGGCACCCTGAACGGCACCGATATCTATGGCAACGGCACGAACGGCACGGCGAATGCGACTCAGCCGTGGAATGACACTCTCGGATACCTTCCCTTCACGCCCAAGCTGGACCCAGCGTATGGCGTCGCGGGCGCACTCATGATCTTGTCGGGCGTTCCGGTTGCAACCCTGGGCGGCAAGAACCGCTGGTCCGCCCTCGCTATCATTTCTGGCTACTCGGTTGCCCTGTTCAGTCTAGTCATGATCCTGTCCTTCGGGTAAGTCCTCGAGCTAAACGGCACATGGACCCCGCTGACGCCACAGTGTTTCCCCTTCGCTGCAGCCGCCGTCGCCCGATCCCCCGACCGCGGCCATGCGCGGGCTCTACTGCTTGGCCGTAGGCATATCGTGTCTCATCGGCGCCGGCATCGGCATCTTCTTCTACACGACGTCCAAGTACTGGGTCGGTGCGGCTGGAGGATTCTGCGTCGGATGGTTCCTGATGGCAGTGAAGAAGGGCGGCCTCGTGTCGTCTGTCGGTGCGAGGTGGGGCATCATTGGCGGTCTCACGGCCGTGGCGTTGCTGGCGACGCTCGCGCCCCCGCTGCACGAGTACGTGTTACTCGCGAGCAGTGCCTGGGTCGGCGCCACCGCCTTTATGCTCGGCGTTGATTGCTTCTCCCGCGTCGGTCTCAAGGAGTTTTACATCTACAACCTCGGCTACAGCAAGCTGTTCCCCAGCTTGAACGGCCAAAAGTTCCCCCTGACGCAGTCGATGCAGGTCGAGCTCGGCGCGCTCGCTGCCGCGGCGTTGATTGCTGGCGCGATTCAGTTCAAGGTCGTCGACATTCTCTCCAAGCGCAGGAAGCAGCTCCGCGACGAGGAAGCTGCGCGTATCGAGGCCGAGGAAGTCGCCCGTGCCGCCGAAAACTTCAAGAACGTCGATGCCGAGCTTGCCGAGTGGGAGGGCCAGCACGGCGACGGCGCGTCAACCACCAAGTTGTACAGCGAGAAGGACACGGATGAGTTCTCGTATACGCGCCGCCCTTCCCTCGGCCAGTTCCCCAGCACGACGCCGATTCTGAATGCCAACCAGGCCAGCTCCAGGCCCAAGCAAGACTACCTTTCTGACTCGGCCGGCTACCAGCCTGTTCCCACAACCACCCGCCGTGTTAGTCTCATGGAGGAGATGGGCTTCGCCACAGAAGGAGGAACGAAGGAAATCGACCTCAGTGACCCTTCCCCGACGCCGGGCGAGAAGGGTCCGTCCTCGGAGGTCGGGAATGGCGACGACCTGGACGAGAAGCTGAGGCTGTTGGCCGAGGTTCGTCGTGCCCGCCAGAGCATCCGGTCGTCCATGGACCAGCTCCGCACGTCCAACAACAACACGCCTGGCTCGGTCGGCTCGCTCGGTGACCGTCCCCGCTCTTCCCTCGGCTTTGGCGAGCGCGAGCGCTCCTACACCCCAGCTCCCTCGGACCACCGCAGCCGCCACAACTCGGTTACTAGCAGTATCCTTCTTGACCGCGTCCGCCACGACTCGTCGCTTAGCAGCCACGACAGTCGGGGGCGCCTCGACTCGATGGACCGTCTCCGCGGCAACTCGTTTGACGCCGGCCGCGGCTTGTCCACTTCCGAACCTGACCCCGACCGCTGGAGACTGTCGTACGGTGGCCGCTCCGACGAGCCGCCTGTCGCCGAGATGCGCCCACTGTCTGGAGCACCAAAGGAGCTGTCAGAGTGGGAGCGCCGCCAGGCCGAATTCGAAGAATACAAGCAGCAGCGCCAGATCGTCTCGCCTCCCGCCCCCAAGCCCCAGCCCCTGCCCCAGGTCCCGACCGTTACCGCCGTGTCTGACAATGTTGCGCGCGCTATGAACCGCCGCACCAACGTCGACGGCACCATGAGCACCCTCGTTACAGGCACGAAGGAGCTGACCCCGGGGCAGCAGTACGGAGCCGAGCTGTCCCGCGCCATCTCGACGCAGGAGGCCGAACGCCGTGCCGCCGCAGCCGCAGCCCTGGCGGCCCAACGCCAGGCCCGCGAGCAGCGCGCGCGTCTCACCAGGTCGATGACCACGGAGGAGCTCGCCGAGCGTCACCGCGAGATGCTGAACCGGATGCAGGACAAGGCGTCTGCGCCGATCAGGGAGGAGATGGCTCTCGCTCAGGCCAAGGAGCAGTACGAGCGGCAGCAGCGCATCGAGCGCGAGCTGCAGCGGCGCAAGGAGGCCGAGGCCAGTACTCAGAAGGTTCCCCGTGCCCAGCGCGGCGACACGGCCCGCGAACCCTCCTCAGGCGACACGTTAACGAACCACCAGCCGCCGCGCCAATCCGACCGCCAGAGCAGGATGGAGGAGTGGCGCAGGAGCGTGCAGCCGCTGCAGCCGGCGCAAGCCGGTGTTTCGTCTGCGCAGAAGAGCCCCACCTCGCCCAAGGCCGTGACCTCGCCCAAGGGCCCCGCTGCGGCACTGAAGCGCAACTCGGGCGGCACGCAGGCAGAGCGTCCCAGCGCGGACCGCCGTCGCTCGGCGCGTAGAGACATTGCCTAGACGATAAAAGTTTAATAATTATTGCATTAGCCCGTTCATATAGGATGATAGTGTAGGCATCAGAGAGACGGACGTTACTTGTACCCTTGATATGCATTGTGTTCGTGTAACTTGAGCGCGATTGAGCGAGCGGCGCCAGCCGCGAGCGAGCGCAGGTGTGCTGTGCCAATGAGCAGCGACCAGGGAAGTAGGACCAGGAGCAAAGACAGTCGCGTCGGGAGCCTACAGTAGTCGCCACGAGGAGGGGGAGGATATGGCCGAGATAACCGGCCGGATCCGGTGGAGGTTGAACGCGTCAGTCACCAGCTCTCGTTAACACTTGTTGACAACTCTCCCTCCCTCAGACAACCCTTTCCGCAAACTCAGCACGATGTTCCGACCAGGTCTCTGCGTTGGCCGCGTCGGTCGCGTCGGCCTGCGCCGTCCCCGTCTCCGCGTACATGCCGCCCAGCAGTTCCGATTCAATTCCGTGAAACCGCCAAACGTCGCAAACGTCGCAAACGTCCCCGCCGATTCGTCCGGCCAACCCGTCGCTCCCGGGTCTCAGCAAGACGTCAAGCCCGATGCGAAGACGGAGGCCAAGCTCGAGAAGAAACTCGGAAGGTTGGAGCGGTACGCGCCCGCCCTGGCGCAACTGTCACAAAGGACGGGGGTCAGTCTGCCCGCGCTGACCGGCGCGTTTCTCGTCTTGCACGAGGTCACGGCTGTCGTGCCCGTGTTTCTGGTTTACTGGCTGCTGCATGCTATGGGTGTGGGGGCGGGGTTGGTCGCGTGGCTCGCCGATGCTTCCTCATCAGCCGACTCAAGTACACCCGTCGCCCACGAGTCGACACAACAGAGCGAGCCGCCCCAATGGAAACGCGTGGTTCATGGGTGGTATGAAGAAGGCGCGCGCAAGGTCGAGCGTGTTGGACGGAAGTACGGGTGGCTCGGGTATGAGAAGGGGAGCAAAGCTGGATATGAGCCCGATAGCAAGGCTGAAGCTATCGTGACGAAGGACGCGGGGGCGGTCGCGGACGCGATTGCCGCTTATGTCGTTGTCAAGGTGAGTCCTTCCTCTCACTCCTCACCTGTTCTATCGCCTTGAAGGCTGCTCTGCTCCGTCTGGAGACTGCTCTGTCTAGGACAACGGCTGCAGCTGCACGTACCGTCCACGTAGCTGACGTCCAGGCCCTCCTCCCTCTCCGTCTGGGGATCAGTCTGGCCGGCGCCCCTGCTCTCGCTCGATTCTGGACACGCATGGCACGATCAGTCCGGAGAAAGTAGATGTACTGTACAATGCATGCTTCTATCAATGTTGTGCCCGAGATGCAACCCTGTCCCTTACGGAGACTACGTGACGAGTTTCCTCTCCCCCATCTCAGCCGGACTCAACGTCTCCACCACCACCTCAATCTCATCTTCTCCCTCCCCCTCTCCTTCCTCTTCCTCATCAACCCACTCATCAGGCCGCCTCAGCCTTTCAAGCGTGACCTCCGACTCAGAACGCTCAGTCACACGAGCCAGAAGCAGCTTGATCTCGGGACTAAACGTCGTCATGTCCAACTCGAGCGCTTTCCAGGCCACGAGCTGGCCGACCTGTGCGTTCTGCGCCGAGGGGAGGGCGTCGAAGCGCGTCTCGATCGAGGTCCACACGGATTCGGGGAGTTCGTCGCCGTCTCCGTTGGTCTCGACGTCCATAACGACCTCCGTCTCCTTGGCCGGTGTCTTGACGGCCTCGGCCGACACTTTCGCTGGCGTTTTGGTCGACGCCTTGACAGGCGAAGCAGGCCGGGCAGCAGGCGTCGGCGTGCCCTCCCCTCCAAACGAAGGCGGCAGGGGCTCCCCATAGTCCAGCACGATCTCGTCCTCCCTCGTCCTCCGTCTCTTCTGCTTCTGCGCAGCCTTGGCCGCCTTTGCGTCCCTGATCCGGCGCTCAGAGTCGGGGATGAAGTCGAATTGACGGCTGGTCACGAAGACGTTGGACGGGAGGGACTTGGGGTCCCGCTCTGAATAGGGGATAAGGGTTGCTGTCGGCGGCGGCTTGGAGGCATGGAAGGGGAGTTCGGCGAGAGTTTTCGTCTTGCTGGCCTCGGGCTCGGACTCGGACTCTGATTCAGACTCGGAGGAGGATTCGGATTCGGAAGATGAGTCCGAGTCCGAGTCCGAGTCGGATTCCGAAGACGAGTCGGGGTCAGAGCTGTACGAGAATTCTGATGAAGACGCCGACGCATCTGGCGCAGACTCGGCGGCCGTCGCGGCGTTGCTCGCCGCCCCCTCGTCAAAGATCGTCCTCGTCCCCTGCACGCCGAGCATCTCCCGCAGGAACCCCCTCTTCTTGTTCCGGTTCGCCATGTCCCGCGGCACGGGCAGTTCCTGCACCTTCGGCACCGTCTTGCCCTCCAACCCTGGTGCCGCTGGCGGAATGGAGGCTCCCACGCCGACCAACGCGGCCGCTTCCCTGGCTGCAGCGGCCAGACGCTCCAGATTGCTCATAGGCCGCTCTCGCGCAGTCGGAGCAAGACCGGCCGCTTCGAGCCGACTGGCCTCTGCACGCGCCTTGCGCGCCTTCTTCCGACGCTGGTTGCGCTCGTGGGTCCGTCCCAGTCCTTCGCCGGGCGGGACAGGTTCGCGTGTCGGTTGCGGTTGCGGTTCGGCGTCTGAGTCTGAGTCGGAGGACGAGTCGGATTCGGAGGAAGAGTCTGAGCTGGAGTCGGAAGAAGAGCTAGAGTCTGAACTTGAGCTGTCCGAGGCCGACGCCGGTAGCGGCACGCTCGCTGCCTCCTCGAGCTTGGCCCGCTTGCGCGCTTTGTCCACTTTGGGACTCGGAGGCCGCTTACTCGATCCCGGTCTCGGCCGCACCCTGTCTGTCAGTTATGCAAGAACAGCGCAACTCACACGACCACGTCGTTCCTGTCCAACACGTTTGACGGCGAGTCAAAAAGTACCTCGTACCCCTCCACCTCGAGGAGGAGGTCGCCTTGCACGCCCGCAGCCCTCAGATGGGGCAGGAGCGAGCCAACCTCCGCACCCAAAGGGAGAAGAAGTCTCCTCTCGCCGAGCTCGGGCGCGACATGGACCTTGACGCGCATAGCTCTGGTCTCGATGGGTCGCGTGTTGGCGGTGGACACTGAAATTGTTGATCCCAATTTCCGCCCTTCACCGTAGCTTTGGTTCATGACGTCTCGCCGCTCGAGCGGAATCAAAACATTCGATCTTCACCAGGCACGCTCGCCGCACCATTAACCTCGAAGTTGATCCAGCGACCTCTTCCAGCTATCATCACACACATTGCCGCGCGCTGGACAGAGACACCATGTTCGGCTCCAACTCGTTTGGCGCGCTGGCCGTCGAAACGCCCCCGCCAGCAGCTGGCGGGAACACAGGCCCAGAGCCCACAGAGGGCGAGGAGATCGATGTTGACGTGAGCTAGCTTTACGGAGAATGTAGCTGACAGCAGTGGATCCAGCTCGTGAGGAGCAACCCGCACGACGTGAATGTGCGCGTTGGACCGAAGGTGGATCTCAATGGCCTGCCGAGCGAGAGCTCGCTGCTCGCCGTCTCGAACGGAAAGGACCTCCTCGCCGTCGGCGGGAACAATGGTGAGCTAGTGGATGGTTGTTAGCTGACGATAGACGTGCGCCTGCACACTCTCTCGAACATTCACAAGCTGCTCGATGAGTCTGCCAAGGATTCGAAGCCCGAGTCGACACCAGTGCAGACGCTGAGTCTCCCCGGGCGCCCGATCTGGGTCAGGTGAGCTGAGATGAACTTCGTAAGCTGACAGCAGGTTCGCGCAGGGCGACGAGCGCATTGTTATCGTCAGCACTGGCGGGATCTTGCTGTTCAGGACAGCAGACGTCCTTGGTGGAAACGTGCGTAGCTAACTCCTCCATTATCTTTAGCTGACATCAGACGGCGCCCTATGCGACGATTACGGCCGGTCTGCCTAACTCGCTGCTCGACGTGCTTCCGAACCCCGGCGCGGACAAGCTTGGCTCGTACGTCGCGCTTGTGTCGCCCGAGGGCATGGTGCTGCTGGACGTGGACGAGGCGAAGGTGTCCGCTCCCCTGGCTGGACCGTTCAGCGCTGCGTCCTGGTCTGCGAAGGGCAAGCAGATCGTCCTCGGCACGCCCGGTGGCAAGCTCGTGCAGTACACGCCCGAGGGACAGGCGAAGGCTGAGATCGCCCCGCCGTCTGACATGGAGAACCCGCGCGCGACCTTCGTGCAGTGGCTTGAGAACGACCTATTCCTCGTCGGATACGCGATGGAGGGTGCGGACCAGGCGGACCCGCTCGATCTGTACGTCGTCCGCCGTTCCAAGACGGGCAGCACCTACGTCAAGTTCTGGGACGTGAACAACTCGATGGGCTACAACGGCCGCAGCGGCATGCACCGCCACTTCGCCGGCCTCAAGGACTGGGGAGACAACAAGCACCTGTCCTTCCTCCTCTCGCCGATCGCGAGCGAGATCGGCGTGCTCCGTGGCACACTGACGGACTGGCAGAGCCTGGTTCTCGAGGAGACAGCGCGCGGCATCATGCCCGCCGCCACTGCCGGTAGCGACGACACGTCTCCTCTCGGCCTCGCCCTGGATCTGACGAGCAAGAAGCCTATCAAGCGCGGCATCGTCAATGGCGAGGAGCAGCCCGACCTCCCGCCCTGTCCCCGTCTCATCGCCTACTCGCAGGAGGGCATCATTCTCTCCTTCGACATTCGCATTCCCGACGCGGGCGCGTACCCGAGCATGGTCACTCCCGGTGCCGCTCAGCCCACGCCCGCCGCTCCCTCGACTGCCGCCTCCGTCGCCACCTCGCCCGAGAAGAAGCCCGCATTCGGTGGATTCGGCTCCAGCGCTGGCTCCGCCTTCGGCCAGAGCGCGTTTGGCAAGCCTGCGACCGGATCAGCCTTCGGCCAGTCCGCCTTCGGTACCGGCTCCACGACGCCGGGCGCCAGCCCCGCCAAGCCCGCGTTCGGCGGTGCCGGCGCGCCCTCATTCGGCTCCTCTAGCTTTGGCCAGAAGCCGGCGGGCCAGAGCGCGTTCGGTTCCAGCGCCTTTGGATCGAGCACGGGAGGATCTGCGTTTGGCCAGAGCGCGTTCGGCACCACCACACCGTCCAGCACGCCCGCCAAGCCTGCGTTTGGCGCCAGCGCCTTTGGAAGCACGACGCCGAGCACCACTCCCGCCAAGCCTGCCTTTGGTGGATTCGGTAGCACGACGCCGGCGTCATCGCCGGCGCCTGCTTTCGGCCAGTCGAGTACCCCCGCCCCCGCGTTCGGACAGAGCAGCACCCCCGCTCCCGCTTTCGGCCAGTCGAGCACCCCCTCCGCCTCCGCGTTCGGCCAGACTGCCTTTGGCCAGAAGCCTGCCGGCTCGCCATCCGCCTTTGGCCAGTCCGCGTTCGGCTCGCCCTCGACCACGACGAGCGCCTTCGGTGCCGCGGCTGGCCAGACCTCTGCCTTCGGAAGCAGCGCGTTCGGACAGAAGACGGACGCCTCAAAGACGGCCGGTTTCTCCGGATTTGGCCAGAAGCCCGCCACAAACTCTGCGTTCGGCTCCGGTTCCGCTTTCGGCCAGAGCGCCTTTGGACAGAGCGCGTTCGGCCAAAAGAGCGACAGCAAGCCCGCCTTCTCTGGTTTCGGACAACAGCCCAAGCCTGAGGAGAAGAAGGAGGAGCCCAAGGACGACAAGAAGGAGGAGAAGAAGGACGACAAGTCTGCGTTCGGCTTCAGCGGCTTCGGACAGAAGACGGACGGCCAGTCTGCCTTTGGCGCGAGCGCGTTCGGCCAGAAGACTGACAAGCCCGCGTTCGGTGGATTTGGCCAGAAGACGGACGAGAAGAAGGACGACAAGCCCACCTTCGCTGGCTTCGGCAAGCCTGCTTCGCCCGCCAAGTCGCCCTCCCCTTCGCCCAGCAAGGAGAAGGACTCTTTCGGTCTCGGCGACCTCGGCGCGGCGATCACGAAGCCGACCGGTGTCGAGTCGCCCCCCAGCTCGCCCCCTCTTAGTTCGCCGGAGTCGGCTGTCGGCGGAGTGCCCGGACTCGAGGAGAGCCCGCCGCCGTCGCCCAAGCCCGCTGCTAAACCGGCACCTGCTGCTGCCTCGACTTCGACCGCAACTTCCTCGTGGATCAAGCCTGCGACTGCTTTCGCCTCTTCTAGCTCTGGAGGCTTCGGCGCCTTCGGTGGCAACAAGAGCGGCTCGGCCTTCGGCTCCGGCTCCGCCTTTGGCAGCGGCGGTGCATTCTCCGGCGGCGCTTCTGCGTTCGGCAAGCCCTCGCCGCCCACATCTGGCCAGACCAGCCCTACGCGTACCGGCGCCCCTGCCTTCGGTCAGTCGTCTGTCCCCGCCGCGCCCAAGTTCGGTCAGTCCTCGACTCCCGCCTTCGGTCAGAGCTCCACGCCTGCCTTCGGCCAGTCCTCGACGCCTTTCGGCAAGGGCTCGAGCCCGGCGTCGTCGAGCACGCCTACTCCCTTTGCGTTCTCGAGCACGGGCGGATTCTCTGGCTTCGGCTCTAGCACGTCCGCTTTCGGTGCCAAGGCTGGCCAGAAGAGCATCTTCGACTCGGCCAAGGATGACAAGAAGGACGACAAGAAGGACGACAAGAAGGACGACAAGAAGGACGACAAGAAGGACGACAAGAAGGACGACAAGAAGGATGACAAGAAGGACGATAAGAAGGAGGAGGAGAAGAAGGACGACGCCAAGGACGTGAAGCCGGAGAAGGCTGCCATGCCTGCCGGCTACGACGTGCCCGCCTCGCCCAAGACGGAGACTACACTCGAGACTCCCAAGAAGGACGAGAAGAAGGAAGAGGCTCTGAAGCCCGAGAAGGCTGTCATGCCTGCTGGCTACGACTCGCCGGCCAAGAAGGACGACAAGCCCGCCACGCCCGCGAAGGACGAGAAGAAGTCTGCCGATCTCGCCGAGGCTGCGAAGACGCCGATCAAGTCCGAGGACAAGGAGAGCAACAAATCTAAGCCCGAAACGCCCAAGTCGTTCGCGGATGCCGTCAAGTCGCCTTCGCCTGAGAAGGCGGCGGCGCTGCCCGACTCGCCCGAGGTCCAGTCTCTCAGTGATGAGGACGTCACCCACGTCGATGTGCACTCTGCAACTGTCGTTGGTCCTGACGGCGAGGAGGAGTATGACTACTACAACGAAGACGAGGATGACTATGATGACGAGGAGTATGATGAGGAAGACGATGAGGGCGAGTTTGACGACGATGAAGAGCAGGAGGACGAGGATCACCTGCAGGAGCTCGAGGATGAGGTCGACGAGGACGCTGAGGCTGCGTCGCTCGGCACCATTCCTGAGGATGAGGAGGAGGAGGGTAGCGAGCAGAGCGACGACCAGCCTGACAAGTCGCCCAAGTTACCGAAGTCGCCTACCTGGTTCGCGTCTGACTCGCCCCAGAAGACGGACAAGCCTCTCCCGTCGCTGCTCTCACGCCTCGGCCCGCCCGTCACCCAGAAGGATGACGAGGACGACGAGGACGACGAGGACGACGAGCATGATGACGAGGAACACGACGAGGATGAAGAGCATGATGACGATGAGGATGAGGACCAGGAGACGCCTGCGAAGGACGATGCCCAGTCGACGCCCTCTTCCAAGCCTTCGCTGCTCTCGCGCATGTCGCCGCCCGCCAAGGGCAACGAGTCGCCCATCCCGGCCCGCACCGTTCCGCCGCTCAAGCACGCTCCCAAGACCTCAAGTCCTCTCGCATTGACCAAGTCTGGTGGTGACGACACGGAGGAGGAGGGACATGAGCCAGGTGAGACTCCATCCGAGACCCCCGAGACGGAGACGGACGACGACTCTGGCGCCAGGAAGGACTCGATCGGTAGTGTCGGTCTGAACCTTGCCAGCTCCTGGGGCAAGAAGGAGGGCAAGAAAGAGAAGGAGAAGGACGACGGCGACAAGCCCAAATTCTCGTTCGGCGCCAAGCCAACTGCTGGAGAATGGACGTGTGACACTTGCATGCTGAAGAATCCGGACAGTGCGAAGGAGCAGTGCACTGTTTGCGAGGCCCCACGACCCGGCGCGAAGCCAGCAGCTAAACCCGCAGCTCCTCCTGGTCCGCCCGCTCCTCCGGCTGGCGGCTTCAGTTTCGGCGGTTTCGGAAAGAAGGACGACTCTTCCAAGTCTGGTTCTCCCACCCCGCCTGCGTCTGGCGGCTTCAGCTTCGGCGGCGCGAAGAAGGACGACTCCAAGCCCGCCGCCCCGTCGTTCGGCTTTGGCAAGCCGCCCGCTCCTCCCGCTGGCGGGTTCTCGTTTGGTCAGAAGACCGAGCCCGCCAAGGATGACAAGAAGGACGACAGCAAGGACGACAAGGACGCGAAGAAGGACGACGCACCCAAGGGCGCCGACTGGACGTGCGACACCTGCATGCTCAAGAACCCTGACAGCGCCAAGGAGCAGTGCACCATCTGCGAGGCTCCTCGACCTGGCGCGAAGCCCGCCGCCGCTGCCAAGCCTCCTGGACCTCCGGCTCCTCCCGCTGGTGGCTTCAGCTTCGGCGGCTTCGGCAAGCCCGCCGAGACTAAGCCCACGGAGGAGAAGAAGGACGCCCCGAAATCCGCGTTCTCTTTCGGTGGCTTCGGCCAGAAGCCGGAACAGAAGAAGGACGACAAGCCCGACGACAAGAAGGAAGCTCCCAAGTCCGCCTTCGCTGGCTTTGGCAAGCCTGCCGAGAAGAAGGACGATGTTCCCAAGGGTGCTGACTGGACTTGCGACACTTGCATGCTGAAGAACCCCGACTCTGCCAAGGAGAAGTGCACCGTGTGCGAGGCTCCTCGCCCGGGTGCTGCTCCCCCGACCGCAGGACCGCCCAAGCCTCCCGGACCCCCTGCTCCTCCAGCCGGCGGTTTCAGCTTCGGTGGCAAGCCTGTCACCCCCGCCGCGCCGAGCTCCGACAAGCCTGCCGCGCCCCCCGCGTTCGGCGGCTTCAAGCCTCCTGCGCCTCCTGCCGGCGGCTTTGCGTTCGGCCAGAAGCCCGCTGCCCCTGCTGAAAGGAAGGACGAGAAGAAGGACGACAAGGCGGCTGCCGGGCACGACTGGACGTGCGACACGTGCATGCTCAAGAACCCCGACTCGGCGAAGGAGCAGTGCACGGTCTGCGAGGCGCCGCGCCCCGGCGCCAAGCCGGCCGCTGCTGCTAAGCCTCCCGGACCGCCGGCGCCGCCGGCCGGAGGCTTCAGCTTCGGTGGCAAGCCTGCTGCTCCTGCCCCGGCTGCTCCAGCTGTTCAGCCTGCACCAGCCTTCGGTGGCTTCGGTAAGCCTTCGACCCCCGCTGCGCCGGCCACCTCCCCGGCCCCTGCCTTCGGTGGCTTCGGCAAGCCTGCATCCCCCGCTCCTGCGTCTGGATCGCCCGCTCCCGCCCCCGCTTTCGGAGGCTTCGGCAAGCCCGCGTCGCCTGCTCCCGGAGCGACGCCTGCCCCTGCCTTCGGTGGATTTGGCAAGCCAGCTTCCTCTGCGCCCTCTGCGTCCGGTACGCCGGCTGCCCCGGCCCCTGCTGCTCCGTCTGCCTTTGGCGGCTTCGGCAAGCCCGCCTCCCCTGCGCCTGCACCTGCACCTGCTGCTCCAGCGGCTCCGCCAGCGTTCGGTGCTTTTGGCCAGCCTGCCTCGCCGGCTTCTGGAGCGGCCCCGCCCGCCGCTCCTCCCACGTTCGGTGGCTTCGGCAAGCCCGCTGCCACCCCCGCGTCGCCGGCACCCGCCCAGTCGCCTTTCGGTATCGGCAAGCCCGCTCAGCCAGCTGCCCCGCCTGCCAGCAGCCCCGCGCCTACCGCCACTCCGTCGTTCGGCGGCTTCGGCAAGCCTCCAGCTGCTGCTCCGCCGGCGCTTGGTTCCACCACGGCCGCACCGGCTGCGCAGACGCCTCCTGCTCAGGCGACGACGACCGCTCAGCCGGACAAGCCGGCCGCAGCCGTGCAGCAGTTCCAGCAGCCTACGCGACCTGCTGCTCCTGCCCACCCAGCTGCGACCAGTGCGTCGGGCAAGACAATGGCTGCGACGCTCGAGCATATCATCAACGACACGACCAGCGGCCTGTCGCAGCTGAAGCAGACCCTTTCCGGCAACGCAAAGTACCACGAGCAGATGCAGGGCGCACAGTTCCCGAAGCCCTCAGCCGACACCATCGCGCACCAGACTATGCTTCCGTTCTCGGCTCTCGAGGACGTGCTCAAGATCACGAAGGGTCTCGAGGAGGAGCTCGCGCGCGTGCGCGGAGAGGTGCAGAAGAGCGACGTCGTCATGGCCGAGCTGCAGTCTAAGATGCTGAAGAGTGAGTTGAAACACCCCTGCGAGCAAGCCCGCGAGCTCGTGGGCTCGCCGCTGGGATCACCCGGTTTCGGGTTCACGGGCCGGTGCATGAGCGATCTGAGCTGACGAAACAGCGGACATGAAGGCGGGCCAGGCGGACAAATTCCTCAAGGCGCGCAAGGACCCGTCGTTCGCGCGCGCGATGCAGGTCAAGGAGCTCAGCCCTCAACAGCAGGCTGACCAGGTGCGCCTGCGCAAGATTGTGGCAATGACAGAGTCGCGCCTGAGCGAGCTCGACACGGGGATCGGGGGGCTGAAGCGGCGCGCGTCCGAGCGCCCGCGCGGCCAGCCGGCTCTCGAGCGTATCCAGCGTTCGGTGCGCAACATCGACACGGCGATCCGCGACCGGCACGCAGCCGTCGACGAGCTCGCACGCCGCGTCAATGGCCTCCGCCTCCGCCCGACATCGCGCGAGGGCACGCCTGGCCCCAGCACCGGCTCTCCTGCGCGCCACACACCCCGCAAGTCGAGCGTCACCCTGCAGCAGGCGCTGAAGCCGGTTGAAACGCCTGTGAAACCAGCGCTCAGGCCGCAGGAGGACGTGCGCGACGCTGTCGCCAAGGCCCTCGATCGCCCCCGACCCAGGATCACGCGCAAGGACGCGCCCGTCACCAAGGTCAAGGGAGCCAAGGGAGGCATTGTCGCGCACGCGTCTGTTGCTCGCGGACCCGTCAGCGTCGACAGCATTCCGCGTCCTGGCTCCGCCGTGATTGCCGGACCGAGCCGGACGCCCAGCCGTCTGAACCGCTCCACTCGTGCGCCTACGCCATCGACGCAAGCGCCCACGCCTGCTCCTGCTCCGGCCCGCGCCGAGGCTCCTCCTCCCCTGGCTGCGCCGGTGCCAGTCCCTGCTGCCCAGCTGCCCGCAACGCCGAAGCCGGGACCTGCATTTGGCGCTTTCGGCTCGGCATTCGGTGCGACTCCGCCTGCAGCGGCCGCAACCCCGCCAGCAGCAGCAGCAGCAACGCCGCCGCCGAGCACGACGCCAGGCTCGTCGCCTTTTGCCGGTTTCGCGGGCATCAAGCTCCAGCTCGATCCCGGAGACGTGAGCAGCGGCACGCCCAGCCGGCGTGGCGGCACGTCACAGCGCGCGCACCAGGGTGCAGCACAGTTCACGGGCTCGACGACTGTCTCAGCGCCGGCATCGGGCGGCCTATTCGGAAACGTCTCAGCGCCAAAGCCGACGACGGACGAGAAGAAGCCCGCAGGATACTTCAGGTGAGTTGAGTTGTGGCTGGAGTGGCTTGGTCTGTCACGTTCTGTCACGGTTCGTCAATCAGTCAATCGTTCGTCCATCATCAGTGGCTTGCTTCGATTAGTGGCTTGATCGTCAACACTACGGTTGTCGGCGGTGACAACCGATGCCTATCGGGGGATGGCTATCGGGGGATGTTTGTTGGTGGCTGTTGGCTACGATTTGGTCGTTTGCCACATTGTGTGAGATTCGTCACTGAATCCACCTCGGCGCAATCGGTGGCCGTCCTCACGCATCGGCGCCCGTGGCGCCCGTCGTAGAGTTTGGGCTCGGCGTCTGGCACAAGAGGATCGGCCTAGCGCTGGTCAAGGTTGGGGCAAGTACCCGCGCTGTGCCCCTCCCGCAATCCCGACGCCTGTTTCGCCCGACGTGTCCGATCCGAAGTTTGGTGCTTGCTCGTCTGATCTTTCTCCCTGTCTTTCTTCCGCTCTTCACTTTCTGGAACAGCGGTGCAATGCGCCGGTGCAGAAGATATGTGGTTCATGCATGTGGGACGACGCGCATGCGTATTGCCCGGGCATCGCATGCAGGAATGAGGCACCTTGCAGTGCCGATTATGGACGGCCAATCAGGGAGCGGGGCGGGCAGCGGGCAGCGGAGTCCGCCGGCGCCGTGACGAGCAACGGCGCAGCGGCGCAGCGAGCGGGCAGTTCTGCGCAGTATCTCTGCTGTGGTCTCTGCTTGACTGCGCGCGGAGAGGTTGCCTGAAGCGGCCAAGAGGGCGGACACTGATGACGGAGAATGGCCACACCAGCACAGACAGCTCAGTAGACGTCGACGCAAGCTAACAAACAGTTTTAGCGGTTTCGGCTCCAAGTAAGACCGTAAAGATCCAGATCCAGATGCAACTGTCGTGCGACGACGTCAGTACCTGTAAGAAAGAAGACGGTTTCGAACCGAAAGTTCGTCCAAGCGATGTAGCCTGCGCAGGTATGGAAAATTTGGAAACGACGAATGCGTTTAGTTTAGGAGCATGGAGCAATGATCGATGAGATCACAGGAGGAAGAGAGTGCGGTGCGATCGCTGCGATCGCAGCAGGAGGTCGCTTCGTCGACGAGCGCCGAGGACGAGAAGGCGAGAGGACGAGAGGGCAAGTTGGGCACGCCGTTGCAAACATTGACGCATAAAGTCTATCCAATGTCCTGTTCTCAACTTTTTTCGGCTCGCCACAGCATCCCACAGCATCCTCTCATCAGATGGGCAGATGGGCATGGTGATGCACTGGAGTGAAGGCCCGAGGTGGGTGAAGGTTAAGTTGGGTGGCAAAGAGAGAAACGAAGGCACAGGCTCCACCCCTTCACCCCTTCACCCCTTACCTCACCCACAGCAGAGTGCTGCTCGGACCCATCGGTCTACAACCAGTGTACCAGTGTGCAGTTTGTGCAGAGTTACTCGGCCATCTCTATCATGTCGGCCTGTGCGGCATGCCCGACCGATACTGGAAACGTGAGGGGAAGGATGATGGCAGCATGGACAGATGGCCGAGCGTGCCTGGGAGGAGATGCTGTAATGTTCATGGAACAAAGTTTGCGCTTGCGAGTCTTGTTCTGTACTAAGTCGACGCTGAACGTGCGTTGGAACATGAGATGCTGCGGGTGCAGCACAATGCCGAGACGACGATATGGAGACGATATGCTCCCCACAGGCCAACGTAATGGCCGCAAAATGTTAGAAACGCTAGAAAAACTGCTGCGTCATCATGCCCCCTTTCCTTCATTATGAGACAGAAAGTAGTATCGGACGATGGATCGATGGATCGATGGAGCAGACATCGAGAAACCTCGTAACACGTAACAAGTCGTAATATCCCCTCGTCTTAGCCCGTGATGCGTAATGTACCTTCGTCATCGTAATGAAAGTGGTTTTCGGTACGAGAGAATGTTTCGACCAGGGGAAGCAAGACTGGCCGTGTATTCCCGAGAGCCCGACTACCTCGTTCGAAGACTTCATTTTCGGGAGGACTCGAGGGGGACGGAGCAACGAGGGGACGACGAGACGAGTGGCAGGGGAGCAGATGATTATGACCTGATGACACCCGATGACACGAGATGGGTCCGAATGACGCTCACGAGATGAGACGATACCCCGATGATACACCGATGGCAGCTTCGATCCGACCAGGTCCCGAGAGGAGACGCAAGGAGATGCAAGATCGAGACAGGAGGAGGAGATGACAGCCGACACGCATCGACAGTTCGGCCTCACGGCCTTATTGATGCATGTATGCCTTGCTGGAAGTACAGCCCAGGGTCGGACGCGCAGGACGAGCCAGGGGCCCAGGGGCGTGTTTGAAGGGGGAGCCAAGGGGGTCGCCGAGTGCCTTCCCTTTCACGTTTCGGCGTGTCCCCAAAGCCTCCACTTGTTCCTCCACTTGTTCTCCTTCCTGGCTCGCTCCCTTATCCAGTTTGATTCCTGCACTCCTGCACAGGGGCTCATCAAACCATCCCACTTTCCAGTTCACAAACGAAGCAAAAACAGGAGACAAGAGGAGGGACGTGCATTGTTTCCGATTACAACTTGTTACTTGTCAGAGTGTCAGAGTAGCAGAGTATCAGATTCGGGTCTGACCACGTCCGTGTGTCCGTGTGTCAGTGTGTTGATGATTTGAGCGTCTGTGTCGAGTCTGTATCAGTTCACGCACAGAAGGGGGCATGAGGGCGAGGAGAGACCCCGTTTCGATGTCATTTCGCGTGTGCGAGCGTGCGAGCTGATGCGAAATGAGTTGCCGTTTCGCGCCGACTTTTTCAATGTACCCACATAGAATACCCAATGTTCAGTACCCCCAAACGTGGTCTAAACACGGCCCAAACGAGCCCAAAACGAGCCCGAAGCGTCAATGTCTCCGGGGGTGTATTGAGTGGGAACCCTTGTGCCCTTCGGGTTGTGGAATTGGTGGCGCCGTCAATGCCCCGTAGCTGCTCTTTACTCTTCCATTCTTTCACTTTGAAGGAGCACCCCACTAGGGCGAGCGTGTCGAGGTGCAGCGAGATGTGCTGGAAATTGGGGGGCATATCGGGGATTCCTCAAGGACTCGGGCAGTCATGTCGAGCTGTGGCAGCGCACACTGGCATGCGCTGGCTTGGAATATCAGCTCTCGTGTGCGTTTCATGTGACGCCGCGGCATGCAGTGGCATGGGCTAGACCCAGATGGGGCCATGGGGGTCTAGTGCAATAACCTGTCTCACTTCGGCGCATTCAGCGTCCTTTCGCTATTTATGTCTCACTCGGTATCAATTGCGTCGTTGGTGTGCTAACGATGTCAACGAGGGATCGCGAGGAAAGAGGTGAACGGTGGCGCCGCTCGATGCATTTGGCGCACAGGCTCGAGGATCTGCTTGAATCGCCTCAGCTAAATGCATCAAATGACTGTTGGCCGGATTAGGGTATAGGACGCATGCCACTCCGTTCCAGTTGCTGGCGCAGTGGGATCAGTTAGGATCCGGCAAACGACCTTCGACCTCATCACCGAATGAGTGAGACATTGCCTGGACCTGTGCTACTTGTGTGCTGCGACTCAAAAACTTGTGTGCACACGATGCACACTCTGATGTGCAGACGGATGATTGCGGATGACACGGTCTGCGTATCTCCGCTTGGAAAGCGCTCATGTGCGATCTCCGCCGACGTTGCTTCAGTGTGCAGATCGCCGTGTCTGGACCAGACAATAGAGCATCATCAAGCGCCCGCGGCTGTGGATCGCCGGTCTCGTTGCTCCGGGCTCGCCGGTCTGGAAACGGCTAGGCTTTAGTGGCAGGAGATCCAGTAGTTGGGCATAGCAACGCATTAGTCGAGAGGCTAAGACGGCAAGTTTACGAATCAACACGCCCCAAAGTTTTGCTTCCAGGCATCAACTGGTCTGCTAGAGTCATGCTGCAATCTGTTGCCTGCTTGCTGCGGCGGTCAGGAGAAGAGACGAGGTACGCTGGGAGGGCAGGAGAGCTGGAGGCGAAACACTACGCAGGCTGGAACATCAGGCTGGAACGCTGGCTGGAACGAACTGCGACTGCGACAGGAACGCCGGACGCAGGCTACCAGCCTACCAGGCTATCAGGCTCCAGGCTGCAGGCTGACTGGTCGGGCTGGCCACAAATAAACAGTCGAGATCTGTTGGAGTCAGAATGGACGAGCACCGGAATACTGCGACGCGGACGCGACTGCGAGATCACCCTGCGCAGGAGTTGAGGTAACTGAGACTAGCCACCTGGACTATGGCAAAGTTCACGGTGAAGCAGTCTCCTTGGTTTCCAATGTAATGGGTGGCAGTATGAGGCTCGCGTCGCCTCGCGATGTGTGGCAAGGCCAAGCTTAAGCTGGAGCTGGCGTGATCATTGCGGAGAGACTCGAGAGACTGAAAAGATGGGAGGGACATTGGGACCATGGCGCAGAGGGGGCAGAGGGGGCAGAGGGGGGAGAGGGAGGACTCAGTCTGTAACACGTCAGAGGGACAGGTGCGTTCTGAGGAGAGAGGACAGGGACGAAATGACACACACCCTGAGCCTGAGTTTGACGCCCGCTCGTTGCTCCAGCATGGCTCCAGTGCGCCGCACACCACCCCAGCACTGCTGACGCTGGCACAGCCCCTGCGCCCCAAGCCCTGAGAACCCTGGAGCTCTGCGTGCCCTGGTGCCCTGGGTGACCCTGTTACAGCATGCAGGCGAAGCCTCGCTGCAGTGGGCCGTCCACCGTCCTCGGGTCGGATGCGCTGCAATGGCAATGCGCTGGCTCATCCTCTTTCGACTCCTGGCACCTCCTGCTCCTGCTCCTGCTCCTGCTCCTGCTCCTGCTCCTGCTCCTGCTCCTGCTCCTGCTCCTGCTCCTGCTCCTGCTCCTGCTCCTCCTGGCCTCCTCTTGCTCCTCTCGACATCGTCCTCCCTCGAACTCTTGACCTCTTCCACTCCGTCTCATGTCAACACCGCTTTTCCATTTCTCACCACATCCCTCACTCTTCTTGCATTCTCATCACTCTCCATCTCTGCTCCGCACTCATCCCCGCCGCCGCCATCACAAACACCCCTCCGGCAACTCGCAACTCGTCCACCTCGACACACCCCTCGCCGACTCCGAGACGCTCTTTCGACGTGACCGTTTCACTTCGGCTTATAGCTCTCCATCCCCGCAAGCGACAGATCCGCCGTCTCCACATCGCCGATACCACACACTTCGCATCTTCCCACACCGAGATCCATACTTAAGTGCACGCAGCACACACTAGATATCGGCACGCGCTTCTGCTGGTCCCACATCTCGACCTTCTTCGCGAAAACAACCCACGATCAACCTCCCTCCGACCGTCGCTACGTCGACGCTGTACAGCCTTCCTCCTCTCTTGTCTCCCCACCTCGCTCTCAGCTGGACGCGGGAAAACCTGCCTTGTATCCTGCCCAGCACCACAACATGGTAAGTCATTCTTGCTGCGATCGCACCTTCCCTCTCCCACTGCTGCTCCGACATCCTTCCATTGTTCTCGACATTTTTCAAACCCATCCGCGCCTTCACCTCTCGATTGTTCACCCAGCACCGGCGCCGAGCGCCCGATATACTCGACCTTCTGCGCCATTTCGAATGTACGACAGTTTGGCGAGTGGCGCTAGATCGTGTGCTTCAAAATGTTCGAGTGCGCGCGCTCGGTCGACGAAACATGACGAGGCTCGATCACTCCTTTCGGACCGCTCGCCGTTCAAGGAGCCGGAGACCGGTGTGCATCGCGCCAGTCTGGGCGACGCTGGCTCCGGTCACGGCACACTGGCACACGACGGCCGCCCGCTTCCCGCCGCAACCGTTCATGACAAGCGCGAAGCACACACAGCAGTCAACGCAACCGATACGCACATGGCCAGGCAAGCCTAGACCCGTGCGGAGGTGGGCTTTGCTTCGAACTGCGATAATGAAACGTGCAGTGAAGCACACAGGCTGCCAACGTGAACACTGCGACCTGTTTCGACCTCCCATTGTCTCAGCGTTGGCTCACGTCCCCCTCCATTGCAATCGCACACACTTCCAAGAGATATATCATGCTGACACGTAACTTTGCTCCTTCACTCGTCATCACTATCACAACACCCTCGATCGCGCTCGTCTCATCACCGCACACACACTCTCTCGTCACCCATCACCATCACACTTGCACAATGTGCTCACGTTGGCTCCCCAATGACCTCGAATCACGACCCGGCATCGTCGCCATCAGCAGATCTGATGCTGTCAGCTCTATCCCCGACTACATCAATCAACCTCTCCCCTCTTGTTGGGACGCATTGTCGCCTCCCCTCGGTCGCCGCGCCTAGGCCCCGGCCGACCCTCCCTCGACTGCACATCGTCACCTGCTCCGCTCCGAGCTCCCCGATAGCGGTCTCCTCAGCGATCGACTGGCCACTGAGCGCCTCCGTTGCGGAGCTCAGCAGCAAAAAGCGCCAGTCGCCTGAGCCTGCCGAGGACTCGGATGACCGTGCCGTCAAGTCTGCAAAGGTCGTGAAGCGCGTACGATTCATTGTTCCGAGCAACGGCAAGCGCGACAGCAAGCCTTGCACGCCACAAGCAACAGCAAACATTATCCGCGAAGCTTGTCACAGTCCCAGCCCCTTCCCAAGCCCGTCCAGCCTCTCTGACGCGGCCTCTGACGACATGCGTTCACCGCCATCACCGCTGCGGTCAGTCGACGCGCCGTCGTCGCTGCTGTCCTCCATGCAGGGTGTCAAGCTGCGCTCCATGTCACCGGACGAGCGGACACCTGGCTCCCCACCATCACCGACATCAACATTCAACGACTCCGCCTCTAACCCCAACAGCTCTGCTTCCTCTTCAACTTCCTCCTCGCCCCAGCGGTTACCACCCGTGCTGCACCTGAAGCGTGGCAACCCGAAGGGTCTTCAGCTGTCGCTGGGAGCGTCTTCGTTCCACAACAGTACCAACTCCTCAACGCCAACACCGACCGGCTGCGCGTCGCCGATCAGCCCGTTCTTCCCGACGCAAACGCCGGCGACGCCGTCGTTCTCTGGCGGTGGTTCGCTCGGCCCTCGCTCTGGAGGCATGAAGGGCAACGCCCGCCGGCCGAGCCTTCTGTCTCTCATCACGCATCCCCCAGGCGGCGCCAGCGACGTGCCTCCGACTCCGGGACCGAGCTCCAGCTACGGACGGCGGCATGGCCGCATGCGCAGCGCTGGATCGTGCGGAGCGCCCTCCGCGTTCCCGCTAGGCTCTGTCGACGAGTACGCGAGCAGCGCCTCGAGCGGCCCGATGCTGTCACCATCAATGTCTTCGGGCGACAGCATGTCGACGCCCTCATCGACACCGCCCGGAAGCTCGGGCTCTGAGCGCGAATTCCCTCACATGCTTGAGCCTTACAAGGACGGGCCGATCGAGATCGTGCCCGGCGTCTGGCTCGGAGCGGAGGAGAGCGTGTTCCACTGGGGCGTCTGGAGCCAGGGTGCCTCCGAGGTCGGCGTTGTGAACGTCGCACAGGAGATTGACAACCCGTTCGACCCACGCACCGACCTTGCGAACTACACCTGGATCTCGCCTCGCGGCAAGGACAAAGTGACCCTCACCACGCACCCCAGCACGCCATCCCACCCGCCTGTCGCTTACACGCATCTCCGCTGGTCGCATGGCGAGGGCGGCCTCGCTGAACTTCCCGCCGACGCCGACCTCCGCGACATCGTCGACCCCTCCGTCCCCGTCCCCGATGCCCAGTGGCGCTTCTGGGAGGCGATCAGGTGGATGGAGGCGCGTCGTCGCGCGGGCGTCCCCGTCATCATTCAGTGAGTAACAGCTAAGATGGAACGCGCGAAGCTGACGATCAGTTGCCAGTGTGGCGTTTCCCGCAGTGCGACGCTCACCGTCGCGTATGTCATGACGCTCGCCGCCTCGGGCCAGTTCCCTGAGCTGCTCGGCCACCTGCACACGATGCAGGATGCGTACGACTTTGTCAAGGCGCGCTCTCCCTGGATCGGCCCGAACGTGAGCCTCGTCTTCCAGCTCGTCGAGTTTGCGCGTAACCTGTCCTCGCTTCTGTCTAGGCATGTGTCGCAGCACGGCCGAACGTGGGAGACGCGCTGGCCGACGCTCGTCGACATCGAGAGCGAGGACGCTTGGGCGAAGCGCAGGCGCGAGTTCGGCGACGAGCCGCAGGAGGAGGAGTCGAGGCGGAAGCGGGAGGAGAGGGAGGAGGAGGCGCGCCGGCTCGACGAGGCCATGGTCGAGCGCCAGCGTGGGCGGATCAGTCCAAGCGACTCAATGAGAGCGTAGCGAGTCTCGCTAGCTCTGTCACCCTCACCCCTCATCAGCATACTCCCCAACAGCAACTTTGCACACCAGCATGGTCCGCGAGACCACCATCAGCATATCAGCATCTACCCATCTCAGAACGTCAAAACGACACTTGTACGACCACCGCCTTCGATCCGGATACTGGACAGATTAGGCCATAGAAGCGATTCATGTTGTAGCACCATTGCGTGTTTGGTGCACTGTTGCTAGCACTGACACGACTGACCTCACTGACTGAACGAATTTCTTCGAAGAGCTGCGAGAGGGTGGCAGTGTTGAGCTGCGAGGCTAGTCGCATCTGACAGTTGGCAGGGCTGTGAAGACAGTCACTGCGGCCGATACTGGACAGGCCCTCCCGTGTGGACAGTGTCACGCTGCATTGCGTGTTTGTATGTCTCCTCTGCTGTAGCATTGGGCCAGCGACCGTAACGGACAGTCGCTTCCGTTCATCAGCGCTCATCGCGGCCCAAGCAAGATCGGCGGAGGCTGGCACCACAGCTCTACTGACATCCCCCGCCAAGAGGGCAGGCAGGCGGATGGACAAGATCGACATGAGCAGCAGTCGATCCCCGCCATCGAGACACAAACATTGCGAGTGCAATCATGGACACAAACACAGCTTGAGTCGTAAACACCCGTTCGTCACACATGCTCGAGAGGGGAGGGGGTCGTACACAAAACTGATTGCGGTCTGGAGGGGGATGGTTTCTTTCTCTCTGTCCCTCAACACTTGCTCTTTGTTCTCACCATCTCGACCACCAGCTATCGACAACGCTCGTGATTACAAGTAGGACACGGACGCCAAGCTCTGCATTGCTACAAGGTCGTTAGCGGAACAAGGACTCACCCGATTTCGTGCAGCTTCCTGCTCGCTTCGGGGCCGCTTGGCTGGTTGTAGTCGTGCCGCAGCAGCATCGACTTGAACTCTAGACTCAGCACAGTCCATCACTCCGCCACCCCTACCAACATCCGTCTAACACCCCACTCATATCCCCGCTCTTCGTATCTCTTCCTTCTCTTCAGCCACACTCTCAACACCTCCACACCTCATCGTTACCTCGTCAAATCGCCATGCTAGCGGCCCTCTACGCCGCCCCCTTGGTCTGCCTCGGCCTCTGCGCCGGACTCTCAGCCTGGCGCCGTCCCGAACTCCTCGTACTCACTGGACATGCGCTGCTTTCGCTCGTCGCTGGATGGGTGCATTCGGCGAACTACGGCGGCCGAACGGGTAGCGTGCTCCTTGCCCTCGCGAGCACGCCTGCCATTGCGGTTCTGTTGGGGGTTGGGACCATGCTACCCCGCAGGAATATGAGTGAGTCAAAGCTCCTGTGTTTATCTGTGCCAATTGCCACGCATCATGATGTTTCCACCGGTGGATGCTCATGGTGGGTTCAGTGGCACTTGACCCCGCCACAACACACATTAGCTGGGTTTGAAGTCCTTCTAAGCTAACCCCAGACACATCAAGCAACTCCCTCCGCCCAGCCCCAATCTACAGGTTCCTCACCTCCTTGCGTCCAACTAGCCTCCGGTGGTCCCTCCTGGCGACCGTCCCCATCATCGCCCTCTCTTTGCTCTTAGCTCTCGTCGCTCCAGTCGCCAGTGTCATGGCACTGAACGCCGTCCTCGTGGCGCTGCACACGAGTGTCTGGGCGTACAGTGCTCCACTGCCCGGATTCTGGCCCTTCACCCCCGTCTCCTCCCCCGTGCTGCCACAGGAGGAAGACAAGATCAGCAGCGAGAAGTCTCTCCGCGAACGCCAAACGGAGGACTGGGTCGGCCAATTCGACAACACGCGGCAGCAGGTCGTCGACGAGTGGAGTCTGAGCTTCACCACTGCCGCCACAGCCCCTTCCCGCCGCCGGAGCGGCAGTACACAGTCGAGTCCTATGCGTCTTGCGACCCGCCTCTATTCGCCAGTCAAGACGCGACTGCTTCGGACGCAGGACAGCGGGTTCGACGATACGTTTGGCCACTCTACGACTGCCACCACTGGACCGTCGACGTCTGGGGTCTACGACACGGCTAAGAGTACCGACAACACGTACGCTACGGCTCAGAGCAAGGCGAGCAAGTCCTCAGAGCACAGTGTCCGGTTCGCGCGTCCCCTGTCGCCAACTCCGAAGGCGGCTCGACTCGGGTTCGACGAGAGCGACCTGAGTGCTCCGGCGCCACTGCGCTTGCCTCCTCTCGCCAAGGTCGCTTCGGCGCCTTCGGATCGGAGGAGTAAGCCCTCCACCCCGCCCCGAGCGCCGCACGATCCAGTCCACCGCACCGAGAACGGAACCCCGACCTCCTGGCTGAGCTCGCCAGGGCAGTCTAGCATTCTGCACCCGGACTGGAGCTTCAGTTCCTGTGGGTCTGATCCTGCCGCCTTCCTTTCTTCGACTGTCCCCCGCCCTTCTCTCGACACGCGTCGGTCGCTCGACCGTCGCTCGCTGGACACGAGCCGCCTGTCTGTCGACGGCTACAGCCAGCGCAAGGCGCTCTCGCTCGATCTGCCCCGCGAACCGCCCTATGCTTTCCTCTCCCAAGACCCCGCGCCGAAGCGAAAGCGCGGCAGTACTCAAACCGCAGCATCAGTCAGTTTCCACGACTACGTCAGTGTGCACAGTGCGTACTCGACTTCGCGGCAGAAACTCTCTGATGCCCCCGGGACTGTGCGCCGGCTCTCGTGTCCTGCCAGCATTGCTGAATCTTTCAACGCCAGCGTTGGCGGCAGCATTCTCGGCGACTACTCTGCTTCTCCCTCTCAGCCTCTTCCCCGCTCTTTCGAGAGTCTGAGGAGCTTCAGGACCCGCACGCAGTCTAAGAGTTCCCACGAGCCTGAGGCAGACACAGGGGGCCGGTGGGAGGTCGTGCCCGAGTCCGAGTTGCCCGGATTCGTCCCCGCCGAACTCTTCAAGGAGAGGGTGAGCGACGACGTACCGTCCTTCTTCGTCGACATCGTCGAGGAACAAGTGGAGGAGCGCTGGAGTCTCGGCTGGCCCGGTGTTCTCGGATCACTTCTTCTGCTCGGCCTCTCTTCGCCCGCCCTGCTCGCAGACGGAATCGCGACACGCGCCCTCCTCCTTGCCTCGTCCTTTATTCCCCCCCTCGTCATCACCACTTCGTCCATCCTCTCGCCTCGCGAGGTGCAAGTCGACATTGAAGCCGAGCAAAAGCGAACCAAGTATAACCCCCGTGATCGCTCCATGCGCCCCAGCCACGGCAAGCTGCTCCGTGCCCGCCCCGAGTTGAGCTTTGCGCCTCCCAGCCCCCTCAAGTCTCGGCCCAGGACGATGAGCGCTGCAGCCAGGCTGCGAACACTGCGGGGCGGGATTGTCTCCGCCATGGCGCCGGCAATGGGTCACTGTGCCAGCGACAGCGTCGGGAGCACGGGCACGCACGACACGCAGGCGAGTACGCGCAGCCAAGCGGCCGAGGCGGACGGGAGCCACGGCTGGCTCGACGCGCACATCGGTGTCGCGACCGTCGCTACGCGCTCGCGCTCGCCCAGCGTGCTCAAGTTGGACTGGACGGGTATTGCTTCGGCGCCCACGACGCCCGCTCGCAAGACTATGACGCCGCGCAAGAGTCCCGCGAAGATCGGCACGCCCAAGAAGATCAAGGACAGCGATGAGGAGGAGGAGGAGGATGACGTTCTCGCTGCCGCTAGTGCTGTAGCGCCGAGCCCCAGCCGTGTGCAGCGCCGCCGCACGAGCGCCTTCGCGACAAGCGGGTGTGACTTCTCCCTGCCTTCCTCCGGGTACGCGCCCAGTCTGCGGGGCTCGCTCACTGGCGCCGCTGCGGCTGCTCAGCGCGCACTCCCCAAGCGCGCCCCTCTGAATCGCGTAGTCACCTGTCCTGTCTCCAAGGCTAGTGCTCCGGCTCCTCGCCTGCCCAAGTCTTCCGACGCTTCTGGTGGCTCGTCGTCTTCCGCCGCAACATCCGATGCCCCACACACCGCATCCTCCAGCGATACGTTTGGCACCAAGGCTGCCTCAGCCGCCTCAGCTTCCGCCTCAGCAGTGGACTTCAGCACGTACGATTTCTCGATACCGCGCCAAATCTCCGGCAGCAGTGAGGGAGAAGGGATCGGCCGCGCCGTGCTCGGGTTCAACATACCCCCACCTACTACACCCATGCCCCCTGCCCCCTCTGTGCCCGCTGCGCCGCTAGCTCTCGCGCCGCGCAACATGAGTGCGGAAAAGATCGACTTGTACTCCACCCCTGCGCGCCGGGCCAAGTCGTCCGAGACCTCGAGCATTCACCGGAACGCGGAGCTGGCGCGTCTCCTGCTGAGCGAGGGCACGCCGGCGCCCGCGCGTCACAAGCGGAGCTTCTCTGGCGGATCTGTGCGTTCGCATCCCTACTCTGCCTCCCGGTCTGCCCGCAGCTCGAGGTCTACGAAGAGCAGCAAGGGTAGTAAGGGACCCAAGTGCAGTGCGAGCTGGGCCAGCATCAAGGCGAGTCTGAAGAGCAGCGTGCCCTCCCCCCTCACGCCGAAGTTTAGGCCGTGTGAGACGAACCGTCCCAGCACGCCGAGCACGATTGCCCGCCTCGAGAGCAGTCTTGAGGACCAGCACCCCGCCCCTCCACCCAGGAGTCATCCTCACCCCCGCCCGTTCAGCTTCGACTACGCTACGCCTTGGGACCATGCGCCGCTCCGTACTCGTGCGCCGCACACCCGGCCCGTCCCCGACGTCGGGAGCAGTTACGAGGTGAGCTCGCGCGAGAACACGCGCCTCCACACGACCAAGAGGAGCAAGTCCGAGGCCGCGTTCGTGAAGCACCTCGACAAGTCTGAGAAAGGGCTCCGGCCCCTCGTCCTCGCCGAGCGCCATGCCAATGACCCAGTCAAGCGCAGCCCTCGGTTCGGGCGCACGCCCAGCGTCTCTGGCATCTCGGGGCTCAGCGATGAGACAGAGGACGAAGTATCCTACTTTGACGTCTCGTCCTCGCTCAAGCCAGGCATCAAGGCGTTCGTGACCCGTCTCTCAGGGACGCCGTCGGGCACGCCGGACAAGTCGGCCAAGCGCGAGTCGGGCGCGTCCGCGTCGGCGTCACAACGTACGTCTATTTTCGGTCTGGGCAATATCTGGAACTCCTCTGTCAGTGGGGTCAGTGGGGTCAGTGGAGAGGGCAGTGTCGGCGCGGCGATGAACTCGCCCAACGTCCGTGCTGGCCGGGGGAGGGATACGAGCCCCGTGCGCCGGGCCAGGAGTCCGGTTGGTCCGAAGCCGAAGCCGAAACCTATGCGTCTGTAAGCGTCCTCTTGTGTGTTTAGGTAGTCGTGTGTTTCTGTGTATTGCAGGTCTCGAGTCACGACACGATGATGCATGTGTGTATTCTGTGCTGGGAGCGTTGTCCTTCGAGTGGACGGTCGGGGCTGTGGTGAGTGAGCGCACCTCAACGGTCCAGTATGACAGTCAGCGTGAGTTCACTAACCTCATACCTTGCGCTGGGCGTAAGGTGCGCACCAGGCGGAAGGAAGCCGCGTGAATAGGAGGTTGCCGTACAGCAATGGCTGCGCAAGATTGGGTTTCGAGGAGCGAGACAGAGAGACTACCCGGCGTGGCGGGCAAGGAAGACACAGTCGTGCGAAACGAAACGGCAAACTGGGATGAAGACGAGAATGTTTAGTCGAGACCACTTGGCTGAAACTTCAGAGCTGAAACTTCAGAGAAGGCACTAGCTACAGCGCAAGCACTGACGACCCAGGCGATGGGCGGTGCGATCGCTGTCCACGAAAGAGTGGACATAAGGATACGAGACAGGTTTTGGGAGCAAGTTGCTCGGTCGTCAGCCTCTGTTTGCAAATTTCCGTCAACTTCATCAGCGAGAGAGACCTGGTCTTCGTCGATCTATCGCTGATCGGTACTCTTGTCCGAACGCAGTTGTGCCGTACCGCGCGACAGCGAGCGCGGAGCTACGCTGAGCAAGACGACGGACGGATGTCTGGACAAGCAATCGTCATCGGTGGCGGCAAATCAAGCACGTGCGGAGATGTGCGTAACTCCACCCCCTTTTCTGCATCTGGCAGTCAGGAAGGCATGCACACATGCACCACACATGCATGCGTGAGCGCATGCAATGCAGCACACGCAGCGCAGTGGAGATAACGGCGATGGCTGGGGTGAGCGGGGGATCTCGATGTTATTTTTGTATTTGACCGCTGCGTCGCTTCAGGGTGAGTCACCCCCCGCGCTCCCAGCTCGGCCGCGCACCCCCGCGACTTGCAGCCGTACGGGCGCGGACCGAGGCCCCTACTTGCAAGGCTGAAGTAAAATCAGTCGCGTCGCCGTTACTTGTGAGTGGCCAATCGGCGTTCAGTTCTCACTCTGGCGCGCGGCTGGCGGCAGATTGCCGCTTCCAGGAATCTTGCCAGGAAGCTTTGTGCCAGGAAGTAGGTGCCAGGATGTGATGCCCAGGATCGTGCCAGGATACGACAAATGCCAACTGTAGGATCGCAGAGTACGAAGCCTCTTAGGCCAGCCCAGGTTGAGAAACTGCCGTTGGGCTGGAATGCTACGGCCCTCGCGACCCCATGAAGAGGTGGGCGGGTGGGGGATTCTCTTGGCTTGAGCCACCGGAGTCGGCTCGAAGGCTGCCAAGATCTCGAGAGCGAGGCCTCAGTGCTTACGCGAGATCCCCATTGTCGATCCCAGCGCCGGGGGTGCATCGGGCTGGCACATCGGGCTTAGCCTTCTGCTTGTGCATGCTCATGTCTTGGGACACGACAGATAGGAGGAGTATGGGAGCATGCGCCGGTGTTGTCGCCTCGACCGGAATTTTCTGACAGCGTATCAAAATGCATCTTTCCGATGCGCCGGAGATCCCGGATTTGGGCGTAAACACGCACTTCGTTCTGGGTGATCGGACGCCGTGCCGCCTCATCCGGCACCTGTCAGCGCCAGTCAGCCCAATGGAGCTAGCGCGACACGTGCTGCGCTGCCGTCCTGACCGAGCCTGAACGAGCCTGACCACTCAGACTGGCTTGAGCTGGCCTGCCGGAGCCGCCTGTCGTATGGGACAAACGGCTCCTGAACCGTTCCAGCGGATCCAGCGGATCGAGCCGGCTCGCTGCGGCATATGCGGCAAGCCGGACGGGGGCTGGGATTGTTGCCAATGAGAGCATGAAGAGCGCCCAGATGGCCCAGCACCTCGGCAGGGCTGGCAGGGCTGCCGGCGTCCTCAGGCAGCAGGCAGACGTTGGGGTGACGCCACTTCCGGGTCTTGTTTGCTTGTCTCTTCTTTTTTCGAAAGTCGCCAGCCAATCTATTCCTACCTGAGTATGGGCAAACCAAGTGCCCTGGTTGTTTGTGCGTTTCCTGCATTTCCTGGCTGCCAGAAATCGAAATTTCCGAGTTGCTCGTGCTTCGTACAGGGGTCGTCATTTCGGATCCACGGGCGCACGGATCTATGCTGACCAATTTCATTATGAACTAGACTGTGCACTGGACGCCTTTACGCCTGCCGAGACGCCGAGATGCTTGAGTCAGCCCACAACCAAGACCGGGTGTTAGATCTTTGCAGCAAGGGCTTTGCCGACTCGTGCAAAAAAAGACAGGATAGATAAGGACTCGCTTGCATGGCATTCGCGTTATCGCCGCGATGGAGGAAGGCGCGCAGGCTAGACGAAGGCTGATAAGGGCATTCGTCGAGCGCGAGGTTTAGCAGCGTATTGCGTCGCCTTTCTGGGACACAAACAGAAAACGATGCAAACGACCGCGGCCGCGCTTAGCGACTGCAAGTTGGAAGACTGAGGAATATCACTTGCCAGGGTCGGCCCTGGTGCGCCCTGATTGCTACTTGAGCTCTGCGCCCCTTTACTCTATATGGAGATTCTGCGCCTCGGACTGTTGCGCCCTGAGATACGTCATTGGACCAATCATCTTATCTGTCCGTCCAGAGCTGTTGCTCGCCTCGCTCGGTCTCGCGGTCGTTTGTCTGCAGCCGTTTGCGTGCGTGGAACGGAATCGCGACCTGCGAGACCTTGCTGTGCGCCGTGACAAACTCTATGCCAGGCGTTTGAAGTCACGAGATCAGAAACACACCCGGCACGTTCACGCGTCTGCCCCGTCGCCAACGCAAACCTTCCCAGACAAGCAGACATCACGTTATGCGACACTTCCCGGCACAATTCAGCTTTGCACACTGCACACTGATCGTCGCGAGCTTCCATCCGGCGTAGCGAGCACACGCAGCCAGACGGCCTTGCAAGCGAAGCACAGACGCACCCCTCCGACTAAGCATGAATGAAAATAGACTGGATTTGGAGAGCTGGGTGCAGTCAATTTTTCGAGAGCAGCAAATGGCAGCGAGCCGATGACGCATCTCCGCCGCGCCCGAACGTCTGCAGCTCCTGTCATGTGGACCTGGCGGTCGAGTAGTTCTAGCGTGCCTTGGGCCGTGCGCCTGCAACCCTCGCAACTACGCTTCCAGTCAGCCTCCCTGCTCTTGCTGCTGCCCTGAGCGTTTGTCGCAAGAATCGCAGGCAATCGCACTCGGCCTCGGGTCTAATGCCTGATTGATTTCAAGCGATGACATGGCTCTGGGCGAAACCCCCTGGTACGGTCCGAAAGCGTGCCCCTTGATGTATTGATGCGGACAGGCGTAGCGCCTGAGGACAGAGGAAGTCGATGCTTTGGATGTTTCGTTGAGGGCCCTGAGCCAGGGGCATTCAAGTCGAAGCTCACCAAAGCAGCCTACTGTCTCTGCGCTGATGCAGCAGAACTGAAGCCCGATGCGTCCGCGGGGGCTGGAGCCCGATTCTGCTGCACGCACGAGATCGAGAACTGGCAAGCACCCAACAGGTCGACGGTCCAGTAATGCCCCCGCCTCTCCGACCCCGTAACCCCCGTACCCCCGTCCGCTGACCCGCCGACCCGCTGACCCGCTCTCTGCTCAGTGCCTCGTCAAAAAAGCCTAACAAGGGGTTCACCCAGGGACAACACACAGTCGACACGGCCAGGACCCCTCAGGCCGTCCGCCAGAACACACCATGACACATAAAGCTACACACCCCGCCGCCGCCAGGCCTGCCTGCACCTGCCTCGCTCGCTCCACTCTGGTATAATTCTCATACTCCCCCTACCGCTCTTACCTCTTTTAACCTCCCATCCTCCGTCCCACCACCCCATCCCGCCCTCCCCCCTCTCTCCCACTTTACTCTCTCCCACTGTCAACTACTTCTTGTCCATCCTTAACACTTATAACTCCTTACCTACTCCCCTCAACACCTCTTTAATCCTACCCCTACCCCCCACCGCCCACGTCAATCGATCAAAATGGGCTGCCTCGGTCGTGAAAAGACGAAGCAGGGTGAGTCGAAAAGCACAAACACGGAGAAGAGGAACAAGCAGCTGACTCGCAAACAGAGAAGGTTCTCCCCAAGAGCAAGTTCGGTCAGATGCTCTTCACCGGACGCCAGAAGATGATCTTCTTCTTCTTCGTCCTCTACGCCTGTATCGACATCTCCATGCTCGGTCTCATCTCTGAGCAGCTCCAGAAGTACGGTAACCTCAACACCCGTTACCCTACTCTGATGTTCTACCACGCTATTGGTCTTGGGTAAGTCTTTTCTCTCTTTTCATCGCAGAGAGCAAGCGACGGCGAATCTTGGGGGGGCAGCGGCACGATTTTCTCGCAGCGGATGGAGCCGTTGTTTGGGCGGAAAATGCCACTCCGGCTGGCCGTCAGCCAGTCGGATCAGGCCATGGCGCGTGCAGGGCGAAGCTTCAGGTTTCCGCGGCTTTGGCTTTGACCTGGAAGCCACCGTCATAACGCCTGCCGACGCATCCCGTGCGCTCGCTGCCATCACCGTGCATGGCCCTGTCGGCTGCGACACTATCAACGCCAAGTCGTTACCAAGACTCGCTAAGCTTGCTTGAACGATGCACTACGCCGAACGAACCACCCTGCTAACAAGCGCAGTCTCTTCTCCACCATCTTCTACCTCCTCTTCGCCCTCTTCCACTGGAAGCTCGGCCACAAGATCATGATGTTCATGTTCCTCTCTGGCGGTGTCTTCTTCGGTGTTGTCGCCGGTATCCTTACCGCCACCCCCTTCGGCCACGGTCTCCAGTGCAAGCACAACGCCGACCACTTCGCCGAGCCCTGGCGCCGTTTCGCCGGGGAGTGCTCCCGCATCCAGGCCATTGTCGGTCTCTCGTGGGCCATGTTCGGCCTCAACACCATCGGCTTCTTCTGGGCCATCTCTGACAAGTTCTCGTGCGTCTCGAAGCGTGACTACGTCTACGCCCCTTACGTCGCCCCCGAGACCACCGACGTCGAGAAGGGCGAGACCGAGGCTGCCGCCGCCCACTAAGTGGCTCGCAGCTTTCGCGCCTCGAAACTAGTAGACATCCGAACGAAAGGTAGACTCCGAGTTCCCCTCCCGCTCCAGCGGTGACCGGCGCCGAGCAGCTCAAATGTACTCGGCGGTCGCACCGCATACCCCCCTCCCCCCTCCCAACCCCCCGGCGCGTCTTCCCGCGGGTACGCGCCCCTTCTGCCTCCCTCTACCCTACCCTTTTTAAACCCCCTTACCTCTCTTCCATCGCATTGCCGCATTTTATGCATTCTATAATTCGCACGCGCAGCGGCTTCTGTTGTTGACGGCGAATACATCCAAACGTCTCCGGCCGCAGTGGGCAGTGTTGCGATGGGGTTCACATCTAATTCTCTCATAGACTGGCAGATGCATATCACATGATAATATCGACTGGCGTCGATACGACGGCCGTGCCGATCCCGGGATTGTGCGTTTGTTGGAAGCGATGCTGGCGATGCGTGAATGCCCACCCGGTGTGAGTCTTGGCTTTGGGGGAATGGGGTAGTCAAGTGATCGAAGCGCAAGGGGATAAGCTCTGGTGTGCGAGAGCGAGAGTGCGCACTGCACTTGCACTGCACTGCGACGCCGATCATCGCATTGTGTCAGCGCCTTGCACATCTTGCAACATATCAGGTCTCATCAGACGGCTAGATGGCATTGACGCAGCACCGGTCTGCAGCTGTTTCTCCAACGTTTCAACACCTCGACTCGGCGTGCTCTGCTCGTACTGAGTTCTCATAGAATTTGCGCAAGGCTACGCAGGACCCAGGACAACAAACACACACCCTCCCGTCAGAGGACTCGATTGGCCAGTTCCAGGGGGAGGGGGGGTGCATGCGGATACTGGAACGCACTTGGTTGGCTGACGTCAATCTCTGCAGCCCCCAATCGTTTGCTTTTGGTCCCGTCTGCCGCCAGGCTCTGGTGCATTGGTGTCTGGAGAAAGAGGCGGAGGCGCGGAGGCGCGGATCGGTGAACCACGCGCTCACCCAGGCAGCTACCCAGACTGCCGGCGGGTCAAGCTCGAGTGCAAGGTACAGGGAGAGAGAGGCACGCAGATGACGATCTGCATTGAGTCGTATACGTATTTCGCCTGTCTGCCTGCTGGCCTGCTAGCCTGCTCCCCCATGCCCCAGCCTGCAGTACGCTTGCTTGGACGAGTAGTGTTGTATGTGTTTCGGCTCGTCGGCTCAAAAACTCGCACGCAGCCCTTTGCGTTTCGCCCTTGCGTGCTCTGGGCGTGCTCTGGAAAGACGGTGGTGCGGTTTCCTGACTGAATCACGACCAGCACATGCACTGACCGAGGTGCATAGTCAGGTTGCAACGGGCGTCCCTCACACGTCTTCACTCCACACGCTCCCATCGGAGCAGCAACGATTCATTGACGCTTGCTCTCCTGGGTACATTCAAGGCCACGCGACGCCGAGCTTGGCCCCCTCTTCTTCTGCTGCATGCCCTTGTTACACCTGTCATTGCACCGCTCAGAGCGTGCTTATATCTCGTAGCCCCGTGTATATCCAGAGCTCCAGATACGACGGGGTGAGGTAATGTGACGTTTTGTCCTTGATGCGGGACCACGTTTCCCCCCCTCGCTTTTCCTAACCTTTGCGTTCTGCGTGCGCGAGTGTGCGAGTGCCTGACCTCCGCGCCTCCACGCCTCTGCGCTTCTGGGGCAAGGGAGGGCACATGACTCTCTCTATGCGCTGTCGCTTCCGCCCAAGCGCCCAAGTCAGGTGGACGTAGTCTCCGACGTGGGGCGTGGGCTGGACTGGTATCAACGTGCGCGCCGCTTTCTTGGATGCTCGGGTGCTTGGGTGAGAGCCGGGGGAAGAAGGGATGTACCTGTGGGTTCCTGGTTGCTTGCGTGCAATTGCAGAGTCAGAGTCACGAGCGTATGAGTGATCTTCGGGTGTGTCGGGAGCTCGGAAGCTCGGATGATGGGGATCGGTCCGAGGACCCGAGGACCAGAGAGACCGATCGGAGAGTTGCACTGGAGAAGTTGCATGGCGGTATCTACGTTTGGATCTCTTTACATGGTCGTTCGGGTTATGGGTTATTGGGTATATCTGTATCTTAGGGCTCACAGAGCTCGTGTGGGGGTATCTCTACTTGTGTTGGGTATCTTTAATTCTCAATCGCCCATCGCACGTCTTTCTCACTACGACTACTGGCCAACGTGCAGCTAACGCCTGACTCTCCTCATGCCAGCTCGCAGTTCACTGGCACTCTTTCGTTTACCTCTCATGGAGCCGGCTTCCTCATTCTATACCTCCCTGTCTCCGCTCTCTCGCTGTCTTGCTGTCACCGTCCCGGTCCTTCGCCGCGTCTCAGCCACGCTTGCTGGCCCAGCCAGCCGACTGGTTGCCATCGGGTGGCGGGAGTGGGGCAGATGCTTGACCCGACTAACTCGTCGTCCGCTCAAGTGAGACCTTGAGATCATCCAGTTGAGCCATGAGCTGGGCCAAGTCCGTCTCGGGCGTCTTCGGTGTCGGGGGCTGGGGTTCGTGCAGCACAATGCTGAGGCCCGCGGCGGTGCAGAGCGTGATCTGGTCCATGCTGCCGTCTGGTTTAAGCGCGCTGTGATGAACGGAAGAGGGTGACCGAGGACTCCGTTGGGTGAGGTGGCGGCCGGGTTGGGTCTGCAAGTCGTGGGACTGGGTGATGCCTGTCCACTGTGGGAGGATCGATCCAAGAGCTGGATCTGCCTTAGACTCTGAGGTCAAGCTGTGTCGATGAGATGGAGTGGCTTATAGTCGCTGATGGAAGCGTCGCGTTTGCTGTGGTGGTTTCGGTACCGAGATACCTCGTGTGGCGTTGTACTGGCTACCTGATGAACAAGCTAGTATGTCCAGGTCAAGAGAGATTCCGGTTATCGTTGATATATGCTTGTTTGTCGTGATTGTCTAGACAGCACGTATGCTTATTGCAGGCTGGTGAGGAACTGCAATGGCTGGAGTTTGTTGCCACTAGTTCGCCACTTTCGGTAGGTGGCTGTGCCCTGCCTGTTGACCTGTCGAGTCGACCGCTGTGATGCGCTGTGCTGCTTGATTGTGCCGCTTGCTAAACGGTACGCAGTGAGCGGTATGTGTATACTGTTGATGAGGCGAAGTGCGGTCTGTTAGTTGACTCGTTGGTGCTGGACCGGTGGCTCCGCCTCCGGATCGGGTGGCTGGTGGCAGTTGTTGGGGAAGATCTGCTAGGACAAGCAGAGTCGATGATGAGCTGGGGATGTCTAGGTTCTCTACTGTTGACGGCCGCTTGAGTCTGGAGAGGCTGTTGAAGTCGTAGAGCTCGTCGATGTTGCTGAGTGAGAACCTTAAGGCTTGCGACTTCTTATATGTTTCAACCATCCCTCCCGCGAAGAACAACGCACTGCTGGACATCAGTGGCGTCGGCGCAGTTCCGTTGGGGACATGAGTATCAGCTCAGTGAAACGCAGCGTACGAGCCCGTGCTGGCCGGTACCGCAAGTGGCACGATCTGCGACAGTGCGCCGGTGTCCACCGGCGAGTGGCCGCGTGTGCGACACACACCTCAGACAGCCAACACTGCACGCCACTCAATGTCCTGAGCACCACAGTGTGTCTGTCAGTGGCAAAAGTCAGGACGTCCAGTGAGAAGCCACTGTGTGAGTGCTGTAGTGGTGATATGTGGAGATGAACGCCGAAGCCCGTGTTTCCGCCGGTATCAGCTAGCCACTTGCGACGCGTGTGAGACGCGTGCGGTGTCGTCCGGAGGTCGCGTGCGACGTCTACCCCGAGGTCGTCCCAGGGCTACGGAGGGTGGTTGTCGTAGTCCAGGTGTACAGTGGTGCTCACAGGCCAGCCGTGGCAGCAGACCCCTTGGGTCCGGACGTTCTAGACACACATGCGGCCTGATGACGTCCAACTCCGAGCTCAGACGTTTGGAAGCTCCCGGTGTCTTCTCCGATACATGTTTGGGGAGGCCAGAATGAATGGGATCCCTAATGAAGGGTGAATTCCGGTGCTGATGGTGGTGGTAGTGGTGTGCGGGATTGAGCGGGTGTCAACTGGTGCTGATGGGGTTAGCGGGGTCGGCGAGGGGTCATTAGGAGCTGCCGTTAGGAGACTGATTCCAGTGCTCGCTGGCCGTCAGTGGAGGGCATTATCGTGTCGATTAAGGGGCGGTCTTGGCACTCGTGGTCGTGCTACTGCAGGTCTTCGGCTGCACGATGACGAAAGGCTGGTTCCTGTGCAGAACCGAGACGCGTCGACCTCGACGCGTATCGCTTGCTGAGACGCGATGGTCCTTTGGGACGCTTCCGATACACCAGGACGATGAGCCGGGAGGCGATGAAGGATGCCGACGCGCTAGGGCTTGCTCCGTAGTCATGAGTCGTAGTAGTGCCTCGCTGTCCATCTTCCCCTCAGCTTGAAGGGCGCTTTCCCTCTCAAGCTCGGCAGCTGAGGATCGTAAGGCGCGCAGAAACGAGCATAGCCTGACTGCGAAGTTGGGGAGGTGAAGAAGGGTCGAGCTCTACCGGTGTGCTCTCCGGGACAGCGAGGAAGGCAGTTGCGTGCCACGGTTGCCCTCTACCGGAAAGGGACACAGCCCATTGTTGTTCGTGTGCGGGCAACAGGCTCTGCCAACCACTGATGTCGATCTTCATTGGCCAGACCGCCCCTGTCGGGTCAGGATTGTGGAAGAGCTGTTCGAAGCGGTCCGCCAAAAGGTCCACGTTGAGGGAAGAGTGAAGTCAGGCGCGTGCGCGCGCGCGTCGACCGATGCTTTGGGCCGCGACTCAAAAAGATGGCGATGCGAAGTGATACGTGCGGTAGACTCCGCGACACCGTCAGTCGTGTCAGTGGTCCAGGCATAACCTGGGGCGGTGCGTGCCGGTCGCGGTCTTCCTTCACCTACACCTATCCCTCCCGGGGCCTAGCACCGCACGTCTCAGCGATGCCGCATCACGAGCACAACCCATCGGACCGAGAGTCAACCTTAGATGTCCGTCGCTTCAGCATATCAGATATCAGTTGTGGCGACGGAGAAGGGTAGGTTGGCCGAGGGTTGAGTGTGAGAAGTGCATTGAGCACATTCGGGTTTCACTGTGACTTGTCGAGGCGCGTTGCGTGCGATAAGCTCGAGACACGGAGAGTTCGAAGGGTCAGGCCTGTCAGGTCCGCAAGGAAGGGCATGCGCGCATGCCCGCTGCCATAAGGGTCCGGCTTGCCTTCTCTCCTGTATTCCCTCTGCAGGGCTGGCATCTTGCTTGATTGCGTAGCGATCAGCGACTCGCAGTAGGTGATGAGAAATGTTGCGGTCTGACCTTGCCGTATCTCGTTTGCCCGCCTGTGAATCATGCATGCGAAAGCTTGTCGCAGTGCCTTCCTTGCCCGAGTTGGAGAGGAGAGTCGTGGCAGCAAGGTTCATAGACATCATCAGTGCGGGATTCAGGATGGTATCACGTGACCAGAGATGTGTGCCTGGTGCGGCGGAAGGAATGGGATGCGTTTCATGTGACAAAACCAGGCTCATTTCTGCTGAGGTGGAGGTGTGACAGCACAGCATCGCGGAAGAGGAGGGGAGGGGACGCTGACGGATGGCCCCGTGCCAGCTCCTCGTTGGACGTCGTCGAGACGGGTTAGCCGACTGCTGACCGCTGCCCGCTGCGGACGGGTGCGAGCTGGTCGGATCGGTGGGTCGGTCCCACTGCATACGGAAGCGACAGGTGTGCCGTGGCGGCGAAGCGGTGACGACCCACACAGTGCCTCCGGGTTCACCCACTACGGGCTTCAGCAAGGTCAAGGTCGATCGTGGCGACGCGTCGGCGTGTCTGCTGCGGAGCCGCAGCAGCGTAGGCTGTCGTAGGCTGTCGACGATGCTCACAAGACCAGTGTACCAGTGCAGCTTCCGAGTGGCCAAAATCAATATTCAAAAACGATACGAATGCATCCAGGGAGAAACAGTACAGGGTGTGCGGACCAGCTCTCTACCGTTCCTTTGTGAGCCTCTCCTCTCTGGCCATCTCTGGCGCAGCGCCTGACGATGACAGCGGTGCAGTCTAAGGACGCGGCGCGGGCAGCGCAGGCGCGCAAACGAGCCTTTGGTGGACATTGCATACACTTGCCCCTGGCGACCACGTGGACAGACACCGCCTCTGCCCTTACCCACGCAACCGCCGCCGCGTAATGCGCCGATTAGGAATGACTAGGGAAAGATAGGAATGCCCAACGCGGTGATTTAGGGTCCTAGCACCGGTAGATTACAGAATGCGAAGTCATTAGACGTTCCTGGTCCACTCTATCAGCGCGCCAGCGCCCCGGCTCATCTGGCTGACCCCAGGTCTCAGGCAGGACCTAAGACCTCCACAGCCAAAGGGCAGCTGAGCAGCTGAGCAGCACTCAGACGCTGAGCGCCGAGCTTAGGTACTCCAGTCTCCAGTCTCCACCACTGCTCACCAAGCAAGCACGCTCAAGCTCACTCACCAACGCACGCTGTCATCCTCCAACACTGTCAGGATCCCGACGCAACATTCACTCACCCTCATCTCTCCTTCCACATCTTCCACAACACCTCACTCTCTCATTGTTCATTCCACCCCGCATCACCCCTCACTCCTGCCGCCCCCGCCCCCCGCCATTACGACTCCTCACGACACACGACACACACGCTCTCGAACACGACACCCAGCCGTGACTTTGACCAGGCCTGCCCAGAGCCCAGTCCGTCCAAGAGGTCTAGGTCCAAAGGCAGCAAAGTCACGCCGGGGACGTAGCAGCCGGCACCGCCATCTCAGTCCGTCTCACCCGCCCGACTGGCCGTCTGAGCCTGCTTCGTGCGCCTCCGCTTCGTTAGCATCGCCTCGGCCCGCCCGGTCCCCGCCCGCTTGACGCACGATCGTCACGAGCGAGCTCGAGCTCGAGCTTTCGCTCTCGGCCAAGACCAGATCCAGCAACTTCTCCGTCGACTGCTTCCCTTAGTTCGACTGGAACGACTGGCGCCTCTGGCTCGGCTGGCTCGACTGGCTTGACTGGCTTCTCTGGCGAGATCACTGACCCTGGTCGTGCTGCAACCTCCACCACAATGAAGAAGCTCTTTAACCGCTCGACAAAGTCGTCGGAGCAGGAGCGCGACAGCTCCATTACTCCCATGTCGGCCTCGCACCAGCGCTCGTCCGGCATCATGCAGAGCCACGACCTACACAAGCGCCGCCACCAGAGCGCAACTGTGACGCCTTTCCCGCTCGACGCCGGCCGCGCGAACGGCGGATCAAGGCCGCCGTCTCACCCGAACTCAACCCCGGCTGGGCAGATGCAGGTGCAGCCCCAGATCGTCCCTCAACCCGTGAACGTCGCGATGATGCAGAAGCCAGTTCCGCCTCCACCTGGCGGCGCCGCTCTGGCTTCTTCGACGCCGCCCCCGAGACCACCGAGAGACAGCGCACGCGGTGCCCCGGTTGCTCCCGGACAGCCCGACTACCGACAGATGGAGGAGGAGGCGGCCTCAGCACCGTTCAGACGAGAAGGAGGTAGCGATCGGACGAGCATGGCGAACCCTCGATCTAGATCGGGGACAGGTGGAACAGGTTCGAGTTATGTTATGCCGACGCCCGAACCCAGATCCACAGGTATGCCAGGTCCCGGACGCTCGCCTAACGACCCTCCCATTGCGCAGATGTACGCAAGACCGGACACGGCCATGTCCCAGCCGGCACCCACCCAGCCCGCACAGCCCGCGTTCTTCCTGCCGCCCGGTGCGGGACCGCCGTCGCCACAGTTCCGCCCCGCAACTCGACCCTCAACTCCTCCGACCTCAGGCCGCTTCTCGCACTCCCATCAAGGCAGCATCCCCAGTCTGCACAACGTCGCTTCCAACCTCCCACCACACATCACCGCCTCGAGCTACGAAGGTCCCGACGGCTACTCCAGCGCGCGAAGTCGAGGATACAGCGCCTCGTCTCAATCAGGGCGGGGATCCGACCAGGAAGGGTCCGTTCACCCCAGTCCCCCAGTGGTTAACATGCTGGGAGGGAAGGGCGGCCAGGGCCAATCCCCTCTGAACCGATCACCATTAGCCAACAACTTCAACTCGACCAGCGCCAGCAACGGCAACGAAGAGGCGCTCCGACCGAGGTCGAGACGAGAATTGAACACGTCTGGCATCCGCAGCTCGATGCCCTCGATCATGGGTGGTGGAGGTAACCTCAACGCCCCTGAGGCGAACCGCATGGAGAACCTCGACGTCAGGCAGGACGGCAAGCATGATTCGAGACACTTCTTTTCGGCGTCCGGTTCCCACAAGGACAAGGACGACAAGGACAAGGAGAGGAAGAAGGGCTTCTGGAGCGGGTGGGGTGACCGGAAGCACAATAAGCTCGCGAAACACCAGTCCAACCCCGTTCATCCCAAGCCCGAAGACGACGCTGCTTCGAGCCTGGGACACGGGCAGCCTGACCCCATCGATACGTACTCTTCCCACGGCCACGGTCAATACGTTGTCAGCTCTAACGGTACGACACCGACAGTCACCACCGCTCCCGTGCACCTCGACAAGGACCTGCCGGTCGTCATGCCTGGCTCAGTGGAGGACAGGCCGAGTGCAGAAGGCTACCGCGGTGACGCTGAGCTCTCGACTGCTGGGGGACACGCAAGCTCGCTCGGGCACGGTGGCATGGATGTCACGCCCAAACCCTCGTCGCGTTCCCGATCGGCTTCGAACGCAGTCTCCACTGAAATTCTATCTTCCCCGCGCGAGACTGGAGCCGACCGTCCGCGAAAGGACGGCGATCGGAACCGCAGTCGAGATCGCACTGTCGATCGCCTCCAAAGGACCCCCGCTGGAGAGGAAGACATCTATCAGCTTATCAGTGAGTAGGAGCCTTCGTCTCACGCTAACCCCTCTCAGGGCAACTGTGCTCGCGCCGCGAAACGACCCAGAATGCCGTCCTCGAACTCTGCGAGAAGATCAACTTGTCTGAGAATCCCGATGCCGCCAGCAAGGACGCTGCCCGTGGACTGCGTAAAGTGTTCAAACACGGCACCGATCCAGAACGCCGCATGGCCACTCGTCTCTGGTGGTTGACGATGCGGAATGTGAAGACGCGCCCTTACCACCGTAAGTTCCACATCGATAATTTGGAAACTAATAGCAGACTTCGCAACGTGCCGCAAGTTCATGGCTGCCGTGGAGCCCATTGTCACGAACAAGCTCGACCCCCCACCGTCGCAGGCAACCCTGCGCTGGGCGATCGACGTTCTCGCCGGTCTCACCTACGCCTACCACGCCGAACGCGGCTGCGAGGGCTTGCAGGAGCTGTGGAAGAAGATCAAGCTACCCGAAGACTTGGACATTGGAAGACCGCTACCCGACGACTTCCTCCTGTACTCGCCCGGATCGCTGCCGCCCAACCCGTCGGACGCTGCTAGTATCAACACGACGACCGCAACAGTTCGGACCGACAGGACCCCGAAGGACAGACGGGACAAGGTGCGGAGGAAGCGGGACAAGGATGGCAAGGAAGCGAAGGACTCCGCTAAGGACCGGAGCAAGCCTCGTGACCGGCCCAAGTATCAGGTCGCACCGAGCCACGAGGACGACATTCAAAAGCTCATCGTCGAGGCATCCGAGGGCAAGGAGAATGCGCGCATTCTATCCGAGGCACTCGTGTACACTGCGCCTGCCGAGTTCGACGACAAGGTCATCCTGCAGGATTACCACTCACGATGCCAGAAGTCCTTCACCTCGCTCAGCACGCAGATGGACTGGGCGCAGTCCGAGGCTGCCAAGTCGCGCCGCGTCGCGGACTCGATCGAGCTGCAGGAGGCTACCAATATGGCCACCCCAGAGGAGAGCGCACTCGACGTGCTCCTCGAGGCGCACGGCAAGCTCTCAGACGCTATGGAGCAGTACGACGAGCTCGCGCGCTCCGCTGCTTACGAGAAGGAGGTGCGCGCCGTCGAGGAGATCAGCAAGAAGGACACGCGCATGGATAGACGACAGAAAGACATGCTTATGGTGGACGAGACAATGCGCGCTGAAGGCTCAGCCGCTTCCCGCTCTCCTTCTCCGGGACAGTATATGGACGCCGAGGCAAGGCAGTCGCACGAGCAAATGCGTGCTTCCTTCGAGAAGATGCGGATACCTCAGGACCGCTCAGCCGCGCTGTCCCCTCCCCCGATCGCCATGCCTGTTGCGCCGTCCGCCCCCATGTCGCCTGTTTACACCAGCGCCGGCACTCCTGCGAGCACTCAGAGCCTGCGAACCGGGCCTGGTATCGCCAGTGGTCTTGCTGCTGGTGCCGCCGTCGGTGCTGCCACAGGAGCAGGTATCAGCGTCATGACGAACGGGTTCCCGGCCGATCGATCCTCGACGCCGTCGCCCGAGGACCACCACCCTTTGCCACAGCCGCCCCTCCGCCCGGCGATGACCGGTCAGCGTGCGCCTTCCCCGGTGGGCAACAAGCAGCCGGCCGCTCGTCGGATGGGCGGCCCACGCCCCTTGCCCCTGCCGAATGCGTTCCGTAGCCACAACTCGACCGCCAGCCTGCACGCCGCATCAGACGTCCACGCGTCCAGTACCGAGGGCCCCAATGGGACCGCGAATGGCACGCCTGCTCCCGAGTCGAGCGCCGAGGAAATCGACGACGATGCGCTGCCCAAGATGCCGTCCCGCAAGGCGCTCGGAAAGCGCAGGGCGGATCCTGACAGTGAGTAGAGCGCACGAGGCGAACCGGGAGGGCACGCTACAGAGCAACCACTCTCTCCCTCATGTCGGCACCCGAAGTTTTTGATGTAGAGACAGAGCTGACTTGCAGATGACTTTGATCCCGATAGCCTGTTCACAGGACGCACGAAGCCGCCTGCGGACAATGCAAGCGAGATCAGTGTTTCGCTCGACGACGTCTACGCCGCCAAACCGATCAAGTACGCGTACGACGCCTACGCCGAGCGCCTCGCCCTCGAACGCGATGAGCAGGCCAAGGCGGCCGCAGTGGCTGCCCCAGTTTCCGCGCGATAGTTGTGTACCCCGAAACGATTCAGGCGGAGAGGGCGGATCGCAAGGACCTCTACATGTCGAGGGCAATGAGGTGTTAGCGCTCCTGCGGACCCTACTCCACATCATTATCCTAATACCGATCCCTACGTCTATATTCACCTGCATTTGTCACGGTCAAAAAGTACTACCGCAGCATCTTGTACCATCTAGGCCCCTAGGCTGTTCTAGTTCCTTTCGCAATGTAAAAAGTCAAACAGGTCCGGCCCTGCAGCATACAGCACAATCGGTAGGGTGTCTTCCCTCGGTGTCAGCCAAACTCGGAAAATGCGGGGCGCCACTGTCCGCGTCACAACGGTCCTTCCCTCCACTAACGACTGGGACGACTTGAGATCGCTCATCCACCCACCGACAAACCAATCGACAGTAGGACCATGCGAGGTCCATTCGCAGTGCTCCTAGCGCCGCTACTGGCGTTGCTGGCGCTGATCTCTGCCGCCAGCGCGCTGCAGGAGAATCTGGCGGGCATCGTCGACTGGCACCGCGCTCTGATCGGCACTCCGTTGGCAAGTGCGCCGCCGCAGTTCGTCGACATCGACGGGAGCCGCGCAGTTGTCGCCGTTACGGACAAGAAGGTGCTGGCTGTGCTTGAGGAGAACACGGGTGACGTGCGGTGGCGACAGAGCGTCGACACGCCGTTCCAGTACTGGGTCCAGGATGACGGTGAGAACCTCGTCCTTCCTCCTAGGGCGATGGCCTTCCTCGCAGCGTTTCGCTCGCTTTGAGGCAACTGAGGTTTCGCCCTTTCTCTTTGCTAACCAGACACAGGCGTCTTGCTCCTCACGCAGGGCGGACTGGACCTCTACGACTTGTCGACGGGCGCGTTGCTCTGGAACAACCCGGTTAGCGTGAAGAACGAGCCGTCGTCGAAGTATGGATGGGACGTTGCGCTCGCGGACGACTACCTCATGCTGCTGACCGACGGTGCACGCATCACGAAAATTGACCGCAAGACGGGCACTCAGCAGTGGACGATGGTCTGGCCCGAGACTGGGTAAGTGCTGAGACCAGCTGTTCTCATCTCCTGATTCAAGCTGACATCAGCGCCAACCGCTTCAAGAACATCATGATCAAGGACGACAAGGTCGTCGTGCTCGACATCACGACGGCGTACGTTCGCTCAACGCTGTCGTTCATCACGCTCGACCTGAATACGATGCAGTTCTCCGACTTCACCCAGATCGGAGGTACGCTTGAGACAGACGGCAGCGAGGCTTTCCTCGTGCGCACCATCGATGGCGAGATTGCCGCTGTCTGGACCGAGCGCGGCAAGGTGCACTCGTCCGTTCTGCAGCCGGCCAAGGGTACGGTCGGCGCCGTGCGTGAGCGCGCCGCAGGCATGGGCACGAAGTACACTGGCCTCGTTGACGTTGGCTTCCGCGCCAACGGCTTCATGCTCGGCACGCTCGAGAACGACAAGGTGCAGGTCTTCGCCGTTGACTCTCGCGGCGCTCGCGTAGTCAACGAGTTCCCTGGATCTGTTGGCGCCGCCGCTCCGGTGTACTCAGGCAGCCGCTCCGGCGACGCGTTCCAGTTTGTGTACGTCTTCTACTCGTTCGTCACCAAGTCGACGCAGGTCCAGACGTTCCGCCTCAACGCCGAGGGTGTCGAGCAGTCCCGCTCCGAAGTTGAGGTGCCGTTCGACATGAACTCGCACGGTGTCATCACCAGCGTCGCCCTCTCGCCCCAGCTCAACGAGCAGGGCGAGCCGACGCTTCTGCTCTCGTCTTCCTCGGGCGCCATCCAGCTCGTCCCTCCCAAGGCTGTTGCGTGGACGCGCGAGGAAGCTCTCGCCGACCTCGCCGCCGCGCAGTTCGTCGACCTCGGCGAGCCCGCGACGGAGGAGACCCTCGAGACGCTTGCGGACGAGAACTTCCCTGCGCGTCTTGTGCGCCACGTCGGTCTCCTCAAGGAAGCTCCGGGCTATGTTCTGCGCTTTATTCAGCGTCTCACGTCCAACGAGATCGTGGCGCAGACCCCGCCCCTCCAGGCTGGCCACCTGCACCGTGACCAGTTCGGTCTTCAGAAGCTCATCGTCGCCGTCTCGAAGGGCGGTAAGGTCTTCGCCCTTGACAGCGCCAACGGTAACCCGCTTTGGACGCGCAACCTCGGCTTCTTCACGAAGGATGGACCCGAGCTTGATGTGCTCTGGGTCGGACAAACGCGCAACGTGTCTGAGGCCGGTAACCCTCAGCTCGCTGTTGTCGCTACCCGCACGAAGAACGGCTACTCCCTCACGCTCGGCTACCACATCGACGCTTTCACGGGTGAGGTCGCCGGCGACGTGAATGAGTTCAACATCCCCTCGGGCAAGTTCCTCTGCGTCGGCCGTGCCAAGTCTGTCTTCGTGACCCCCTTCATCAACTGCTGCACCCGCAACCGTGTTCTCGGCGTCGTCGACACTGACGACGTCCTCACCATCTTCCCGAAGTGCAAGAAGGTCGCGAACGCGCTCGAGGCTCAGGCCGACGAGATGTTCTGGACGCAGCACGACGAGAAGCACGGCACGACGACGCTGCGCGGTTTCGCCCCCGGACTCCAGGGCGACAACCAAACCTTCCTCACGCAGGAGGTGTGGACGCGCGCGTTCTCGAACCAGGCCGTGCTCGACATTGCACCCCTGACGCCGAGTGAGACCGCGAGCTTCGGCCGCGCCCTCGGCGACAAATCTGTCCTCTACAAGTACATGAACCCGCACCTCACCGTTGTGACCTCCGTCACTGAGAGCAAGGACAAGGTCGCCAACGGCCACGTCTACGTCATCGACACTGTGACTGGCACCACTGTGTACGAGGTGCTCGTGCCGAACGTCCAAGATCGCGAGCTCGAGGCCGCCATGGTCGAGAACTGGCTCGTGTACGCCTGGCTCGAGGCGGGCGGTGCCTCTGGTGGCTGGCGTCTCGGATCCGTCGAGCTGTACGAGGACTCGCCTACGAACTCGTCGGCGGGCCGCTCGTCGCTTGCAACCACTTCCCGCCTCCGCGCCCAGACCCGCACTTTCATCCTGCAGACCGCCGTTCGCGGTCTCGGCTTCACCACCTCGACCTACGGCGTCACGGCCAAGGACCTCGTCTTCATTACCTCTGCCGGCCAGGTGGGGTACATGCCCCGCCGCCTCCTGGACCCTCGCCGTCCGGAAGGCAAGCCGACCAAGGCGGAGCAGGAGGAGATGTTGATCCCCTACGACTCGCTCCTCCCCACTGGTGGCTCCTCCATCCTGTCGCACGTGTACCCCGTCCTTGGGCTCGAGCACCTCGTCCCCGCCCCCAGTCTGCTGGAGAGCTCGGGACTGCTCCTTGCCTACGGCACGGATTTGTTCTGCACGCGCTCGCTCCAGCCGAGCGGCACGTTTGATATCCTCGGCCAGGGCTTCAACAAGGTCCAGCTGCTCGTTACGCTGGCTGCGCTTGGCGTTGGAGTCGCTGTCGCCCGCCCCGCAGTCGCGAGGAAGAATCTGAAGGAGAAGTGGTTCAACTGAGCGGCGCTGAGACTTCTCGCGAGGCGACCGCTCAGGATTGTCGTAGTTTAGACAGACGATAGTATGAAGGAAAATGCATAGACGTGGGCTACTTCTCTAGCCCCAGGAAACTCTAATCCCCAATCTACAGACAACACTCCGCCTGTCCCGCCCCATCCTCGCCCCGCTCGCAATTCCATTAGACGTTGCGGATAATCATCCTCGCCGAGTCCAGGACGCTCTGGAGCACCTCGTCAAAGACGTTTGGCTCGCCCCTCTCCTCCTTCTCTCCCTCAGCGATCAACCCAGGTGCATCGAGCACCTCAATCTCGAGCTCATAGCTTAGCGCAGGCTGCTTATGCCCCTGCCGCGTCGTGACGACAGTGAGGTCAACTCGACACGTGTCGGCGCGGTACACGGCGCGATCCTTCTCTCGCACATTGACGGGCGGGGAGGCTGGCTCGAACTCGACCGGCGTTTCTGTACTCAGACTCACGCGCCAGTCGAAACACTCTCCGGGCGAGTAAACGTTCAAATCGGCGAGACGCGTCTTCACGATCGTGCCGACGACGGCGCCGGACCGGTCCGTGCTCACGCGCACCTTGTCGTTGTGGCCCCCGTAGTGCCCTATACTCTCAAGCAACCCGGGAGGAGGGGGGTACAGACTGTCGACGTGCTGTTCGCGCGAGAAACGTACCGCGCCCCGACTGTCCTGTACCGCGCTGTTGAGGAGGTTGTTGATCGACGCGTGCTGCTGCTTCGACATTGTCGAACTGAACGTCGACGGATAGTCGGGCGGGAGGAGGGTCTCGCTCAATGCTGGGAGGCGGATGCGGCGTTTCTCCGCTGCGGGTGTCAGCTATCACCGCGCTTACAACAGCTGTAGTACTCCAGCGCTCGCTCCCGTCGGCCCCGCTGTACTCACGTCCAGGGTTACACACCGTGCCCAACTTTACCTCGATCTCGAGGTTGGGCTTGCCCTTCCCGAACCGCATAATGAAGTCGCCCACGACACGCGTGACCTCGTTGCGCGGTGCGATGCCGAAGATGCTCGGGCTGATTCCTGATCTGGGCGCTGCTGGCGGCGCAGGCTCCGGTGCAGCGCGGTCGCCTCGCGAGTGGGAGCCCGAGCCTGGCGGCGGAGTCGGTTCAGCGTGCCGCCCGTCGGTCTCGGGGGTGTGCTCCTCCCTCCGCCGTTTCTTAGACGGTCCTTCCCGCTCGCTGTCGCTCATGTTGTTGTCGGCGTAGGTGGGGTACTCTGGCGGATTGACGCGCTCGTGGACCGGCACGTAGGACATGGATGAGGGCTTGGACAATGATGAAATCGCGGGAGGGTGGAGGCGGTCATGTCTCTGTTATCTGATTGCTTCCGCTGAGATGGCGATCAGTGAACATGACTTGACGATTTCGTCACTGCTATGGGGCCATCGCGATAGGCCCTCGCTGTCCGTAATGCTGCAGGCTATACATACACACTCTTCGCTACGCGCTATGCTTTTTATCTACTTTGTCATGTCGCGGACGCCGCTCTCGGAGAAGCTGAGCATGCCTCCCTCCTGGAGCTTCTCGACGACGTCCTCGGCGTCGGCAACGGACATCTTGCCGAGCTGCTTGTTGACCTCGTCGAGGGACTCGGTCTTGAGCGCCTCCTTGAACGAGGGCGGGAAGCTCTCGTACAGCTCCCACTTGTGCTGGAGGAAGGCGCGAACCTGCTCCATGTCGAGATCCTCTGCGCCCTCGCCCTCGATGCGGAGCTCGGCCGGCGGCGGGCCGTCGGGAATGTTGAAGCCAATCTTCATGTTCGGGTCCTCGGCGACGAGCTGGATCTGCTCGCGCTCCGCCGGTCCCTCCTCCTCCGCCAGCTCCTTTGACCGCCGCTCGACGTGGTTGTACGTCCGATTGAAGTCGTCGGCGAACATCTTGAGCGACTTCGGGTTCTTCTGGATCATGCGCTGGAAGAAGAGGGCGACGCCATCACGACCGAGCTCGCGGCAGTAGTTCACCAGCAGAGACTGGTAGACACACCGCTTCGCGAGGTCCTTCTCGCCGCGTCGCTCGGCCGAGAACGCCTCGAGCAGAAGAGCGTCGTGCGTTGACTCAGACAGCACGGACGGGTCCGACTGGATGAAACGGTACGAGGCTTCGAAATCGCCCATCGGGATGTTGGCGAACTTGCGCGCCGAAGTCGAGAGGCTCGGAACATCGTCCTCGTCAATCTCGTCCGCGGCAGGCTTCGACACGGCGCTGCTGGACTGTTGGTCAGTTTGCAATCAGAGGCCGTTCAACTCACGCTAGCACCGGGGTTCAGGACCTCGATCTCCTCAACCGTCTCCTTCTTCGGGGCAGGCTTCGCCTTGGGCTTGTCGAGCGGGCTCGGTCCGGCCTTGTTGACCGCAGAACTTGAGAAGCCGTCGTGGATCGTGTCGCTCGTGATCTTCTTGTTCATCTCGTCCTCCTCCTTGGCGACCTCCTTCTTGACAGCCTCGGAACGCTTGTCGAGCTCAGCAATGTGGTACTGCAGGCGCTCGAGCAGCGTCTTAGCCATAGCCTCCTTCTTTCCGTCCGGAATCGTCGCCTCGTTCGACCAGGCGGGCGCACCATCCTTCTCCTCTAGCCTCTTGCCGCCCTTGGTGACGACACCGTTCTCGACCTTGGCATCGCCATCGACGAGCCACGCAGACTCGCGCCACAGGTCGCTGAGAAGCTGGCCGAGCATCATGTCGTACGTCGGCTGGTTGGGCGCGCCAGTGTCGGGCTTCTCGTCGGACGGCTGCTCCTTGATCCGGCGCTGCACCGAGCGGTAGTAGTCGACGCCCTTGTCCTTGACTCCGTCGATAACGGACTGAATGCGGGGACGCAGGATGTTGTTCAGTTCGAGCTCGGAGTGCAGCTTCTTGATGAGGAGCTTGCGCGCCTCGCGCTTCTCGTGGATGTCACGCTGCTTCCATCGGATCATGGAGCGCTTGTCGACATTGGGGTGCTCCTCGATGTCCGAGTCATCAGAGAGCTTGACGTCAGCGCTATCATTCCTTCCCACCTCAGCAATTCGTTGAAACTCACCTCAAGGTTGTCCCACTTGGAGTAGTTCAGCGGCATTTTGCTTTTGGTTGCCTGTCTGCGTGTTGGCGACCTCTGTCGTTTATCAAGTCAGTCGCGACGTGTCGGCGGCGATGGTTGGAACTCTCTCGAAGTCTGGAGGACCTACCTCCACCGCAGCCACCGTCACAGAGCGATCCCGCCAGGGTCCGTTCACGTGCCTGTTTAGGCCTGTCAATCGCCGCGACCGTTATTCGATGCAGCGCGCGCCTACGCTGTACCGACGTCACGAACGAAAACATCAAGCCAAGGTCAACAATTAAGCGTCCCAGACACCTGTACCCCATCGCTTCCTACCTCCTTGGCGGAAGCTTGCACACAAAATGCCGACAGTCGTGGCAACAGGAACGGCGTCGGTGAGGGCTGTGAAGCCCGTCGAGGTAAGCTAGATGACCCAGCACCATAGCTGACCCCAGCCTGTCGCCAGAATCAATGCGCACTATAGGGTGAGTGCAGACCAGACCAGCTTGGAAGCGTTCTTGGGGCATTGCAGAGCTACAACTGGGCCAAGGCAGCTTGCGGTACTTCTGTGGACACCACAGCTGCGACAATTTCTGGTCCCAGCTGTTCGGTCCACAGCACAGCTAAAGGAAAGAACGACGAACTGATATTCAGAAATTCTTGCGGTCGCGTTCCCTCAATCTCATTGTCCGCGCCGCCGTGATCACGACGCTGTCGTTCGTCATTACTCCGGCAGTACTACTGGGTGAGCTTCCATGGTTCGCTTTCAGAAACTAACAGCAGGTTTGAGGTATTCCTTCGCCTCTGGCCTGCTTGCCGTCCTCGCGGGACCGGTGCTGTATGTGGCCTCCATTCATTGGGTTCTGCGCGTCCGCCAGCAATGGATTCTGAGTGAGTTGAGGCGAGGAAAGCCATCGCGGTCAACCCTAACCCACGCAGAGCCTCCTCATCTCAAGTCCCCTCCGTCTCGACTGTGCATGGGCTTCTCCACGCTCTTCTCGCTTCCGTCGCTGGCCATCTTCTTCAGCTACGCTTGGTGCACTGTCGTTTTCACTATCTTCTACAGCTGTCTTGTCAACAACCTGAAGCCGGACTCCAACCTGGCGCTTCTGGAGCCCACGAAGCGTGCCCCGCATCATGGCAACGAGCGCCTGTGGTTCCTGGTCTTCGGAAACTTCTGCTTCGCTGTCCTCTTCGCTCTGCGTGATCTTGTTAAGGACACGAACTACGCTCAGTGGCCCAAGAAGACCAACGTCAACTTCACCGACGCCGTTAAGAACGAGATCGTCAAGTGCTTCTCTGGGCCTTTCTGGGGTGACCTGGCAGTCTCGGCGGCTTTCACGTTCGCGTTCACCGCCCTCTACCGCACCTTCCGCGGTGTTGCGTGGCGCTGGCTGGTGTCGTACGTCAGCTTCTCTCGTCCCTTCGTTCTCAACTTCGCCAAGACGTCGCGCTCGAGCGTTACTTGGTCTCTGGGATGGTACCTCTTCGTGTCCGAGGTGGCGCTTCTGGTCGTTCTTAAGCCCACACTCGCGGTGCTGGACACGTACATGACGCAACCGCTGAACTTTGCGAGCTTCACCCGCAAGTCGCCTCTGAACCCCGAGGCGTATCTTCTTGAGGCTATGAAGAGCCAGGACCCGTTCTACCTCGATCACACTGTCATGGAGATCCAGCGCATCGTCCACGCCAAGAACAAGCGCGCCATCTTCTTCGCCGACCCTGGCAAGCCTTCGCTTACTCACGAGCTGTACCGTGTCATGATCATCCAGCTTGGCCGCGTGTACAGCACCCTTACGGCCGATAGCCGGCCTGCCAAGAAGGAGGTCCCCTCCGCCCCGATCCAGCCGGACATGCATACCGTGACGCTGAAGAGCGGCAACATCTTCCGACCGCCCGCCAAGAAGAGCGGAATCCAGTCGCTCGTCTCGACCATCGTGGAAACCACTCCCCGCCCGACGCCCGCGCCGATACGCGATGCCGCCCACGTGATTCACGAGAAGGAGGTCACTTTGCTGAAGAAGGCTGAGAAGCCTGTCAAGGAGGCTGAGCAGTGGGCGCTGGGCCTGCCGGTTATCGGACCCGTCCTCTCCTGGGTCAAGGACGTGCGCGGTTGCTACCAGAACTGGGCTGGCAACGAGTGGGCCCGCCGACGGGTGTTCAACGGTGTGCCCGAGTTCGATCGCCTGCAGCGTGTCGTTGACAGTAAGCCTCCAGGCGTCGACCGAAAAGCTGACAACAGTTCTGAAGACAATGACCTGTGCCTCCGCCACCGAGGACCAGTATGGCGCCGTCCAGGTCGTCCTGCCGGCGACGCTCGAGGCCCTTGTGCGCGTGCGCTGGGGCGCGCAGATCCTTCAGGCCAGGCTGCTGAAGGAGGCGCCGAAGGTGTCCGACTCCGCCAGCGACGGTGTCCGGGAACAGATCGACAAGGTCACCGACGTCGTCGACGATGGCATCAGGACCATTGTCGACAGGTTCGGCAACAGCCTCACCTCCGCCTTCACGTTCCCGCCGAGCGTGGCCGCGGAGCTCACGACCATCTGCCAGGGATGAGGGCCGGTAGATACATAGCGCATAGACAAGCATTGCATGAACATATACCCCGCAAAACATCGACTGCGCTCCGACGGGAACAACGTAGGGCCACCACGCAAATTCTATTGCTCACCCCGCAAAACCCATACACAGGAGATTAGAAAGTAATACCAATTGTGAATAGGAGAATTTGGGCAACGTTTATAAGTAACGTGGCCGCCCAACCAGCAACGTACCGATTCAATCGGGTCAGATAATCTTCGCTAGTATATCGGTTAGTATAATCGCCTCTCATTAGAGAGATTCCTAATCGCTGATTGGAAAGTTCGCGATAGAGCAGGGTTCGACTCCCTGGCGGAGAATGCTTTTTCCTCCGAGCGCCCGCGGCAGCCTGTTCTTTTGTTTGCTCTTGGTTGCATATCGGAAAGCCGGTAGAAGAACTCTGGTCCGTGCTCACCTGTCCTGCGACCAGCAGGTTTCTCTTGATCAGAATCTGGGCTCGTTGTGATCGCGAGATACATCTGCCTGGCGTTCTCAGCTTGGCCCCGTTGGACGGAGATAGGTGACCCACATGACACTTGTGCCCCTGGGTGCGACTAACCCAACCGAGGTGGTCTGGATCACAAAGTAGTCCGTCCAACACTGCAAGAACCGCCATCTCATGCCCACGAATGACGCATGGTTATCGGATGATGACCAAGGCGGCCCCCCCTTGCAATGTCGACGTCTTGTGATACCCCCTGAGCGTTGACGTCCACGTCCCAGTCCGGCTACCAGTACGTCAACAACAAACTTCGAGGACCACAATGCGACACAGCACCGCGCGAAGAGGGCCAAGTCGAGCCTGCAGTCGTGGGAGGAGAAGAAGCGGTTACACGAGCTCAAGAAGAAGGAGCGCAAGGAGCGGAAGGAGCGGAAAGAGCGCAAGAAATTGAAGCGGCTGCAGAAGCTCGGATGGCTCCTGACGACAATCGACACTGGCGCCTTCACCAGACCGACAAACGCAAACTGCTCGGCCTCGCAGCGACCTCCGCGCTCCGAGCGGGGTCACCGTCAGTGAGGCTAGCGGAAGTCCAAGCCACAGCGGCGATGCGATGGCGAAGACCAGTCCGCCATCTTCGAGTACAGTTCGCGCACGAATCATTCGTGCTGCCCCAACTCGCACTGGTACTGGGACAACGAGGCGCAAGAGCGATGTGAGTTTCCCATTCCAGATGAGAGAAAGGAAGATGGTGGAAGCTGACAGACAGATCTTATGGCACTCCGTGATATCAAGGAGGGCGAGGAGATCACGGCCTCCTATGTGGACGAGTTCGACGTGCTTAACTCGCGTTGGAAGCGGCGACAGATCTTACGCGAGTTGCACGAGTTCCAGTGCATGTGTCCCGCATGCGACGTCGACGTCGTCGCGGGGCGTCAGTCGGACAAGGACCGGAAGCGGATTATGGATCTGCTTGTGCGCTGGGAGAGCGTGCGGACGACACAGGGCATCAACACGCTAGCCAGGGAGGCGCTCATCGTCGACGAGATCAGCGACATCGTCCGCCTCCTGAAGCAGGAGAAGGTCGAGATTCACCTCGACTACCCTATCGAGATCTCTTCCACATCCATGCGGCCTACGGGCGCAGAGAACTTGCGAGGGACACGGCTAAGGTGCTGGTCCAGACGCTGAGGCGCAAGGCAGGGCGGAGGAGCAAGGCATGGGAGGAGTTGAAGTGGGCGCGTAATCCCGAGAGCTGGCACGGGTTCGGATCATTACTAGTCGAGAGCTAATGAGACATCAGTAGAGCAACTGCCATAGATTAGAATGTATGCTGTAGTACATCTGTATAAATGTTATGATCGATCGGATTGTTGTGATGTTGGGAGTGGGTTGTTATGGGATTTAGGCAGTTGAGAAGAAGCTCTACTTGCTCTCAGCGGCGGGCGCCTCGGGTGTCGGTAGAGGCGCAGAGGTGTCGACCTCGACAGATCCTGGCGTCTTCTTGATCGCCTCGGCGAGCTCGGAGACCTCATTCGTCGCGTTCTGAGCCCGGGCCTGGTCCCGCTTCTCGTGGAAAGCGGTCGCGAGGCGTGCAACGTTGCCCGCCTCGGCCGACTCGGCCGCATCTCCAGCATCGATCGCCTCGATAGCGACCTTGGCTCGCGCCTCGGAAATCGCTCGTCGCTCCGCCTCCTGCTCCGCGAGCCACTTGCGCATCTCGCCCTCTGTCGCAATGATACCCTTCATCGCGAGAGCGTTACGAGCTTCGCGCCGGAGAGCGTTCTCCGTCGCTCGCTGATGAGCCTCATATCGAAGCAGCTTGTCCTCTGTTCTATGTCAGCGCTGTTGTGGACTCCCTCACGAATGCCTGCTCCCCGCCAGCGCTCGGACCCAGGTCGTTCCGGCGGGTCCGGGTCGCACTACCAGCAAGTTCGCTATCTCCCTGCTCCCCGAAAACAAGAAGAAGACTACTTACCGGCACCAATACAGAGTCCGAAGATACTTGCTGCTCTGTCAGTTTGAGAACGGCATAGAAACTCACAGCTCGTCACAAGGAACGCCTTGATCGCCCATGTCTGCTTCCGGAACAGGGGCCAGAACGTGTGCATGGCGCCGACGCCGAGGAGACCGTACACTGTCCACCAGCCCATGCCCTTGAGTCCTCCGGCGACCTGCAGCTCGTACTGTTCTTGTCAGCTTCTCTGGTCTCCAAGTAGCTTGTCTCGTGGTAAGAGCTCGCCCTCGCGTCGCCTTGCCTACGATGGTTGACTGGACCAGTGCCTCGACACCCTTTCCTTTCCGGGTAAAAGGAGAGACAAAAGGTTGTTGAGAGTCGGGGGTAAGGGTCACTCACAGCTCGCTGCTGGTGTTCGAGTCTTCGCCCGCGGTCCGCGCTGTCTGGGATGCTCATGTTCGTCCTCTGGCCGGGGGTCACGAGAGGTAGAATGCGGATGTGAATTAGACGCTGATACTGCGGACATGTGTCATCTCGCCTCGCCTGTAGATCTCCCGGTGGAGGTCATCATCGAGGCGAGCAGGGCTTGTTTCGGAGTCCATATGACCCGTGCCTGGCGCCTTCCATGAGGCGGGGTCTGCGCCTCAATGTCATTCGGAATCTTCGTTGCGTCCTTCCGACAACTCTGCTTTATGCACGTCGGACTCTCGATGAAGTCTTGAGTTGCTTATGCAAGGTAAGAGCCTGCTTGCAAAAGTACGCCTTCCTCAGATGAAAGTGATAGCACAAAGCAGCAACTCTGAGCGGAGGTTCTCATGTCAGATCACGTGAGGCTAATACAGCCCTCCGCAGAGGTCACAATTTGTGAGGTCGCACGAGCATAACGACTCGATGCACCGAAGATGGATGACATAAACTGTGGCCGGATAGGAGCACAAGCATTCATTCTCTCGAAATGTTCACAAAGTAGAATTGTGTGCGCGGTCTGTTCGACGCTTTCGATCGTATGGCGACAGTGCCATCCTTCTGTCCCTATCTCGGCTCTCGGGTTTGACCTCCACTTCCGTTCTCTCAACCAGACTATCCACATCCTCCACCGTGCGCCGATTCGTCGTCCCGATGCTTGAGCTCCTCCGCCCCGTCCGCGCGGGCGGCGGGCACCTCGCGATCCTTGACTCATCCTTCAACCCGCCCTCAGCAGCGCACCATGCAATCGCCTCGTCCTCGTTCCCCGGACATCTGGGCTGTGAGCGGGTGGACTACACTGCCCGCCTGCTCTTGTACTCGCCCCGGAACGCCGACAAAGTCTCCGGCAGCACAGATGCGACGACGGAACAACGTTCAGAGATGATGCGTCTGCTGGCTGAACATATGAGCGGCGCGGGACAAGAGACAGGCGCGGCGCTGCTGCCCCTGCCCACGTTTGCGCAGAAGGCCGACCACCTCGCGGAGCAGTTCCCAGATTCGCATCTCACGTTCCTCGTTGGCACGGACACGCTCACAAGAGTCTTCGACCCGAAGTACTACGACGACATGGACCAGGCTCTCGCACACCTCTTCGAGAGGGCACACCTGGTCTGCTGCGCTCGCGGAGCTGATGCCGACGCCGTTCTCAACAGGTATCCGAGGATTCGAGAATGGGCGCAGCGGGGAAACGTGCGCTTCATCGATGCTGTCGGTGAGGTTAGCTCGACGGCCATTCGGCGCGCAGTCCAGGAAGGCGACTGGGAGCTGGCGGAGCAGCTTTGCGCTCCCGGCGTTGGAGAGTACGTGCGCAAGGAAGGGCTGTACCGATAGAGGAAGCAGACTAGAAGACTGCGTGCATGTTCGCTACGCGACGATAGACCAGAGTGATAATGCATGGATGCTATGCTACTGTACTGTACTCGAATGTTGATGCTAATGCTGATGCTACTAATGCTGGAGGGCGCGGCGCCTCTCCGAGTGGTCGGGGACGGTGACGAGTTCCTCAAACTCGTCCTCGAGCATGGCCTGGCGCTCCTCCTCGACGGCGGCGAGGGCCATCTTGACGAGCTCGGGGCTGGTGGGGAGTGGGGCGGCGGGGCCGAACGGCGCTGTCGTCTCGTAGACAGTAGCGCCGTCGATCACGCCGGTCTTGAACTTGGACACGAGGCCGGGCGGGGTAGTGAGACCGAGCTCGTCGACGTCGTTGATGAACTTCTCGAGGTCGACCTTCGCCTGCGGGGGCAAGGGCCTCGTGGCGTCCTCTTCCTCAAGATGCCAGCGGAAACGCATGCCACGGATAACGGCGTTCAGGTAGCGCTCGTCAGGGACAATGCGCCCCTCCTGCCCGGCGCCAGCGCGGTAGCGGGTCATGACTCGCTTGTGGATGCGAAGGATCATCGACTCCGCGGCGGCTGTACGCGAGAGGTACACGTCCTCAGCGGGGACGAACCAGCCACGTCGCTGCTTGTTCTCGCCGCGGCCGCGACCAGCTTCCGCGCCAAACATGCGGATCACCGCAGTGAAAATCGAGAGGGGAAGGTACACCTCCTGCGGCTCGCGGACGCCGGGGTTCTCGCGACGGAACTGGCCGACGAGACTGCTCTCGGCGTGCAGGGCCAAACCGAATACTCGCTGCGCAAGGTTGACCTTACCGACCGAGCCCAGTGCTTCAACGAGCGCGACATACTCCGGCAACGGATGGACCTCCGGACGCAGGTTGCCGTTCTCGCCGCGAACCGACTGCAGGAACGGATGCAGCGCGTACGTGAGCTTGACGAGGCGGTCGATCTGCTCCGTCGACTGCAGGTGCTTGATGAGCGCGATGACCGAGCCCATGTTCGGCATGGCGGCGAGATCGTCCTTGCTCGAGCCCTGACGGCCAATCGTGGTGCCACCAAAGAGGGCGTCGTCCGCGTTCTGCGCATACCCGTACTGCGCCGAGCGGTTCGAGGAGCGGAAGAAGACGTTCAGCGCCGTCGGCGACCAGTCACGGAATGTTGACCGCATGTACGCTACCACTCGCGTGACCATAGACGGCTGCTTGAGCTGCGCGGCCGCGTACTTGATGAGCACGAGGCACGAGCGCCATGACAGCGGTCCAAGCATGTACTGGGCGGGTCCCTCTTCCTTCCTCTTCTCCTGTGCGCGCCTCGAGAGCTTCTCGGTCATCTCCGCCGCCTGCGAGTAGTTGGGCGGCGAGAGCATGAGCGAGACGAGGGCAACGTGAACCTGCGTGTTCGCCGTGTACGCCCAGGCGTTCGATCGCGGCTCTTCGGCAAAGTTCTCCGGGTATACTAAGGGGTACATGTTGGCCTTGGAGAACATGGCGAGGAGTGGCGGGATGTTGTTGATCGGAAGGGTGCGGGAGAGAATGGTATTCGCCAGTATCGCCAGTGCGCGCATAGTCGCAGCGTACTGTCTCGGGTGAACGGTGGTCGGGTCCATGTCGAGAGACTCAAGGATGAGCTCCAGGAGATCCGAGGTCGGGTGAGGAACAAGACTCGGCGGGCTCGTCGGGACGGGCATCGGGAACCCTCGCAGCCGCTCGTCGAGGGCGTGATGCTGCGGGTGCCAGAGATCCAAACGGTCGTGCGGGCTGAGTGCCTCGCCCGGCCACCGCCAGGTTCGAACGCCAGAGAACCAGAGCTGGTGCAGTGGCGTGCTTTTCGGCTTGTGACGGGGAGGGCCGCCACCGCGGTAGAAGTCCTCCAGGTCCGCACCTTCAGCTATCCGACCCTCAATGATCCAATCTTCGACGAGGCCGACGAACGCCTTGGCGGCAATGTCTGGACGATCCTCAGCGACTGCTTGGCGGATAACAAGGTCGTAGAGCGTTTTCGGTCGGGTCAAATGCCGGCGTTGCATTGTCTCGAGCAGTACGAGAACATCCGCTAGCCGTGAGGGGATTTCGAGGGGCTGCTGGTCCTCGATGGACGGCTGCTGCGTACTCGATATCGCCTGTATCGGGACCTTCTTCACTTTCCGCACGGTGTGGTTCTTTTTAAAGCAGATGACACTCATCGTTCGGTCTCTGATCATCGCTTCCCCCTTCATGAACTCGGCGGCGGTCTGAATAGCCAGCGGTCCCCCGCGTTTGGTACGGCGGATAATGTGATGAAGGATAACATGTCGGTCGAGGGAGGACAGCTGGTCCTCGTCGAAGCCGTTCTTCTCGATCTCGCGCATTAAGCCGCCGTACGAGCCGTAGACTCCATCGTGCAAGGTCGGCAGTAGCCGGCGCAGCTCGCGGCTGGAATCACGAGCCCGCCGCTTCGATACGGTTCGGGGGCGAGACGGCCCAGCGCCGTTGTCGTCGTGTACGCGGCGGTAAAGCACCGAGGCGTGTGTTGGCGCAGGTGCCGTTATGCGCCATGATCTTGCCAGCATCCTGGACTAGAGCATGTCGCGGTCGTTGGTGGGAACGGGTGCTTGCGATCTCAAAACTCACTCTGTCAGCGAAATCAGAATTCGGACTCGGACAACGACGGACGGTTTGGGAAAAGTGTCCCTGAAACTGTCACGTGGGCAAAGCTGAGGTTGTCAGGCTCTTTTCTTCCCACAAGCACACAGCACACAGCTTGGGTGGCGTGAATTGAGTCGTCGTCGCCGCCGCTTCTTCTCTCCTCCATATCCACCATTGTTACCTATCCATTGTACCATCCACTCCCTCGACGACGCTGATGTTCAGCATGAGTCATCCTGCACTCCTCTCAAGACCCCCGAACGCCAAGCAATATCACTCCCACTCTCATCCTCACTCTCACTCTCCATCACCCAACCCAGCCCCCGCCCACATCCATCACCCACGACCAAGGATGCCCGCGGACCCAGCCGTCAAGGATCAATCGTCTCCCAGGAAGCGTAACCATGGCCGCCGGAGGGCAGACGCCCGGAAGAACGCTTCCGTGAGCAAGACGGATACTGCCGAAACCACCCCGAACGAGGACGAGGAACTGTTTGATATCCTGGGAGTCTCCAAGGCACCCCAGCAACAGTCCCGTCTTCAGCCTGGTCTCTTGCCGATCCCCCAGTCTCAGACTGCCCAGAATGACAAGAAGCGTACCCGGTCCAAGAACAAGAACAACCGCAAGTCCCCTCCTCGTGCGGAGCCTCTCGACGTCTCCGACCTCTCCAAGTCTTTACCCACTTCTTTCCTCGCCAACCAGCAGTGGGACATGCCTGCGCCTGTCGGCGCCCAGCAGCTCACCTGGCAGCAGATGGACTCGCCCTCTGCCACGCCGTTGAAGCCTGCGAAGAAGACCCGTAATGCCAAGCCTAGAGCCTCCTGCGACCTCGACACGACCAACTTTTACGCGAACCACCGTGCGCAGCATGCGCCTGTACCCGTACATGCTCCGCAGACGCCGCCCCGAGTACCTGTACCCCATTCCGACGCGATTACCCTCCCGATCGTTGGCGAGTTCCCTCGCATCAACAAGATGCCGATGGCCGCTGGACCCAAGTACGCTGGACCCACGTTCCACAACTCGCCCGCGTCCGGCTCACTGCCGCAGCCCGATCTCGACGACTTTTAAGTCTACGACCTACGCTCTTACAATCTCCTCCTTGCTCTCTTGCCGACAATTGTATTTGTACCAACGCACCCAACGTATCCACGTATCAGACCGACTCGTATCTCTCGCTCTCTCATCTCGATCTCGACATCATTTTGTTGTTTGTTTTGCAAGTTAGTTACGTACGAATCGACCTGACCGACAGCCGCGGGCACCCATTTATTACCGCCCGCAACCAACAGCAGCCAGCTCAACAGCATACTAGCATGCTAGCAGCACAGCCAGCAGCCAACCCATCTACACTACACTACAATATCAAATCAATCTGCAATCTGCATGGAGTAGGAGTACCCATCTCAATATCAAGTAGTTTACCACCGACAAGCAACCCCAGCAGCCTCAACTGCTGCCTGGCGGACACACCGAGTTATGCATAACCATTACTCAACTGGACATGAGCAGTTACTAACATCTGGGCTAATCTAACGTCACAGAAGCGCGGTATCGGCTGACCCGTCGCAGATAACAAGACCGGAAGGAGGCAATGGACACCAGTGCTGATTCTGCAGTGCGTAGCTAACGGGCAGTGTTGACCAGCTTCAGCGTTACGGCCCAGTAGCAGAGTGTGACGATATCCCTGATCCACGACTTTCGTACGTCGTCGTCTGCGCCCAGATTTGGGAAATGCTAGTGGAAGGTTCTGGGGTTGGTGAGAGGGTTCGACACAGCAGCGGCTCGGCCACGGATGACTAACGGATATGGGCGCGGTAGAATCTTAATCTGCGAGAGCTTGTCTGCTGCTTTCGTACACGGGCACTGCTATGCGGCAGCTGGCAGGAGTCAAGCGGCGGTTCGAGGCAGTGCACGAGTGCGGCAGGGGTCGAAAATCCTCCCCGTCTGAGTCATCCTCGACTCCGATGTAACGGTACTCGGTCACTGGCCATTGTGGCACAACCTTGGCGACACCAGTGCGGCAGCAAACTTCGCTAACCCGGCCGCTCACCCACTTCTGTGCAGCTCTGCACCCCCTGGTAGGTGCCGCCGGTCGGCTTACCATGCCGCGGATGTGGTTTGTAACTCGTGCATCGGAGGATTCTGCCGCTAGAGCACGCAGACTGATCGCCGCGTCTCACCTTGCCCTGCCGATCTCCACTGCCGCTCCATGACGAGCGTACTTCCCGTCGATCCCGTCCCAGGTTTGTGGCATTCTGCAGCCTCTATGTTTATGAACCAGCGTCACCGATCATCTTGTACGCGGCTCGAGTGAAGCACGTTCAGCGAACTATGGGAGGCGGAGCTGCGACGATTGCACCCGTGGCAGATTCGCTATGAGACACAGCTGTCATATGGTGTCGAGCGCTGTTGCACAGTTGTCAAGGGCGTGATGGAAACGTTTCGGACGCGGACAGCTACCGCCTTGGAGTGTTATCAACATCCAGGCGTGGCTAAGTGGCTAACACCGTGCGGGTGGTCACCTATCGAATATCGTGCCCTTCCCAACAGCTCCCCTGCACCCTCACAGTTGAGAACTTTGTGGCGAGAAGCGTTCGTGTCGACCACGACGACCTTCTATCCTGTATTCAGAGGAGTAGCCGTGCGCCTTGTCGCGCTTCTTACCCTGCATCCTTCGGCTTCGCTCCTTGTCTGTTGTGCCTCACTCAACCTCGAGGTAGAAGCTCAACAGCCTCGGTCTAATCAGCTCTTTCTTCCTCGACAACTGGACAGAGGGGCGGATCAACTTGTCAGTTCTTATCTGCAACGACACACTTGTTTCCGCTCTACAGTCATATAGCTGCGACCACCAGTAGACCATTGCTTCCTCCTGTCTCACCGGTGACTTCTTGTAAGACGTCCTGCCCTTCCTCAGCACTGCAGCATAAGCTGATGCCCAGCGCAGCTGCACCGCAAGCGCTCGCCGACTCGTCATGCCCGCTCGCGCAGTGACGGAGTTTCCTGCACTCTGACGACTGACACTGCCACGAAAACAGTCCGTCTCGACTGCCACACTCACTACCCAAAGAGCACGCCAGAACCAAACTATTGCCCGACTGTCCGGCGTCTGACGTCATGGCACGCGCACAGCATGCAGACATGTACCAGTACACCTGCACATGCACGATCGGCACCGTTTACGTAACCGCAACAAAGTGCCCGTCTGCGTGTCCGCGTGCCATAATCGCCGAGACGTAGCCTGGTCCTCCGAGGGTGTGCCGTACGCGTCCGCTTGTGGCTATTCCTCACTGGGATGTTCTGGGCTGTGCGTGATGCTCGCTGGAGTATGGAGCGCGAAGGTTGTTCTGCTTTTGGCCGCAGGAACTCCGCACCCACATGTGCCTACTGCATCGATGTGCCTCGGTTGCCTTAAGTGCCTGCTGTGCCTTCGGCGACATACCAGTAATGCCCGCGAAAAAGTTGGGACAGAGTTGCTGCTGAAGCTGCCCTAGTTGTGCCAGACATTGCCCAGCGCCTGAAGTGGGAATTGGGCGCGAGCTTGTCCTCGAGCTTGTCCCCGAGCTTGTTTCGACGACTGAATATCCGCGGCCAACCTTGATACAATCTGCATCAAGCATGGCCATGTGTGGCCTAGTCCTGGCCAAGAACGTGGTTCTGACGTGTGCACACCACGTATGCCCGTTACGCACCTCGATGTGCGAGAACTGGGAGCAAGGATAGGCTCGACTGAATGCCAAAAGAGACGATAGACTTCGACCCACCCTCCGTTCCGTACATACTCCGAGGACGTTCATGTCCGGATGTGGTGAATCAAGATGCCATCTGCGGATCTGCGATCTGCTATGCGGGCCGCCTGGAGTCGGAAACGTGTTGCAATTGTTGCAATGTCGCAGGTTTGTGGCTCGGCATCACGTTCCAACCCAAAGTTGCAGCTTGGCGCTTTCGTGGGATGTGCCACTCGTCAAATCTCCGCAATTGTGACTTGGGTCCAGCGGAATGGTGACCGCAGCGTCGGATTTGCGGTACTTGATCACGCCGGGAAGCTAGTGATTCTTCGAGAATGTGGAAAATCGCTGCGCCGCCGCAGCTCCAGCGCACCCAGCGACCCGGCCAGTCACGCTTCTGCCTGTTTCTGAGTGTTCTGCGCCCTCCGTTACCCCGTACCCTCCGTACCCTCCGTGCGCTCACGCCCTCCGCGCCCACCCGGCCCGTAGCGTCTGCCAATCTGAGGGCGGCGGCGCCAGCTTCCGCCGGGCGCTCCGGACAACACCAGGCGTTCCACTTACAGTGCGCTAACACGCCAGGTTCATCGACAGGAACCGCGGCGGCGCCGGAGGTCGAGTTCCAGACATCCAAGTGCGCAGACGCTGGGGCGTTCGGGCGTTCGGGCCTGGTCATGCATACCATTCATGATTCAGGCTGCAGCAGAAGGGCGCAGGTTTGTCGGCCTATCGGCGCTCTGGCCGGCAGGATTTGTTTAACGAGAAAACAAGAGACAAACATGCTGGACAGGACGTTTGCAGGTTCAAAAAACCAAAGGTAAACGAAGGCGGCAGGCGGACCTGGTGCCTCACACGAGCTTTCTATGTGCTGCATTCGGCGAGACGAGCACGCAACTGCGAAATGAAGGGCGTGGCACCCTGGCCTCCTGCGCCAGAGAAACGCCTAGAGGCTGAAGCTGGCTGAAGCTGGGCTGAAGCAGACTCGGGCTGCACGTGGAACGGCGCACGGCGCACCCCTGCTTGTGAAACTGGACGAGTCGCGAGAAGTGCTCCGCCGCAGCGTGCGATGCCTGGACGCAGTCCGCGGACACACAGACGCAGCAGCTCGGCCCGCCTATCCGCCCTCGACCCCGAGCGGCGGAGCCCGGACAGCCCGAAGCACCCGGCGACGCCAGAGCACCAGCGAAGATCCAACATCTGGGACATGTCTCATTGCTAGCGTGGTCGTGCTTTTAGAGTCATGAGCTCGCAATGAAGAAAGGCTCACGCCTCAGAGCTCAGCAGACTCTCTGCCCTTGCCCCGCGACCGCGACCGCGACCGCGACCCCTGCTTACCCTCCTTTCTTCACCCTGCACACCTCACGCTCACGCACCTCGACCTGAGCAAGGTGCCAGCCCAGGTCCTGCGGTCCTGTCCAGGTCCTGCCCTCCTAATCTCCTACCCTCTTTGCGATCCTGCGATCCTGCACCTCCTGGCTCTCCAGTCTCCAGCTCGCCAGCACTTGTTCCCAAGCATCTCTCGACTCCCAGCTCCCATCACCCTCGTACCCTCGCCGCCATCACCCTCACCCCTGCATAACCGGCTTCACCATTCACTCAACGGAGGCAGTTTTCATATCGCCCTCATCCGTCCATTCATGACCCCAGACACTAGATCACCTTTTCTGACACCTGCTACCAAACCACGTCTGTTCGTCTATCAGCTGTGCGACTCCGACTCCGACTCTGTACGCCCGAGCTAGCTGGCTGGCATTCTAGCAATCGACATCCCCCCTCCTCTTCGACCCTCCCAATCAATCTCCAATCTCCAATCTCAGAATAACGACCAAACAAACGCCTGCATACATCCCAAGCAATTGTCTCGCACCGTGACAATCGCGACCAACCAACACGTGTAACGCTCCTTCAAACCCACCCACCAACAGCCCTTGACCCCCTCTCCTCCAAAGCAGTGCCCAAGCACTCCTACGCGTCTGCGCGCTTTGTTCCCCGCCTGAACTCTTGTTTACAGCTGTGCTGTTAGCTCCACAGTCAAATCATCGCGCTTCCCCTGGCCTGCCTGACTCTGTCGCTGCTGTCATCTGAAATCATCGACCTTCATTCCGGCAGCCTCCAAGTCACCAAAGGTGAGTTTAGCCATCACTTGACCTCTCCTCTGTGCATCACACTTGCTCGCGCGTCTCTCCACCCTCCTACGCCGCAGTTCCAGCACCTGCATGTTACTGTCGTCAACGCTGCCCGCTCGACAACTCCCATCTTTCAACCACCGCTCTAAACGATCCCGCCCGACGGTGCACTTGCCTCATCCGCCAAGCAATCGAACCCTACCGGCCCAGGTCTCGCTCTCAAAAACGACTCTACCCCCTGCGCTTCCTCTCTTCCTCCCTCCGAGCTCGACGCGATCCGTTGTCCTGTGCGCCCATCGCTGACTCTGTGCCAAGACGGACCACACAGCTTTCTCTGTTGCTGAAGATATCTGTGCAAAGTTGTCAGAGAGAACCGAGATAGCGTAAGTCGCTTAAACGACGAAGTGCGATGGGTCTGTGCTTACGCTGTGTACAGTCTAGTGGATTTCCCCCTCCGCACGTCGCGTCATCGACTGGTTTAGTGGCGTCGATAGCGAGGAAACAGGTACGGCCGTCGACGAGACAAGACGAAGGTGGGACGTCGAAAGCTGACCCGATCGCACAGATCCACACAACATTCTATCAGCATGTTCGACGACCAGTCTGTTGCCGGCCCAAGCAAGCCGCGTATGCCTACCCGAGTCCCACCTCAACCACCCGTGCACGACGACTTGAGCGGCCTCGCCCGGTCTCCGAACATGTTTAGCACACCCGACTTTTCCGACACACGGTACCGTACCGCAAAGGTTGACATGAGTCGTCGCCCACACAGCACCTACCCAACAACCGGTGACGAACCTGTGTTTCACTTGCCGCGCAAGTACACTGATCCCACCCCCCACACGGCTGCGCCGTACGAGCCTCCCAGCCCGAATCCGTCGTCTCCCTCTGCTCAACTTGACGTTGATCTCGACGTGTATTCGCAGGAGTATTACGACGTCGAGGACGATCTTCGCCAACCTTCGCTGAGCATCGTGACTTCCTCCACCGTCGACTCGACGACGAGCTCGCCCTCTATCCCAGACACGACCTACACGTACGGAACAGAACGGTTCGATCGGAAGCAACAACTTGAGCCCGAGCCTCGAGTCATCCGCATGAGGACCAATACTGGGCGTCAAAACGCGTACTCGTCTGCAGAGTCGAGCCTCGCTTCGGGCGCGTACTCGGGGCAGTTCTCCTACCACGCCTACAGCGACAACACACATCCCCAACCCCCGGTTCCGGACATCAACCTCAGCTCACCGATACGTTCGCACCAGGCGATGGAGCATGATCTCGCATCCACCAACAGCTGCACCGACACATCCAACACATCCGGTACTGCCTTTTCACCAGGTGTCTACGCCCAGTCTTGGCGATCACCCGTCATGAACCGCGCTCGTAGCCACTCTGAGACGACGACAGAGTCTACGGACGACACGACCGACTCGGCATCAGGCTGTGACCGGCTATCGCAAGCATTCGCAAGCTCCTTTGGCTACTTGGGCGAGTCGCCGCGACCGTGGGACTCGCTCATCTCGGAGCCCACTGCGCTCGCCCTCGTCGACGATGGCAGGAGTAAAATTCTCAACGTCCAGCAGATTGAGGCTATGGGCGGCCTCCCGACGTTGGCACGGATGTCTGAGAACGAACTTTTGCGGCTCCCGCGCTACACGCACCTGCTTCTTTCCGGCATTGGTCCCGACATCATGACCGTGCTTCCTCAGCTCTTGGACGTTTTGTCCACGACCCTCGTGGTTCTGGATATTTCGGACAACAACCTCGGTACCTTGCCGACGGGGCTGAGACACTGTACGGCACTCGAAGAGCTTAACATGTCTGGAAATCCGCTGCGTGCGCTTCCTCCGTTCCTTGCCGACTGCCAGCAGCTGCGCCTGTTTGCGGCCGACAACTGTTTGCTCACGACCCTTCCCCAGGAGCTCTCGACGTTGCAGAGCCTGCACACGCTGTGCATTCGAGGAAATCGCATGGTGGTTCTGCCGTCTTGGATCTGCCTACTCACTCGCCTCGAGGCGCTGCGTATCGATAACAATCCGTTCGCTCCGCAATGGCGTTCGATTGTCGCACCTATCTTGACGTCGACGCTGGCCCAGAATTCGCCTTACCCCTCGCACTCGCGCACTGCGTCGGCTCAGTCGTCTGTTCACTCGTTAAGCATGGGCTCTGTTCGATCGTCTCACGCTTCCGTGACGAACCTCGTCGCATCGTCTGCCAGCTCTATCACGAATGACTCGTCGCTCGGTATCGGCTACCCCAGCGAGCCTAGCACTCCTTCGCGTTCGGTTACGCCTGCCGCAGGCATTGACGACACCCCCACCGCTGGACCGATTCAGTCATTACGGACGACTCGTGCAGCTCCCAGGCCGCCCATCCCGGTCATGCCGCCCCAGCAGACTAACGGTTCTCGGGCACCCAACCGCAGTGCCTCGCACCCCCAGCCGTCTTCCGAGATCTTCACTCCGTCTGAGCGCATGTCGGGCACGGGACCGTCACGACGAGTCCAGAGCGCCGTTGGGCCCGGCGGCCAGCCGGGCACGGCCACTCCGGACGACTCGGAGGACGGTAGCGGCAAACACAAGTGGGGCTTCCTCCGAAAGGTCTCCATATCGCGTCTGCGGGCGGAGAAGGACTACACGGCGCAGCTGAACGCTTCGGCCGCCGCCAACATCTCGTCGATGCCGACACTGCCGCACACTCACTCGGCTCCCAACATCAAGCCTCGACGACCAACCTTGACGTCTGGGTGGTCGACCTCTGTCGTGCCTACGCGATCCCACAACCTTACTCCAGGATCTGCGGAGAGTGCCCCTGTTTCACCTCCGAACGGCCTCTCTACGTCCGCCTCGAGTCTCCCGCACATCAACACACACAACCTTGCCCCCTCGTCTTACGGCGCTGCGGCGGCCATGCGACGAAACAAGCGCCGCAGTTTCCTCCCCATCGACCCCAGCCCGCCTTCGCTCAACGGTGTTTCGATCCCCTCGCTCTCCCCGTTAATGGCGCCGCAAGCTACGCTGGTGGACCATGAGGCGGCTTACGCGGCCGCGCCTGTGACGGACGACAACGCCATGGAGACGCTTGGTGACGAGCCCGAGGCCCGCGGCACTTCCATTCGTGCCCCCTCATCGGCTGCGACGCACCACGAGATGGAGGTCGCTGCCATGGACCAGGAAGCGCGCTACACCCGAGGACTCGAGTCGATCAAGAGCTACCTCCGAGATCTGTACGAGCTGTCCTTGCCTGCGCTCGAGCCCTATGGCGGGTTCGAGGTCGTGGAGGGCGCCATGTTCAACCCGATCTCGCCCCTTTCCGACCACGCGAGCCTGCGGGACTCGACACAGTCGCGCCAGCCGACGATGGAGAGTGTCACTCGCGACTCGATGCGCGGCCACTCGATGATCAGCGTCGCCAGCGAGCGGAGATCGACTGCGGTCGACCCCGCCGACCTGCCGTCTGCCCAGGTCAAGCGGTTCAAGGATGACAAGTCGAAGCGTGCTGGTGTCATCAGGGAGATCTTCGAGACGGAGAAGACATATGTCCGCGGTCTCCAGGAGCTCATCGCGATTTACGTCCAGCCGGCGTCGCAGAGCATCTCGTCCAAGTCGAGCGAGACCCTGATCCCGCTTGCCGAGCGCAAGGTGGTGTTCGGCGGTGTCGAGTCGATTCTAGTCATCCACCGTGATAACTTCCTTCCGGCCCTGGAGCGCGTGATAGAGCCTCTGCTCCGAGGTAGTGATGACTCGGAGGGAACAATCTCGGCGCGGATCGCGCACCAGGTCGGCGAGGTGTTCCGCACCTACATCGCCTACATGAAGCAGTACTCGACGTACATCAACAACTTTGACAACGCCCTGCAGCGGATGCGCTCGTGGACGTTACCGGTCGCTGGGTCGTCGCCGTCCACGAGCACCAAGGTGTCGCCGTCGTCGGGTATCGGAGTCGCTGCGATCGGTGCGGGTCTCATTGGATCCGCGGTGCTTCCCGTCGGTGACGGCAAGCCCATGCAGCACTCGCCGCTGCAGCCGAGCCAGCGCAAGCGCGTCAAGCATTTCCTGAAGAAGTGCAAGGAGAACCCGCGCCACTCGCAGATCAACCTCGAGTCGTACCTCCTTCTGCCCGTGCAGCGTGTGCCGCGCTACAAGCTGCTCCTCGAGGACCTGGCGATGTGCACGCCGCCGCGCGAGTCGCTCGGCCCAAGCGACGCGCTCGACGACGCCATCAACGAGATTGCCAACCTGGCCTCGCTCATGAACGAGGAGAAGCGCGAGGCCGAGAGCCGCCTCCGCCTCCTCCACTGGCAGCAGCGCATCACGTCGCGTGGCCCCTCGCCCCTGGTACAGCCGCACCGCAAGCTGGTGTTGGACGGAGCGCTCCAGCTCATCCGCGTAGTGAAGAAGACGTCCGCCTTTGCCGAGGTCGACTATTCTGTCCCCTCCGGGTCGGGCGACAACACGATTACGACGTCGAAATCCGTGATTCCGATCGAGTTCATCAAGCCCGAGCCAATGGACAAGGCCGTGATGCTGATACTGTGCTCGGACATGCTGGTGCTGGTGCAGAAGCGCAACGACGCGGGCTGGGACGGCCCCGTCGACCTCTTCTCCGTCCTCCGCATGGCGACTCTGAAGGAGCCCGCGAGCATTCTGCACAGCAACGACCGCGTCCTCCGCGTCGTCGACAATAAGAGCATCTACTACTTCAACGGCGGCAGCCACAGCACGGCGCTGCAGTGGTGCCGCGCCATCAATGGGCAGAATCGCAAGTAGACCAAGAGCGAACAGAAACTACCACATGTATAGAATTATCAGATGTGTACTAGATGGCATTGGATCTTGATGCAACACATTCACCAGAGTCTGGGGGCGGGAGCCGCGCAGTGGCTCGAGGTTTGACTTCTTTCGCAACTGACACCAAAGCGGCGCAGTCTGCCGTCCATCACTGACGAGTGCGAGTGCGAGAGCAAGGCATACGATAAGATGTATGGTACACTATGATACATCTGCTATCTATGACCAGTCAAAAAGCTCTCCCTCCAGCTCGCACTGTGCCTTAGCCATGTACTAAGAACGAGCCCGAGACACGAGCTCACGCCACGGGTCCTCGCAAAAGCTTTCCTGGAAGTATCCCCTTGTCGTGTAATCGTCCTTCTCGCGCCCTGGGCCGCTATGGCCTCCGTGTCCTCCGTGCCCGCCGTGCGCGTGCCCGTGGCCATGGCCGTGTCCATGTCGACCGCCACGGCCGCGTCCTCGCCCACCGCGGTGTTCTGGCGAAGTGGGTGGTCGCTGCTTTCGTCAGCACGTCTTCAAAAGCATGGCTTGGGCGTGATGGAGCTCGGATCGGCCAGGGCGTGCACGACGCCTCTCCGCCCCCCCCC